>OX457049.1:1946726-1949226 GCA_949752735.1 Lumbricus terrestris
TTCTCGAACTGCTATAATGCAGCGACGCTCTTTCTCAGTGGCTGGCCCTAGAACCTGGAATCGACTCCTGTTGCTCTCCACCTGGTGCCTAGAGGGTCACACCACTATGTTTCTTTCTCACCTTAAAAACTACCTTATTTAGCCGTTGTTGGACTGGGAGCGCTTCTGAGTAGATTATCTTAAAAGTGCGCTATGTAAAAGTCAATAATAATACCTTAATTAATTATGTTCGACACGAAAATACGAAATGCTTAATTTTTTTTCTTTTAGTAACGAAATGCCTAATATTACTTTCGATAACAGTAATCGATGATCTATTGATCGTAATTACGTGATCGGTACATATGGCGTTGTGGATCAACGTTTCAAAGGTGTCTAATTATTACACCTTTAGTAGTAGTGTCAGTTTAGCGCCACCTGTGTGGTAACAAAGACCATTAGCGTAACCCTCCTCCTTTATCCAGGCTTGGGACTGGCACAGTCACACACGACGAACTGTTGCGAAGTTGTTTAATTAAATATTACTATTGCTTTATTTGTTACACATAAGACATATTTTTAAAGACATCATCAACTTCATCACCATCGTCGTCGCCATCGTCATCTCATCGTTGTCGTCGTCGTCATCATCATCATCGTTGTCGTCATCGTCATCATCATCATCGTCGTCGTCATCATCATCGTCGTCGTCATCATCATCGTCATCATCATCGTCGTCGTCATCATCATCATCATCATCATCATCATCATCGTCGGCCGTCGTCATCGTCATCATCATATTTTTCATACTTTTCGCCTATATACGCAATTCAAGCATTTATAGAGCGCCACTATATTTTAATGACCGGAGCAGCTCTGGTATACTTTCAGTGGCGGATCCAGGGGGGCAACCAGGTCATGTCCTCCATTTGAAAAGTGCATGGGCCATTTGGTTTCAACAAGCCATCAAATCAATGCAGCGGAGAGAAAAGTAGGATACTAGATAGGAGACCATAGTATATTTTGTGGGGCGCGGTGGTGTAGTGGTGGCGTCGTTACCCTTGAAGACGGGAGGTTCGAGGTCGAATCCACCTCAAGCCGTCATGTAGGGACCTTGGCAAAGTCCTTCACTCGCAATTGCTCTGCGCTTCGCCGTGAAACTCCGATGCGTGTCCGGAGAGAGAGAGAGAGAGAGAGAGGAGAGAGGAGAGAGAGAGAGAGAGAGAAGAGAAGAGAGAGAGAAGAGAGAGAGAGAGAGGAGAGAGAGAGAGAGAGAGGAGATAGAGAGAGAGAGAGAGAGAGAGAGAGAGAGAGAGAGAGAGAGAGAGAGAGAGAGAGAGAGAGAGAGAGAGAGAGAGAGAGGGGGGGCGCTATAAGGCACTTTTGCATATTAATCTATTCGTAGGCCCCTAGGGCCTATTCAACTCAACTCTGTAGGCTATTAATTCAAATTGCAACACATTTACATTATTTATTAAATTATGCTGAACCATGTTTTGTGAACGCATTCAGTTTTAATTTTGAATCTCGATCTACTTTTTAAATATTTGTTTTCGATATTAAATTCTAAGGAAAATCGTCATCGCTTTTTAAATTTTTAAGTTTTTCGTTTTCTGTTTTTTCCCGGTCATTGACCAATCACTGCATTTTTTTTCATATAATGTTTTCAGGATTTCATAGGCCCCTGGTAAGTTCGTAGGCCCTAGGCACGGCGCCTACTGTGCCTAATGGATAAGACGGGCCATGCTGATGACTAAAAACGGTCATCAGCTATTTTGGCACGGAAAACCGGTATATTTTCCAGACATTTTGACTAAACGCTAAAAAAAGTCATCAGATTTCTGCGAAACAAAGATCACAAAAAAGGTGCCCGCCGCTTAGAAAATTTCTGTTTCCGCTCCTGTTTAGGCCTACTTTACATTGTTGTGTAACTGATGTAAACCTATTGGTTCGAACTTGTATAATAATTAATTAACGAATGACATGCAAGGAGCTAAAAATAATCTGCAGATTGATGAAGATGAGCATTATATATAACATCGGTGAGAACTAGGTAAAGGTGTTTAAATACATGGTAACGAACACATTTTTGTTCTCTGTTTAACTGCAACTTGTGGCTGTCTTGTCACCTCCTCCGTTTCTAGGCTTAGGACTGGTACTATTTTCACTGCGGCCTATGGAGCTGCAAGAAGTGCTGACACCGCATGTTAATCTTGATGATCGTCCAGTTTAGCGACAATCTCTGTTAAGAAAAGCGTCGTCCTCCATCCTTATCCAGACAGTGGACGGGATTGCAATCAACGACGCAGTCAATCTTACATTGCTTTATCTTAATTAATGATGTTAGACACGATAAGATAATAGGCCTACGATAATACGAAATGCTTTCAATAGCTACATATGCCGTTGATCTATTGATCGTAACCACGTGATTGACAAGCAAATAGCGTTGTATATCAGCGTTTTAAAGGTGTCGAATTATTACACTTTTAATAGTAGTTTCATTTTAGCGTCACTGATA
>OX457049.1:1954226-2009226 GCA_949752735.1 Lumbricus terrestris
TCTGTGCAGTCTGTGATTTCGGCCATTTTGGTGCAAACTGTGCCGAGCGTTGTGAATGCGAAAATGGCTGCGATGACGTCACGGGGCAATGCAAATGTCCGCCAGGAAGAGAAGGGGAGAAGTGCACGGATTGTAAGTTGACATTGCTCGTTATTTTAGGCCAAGATGGTGGTGATGGTAGTAGTGGTGGCGGTTTTCGTGGTGGGTGGGTGGACAGGGTGGTGGTGATTCTAATGGTGGTCGTGGCGTGGCGATGATCTTGGGTGTTGGTTTTAGTGGTAGGCCTATAGTGGTTGTGGTGGCGGCGGCTTGGAGTTGTGGTGGTGGTGGTAGTGGCGGTGTTGGTGTTAGTGGTGGTTGTGGTGGTGGTTTTGCGGTGGTGGTGGTAATGGTGATTTTGAGGTGTTGGTGTTATTGGTGGCAGCGGGCGCCCGCAGGATTTTTTTCTTGTACGCACAGAAATTTTTGAAGGAGGGGCGAACAGGGAAAAATTTTCGTTAGGTCGCCGAAAAAACTGATAGGCCTAACCTTTTTTTTTTAGTCATCAACCTAGAATTTCCAAAAACATACCTTTTCTATCCGCCCAAAAAACTTCTTTTTTTTTTTAGTCGTCAACCTAGAATTTCCAAAAACATACCTTTTGGGTCATCGCGCTGTACGCACTTACGTATGTGCGTACGTCTGCCGGCGCCGCTGCTGTACGCACTTGCGTAAGTGCGTACGCCTGCGGGCGCCGCTGATTGGTGGGGTGGTGGTAGTGGTGATACGGTTGGTGGGGTTCCGTGGTGGTGGTTGTAATGGCCGTTTTGGAGTGATAGTTTAATTGGTGGTGGTGACACTGGTGGTGGTGGTGGCACTGGTGGCGGTGGTGGTGTAGTTATGGTGGTGGTCATGGTAATTGCGATCATGACACCATATCCTGTGAGTTCATCTATCTCTTATTTCTTCTTGACAGCGGATGATATTATTCTTCCGATATTGTTTTCTTGTGTAGATTGCAGACGAGGCAAGTACGGACCCGGGTGTCAGTTGGACTGTGAGTGTGAGAACGGGGGACTATGCAACGCAGAGACGGGATTCTGCAGCTGTCTAAGCGACTGGACGGGACCCCTCTGCTCCGTCAAGAACAGTAAGTCCATTAATTCCACCACGATTCTATCTATTAGACCTCTGCTTTGGTTATACAAGCTTAGGCGCAAGACCGTAGCCAGGATTTTATTTTTGGGGGTGTTTTCCAGAAAAATGACTGACGACCTTTGTTTTAATCGACCTTTTTTAGTCATCGGATGCGTTTTTAGGATTTTTCGCCCGAAAAACCCTCAGCACGGCGTAAAACGATATAATTTCACGATTTTTGTCTTCATAAATCGCGGTTTTCTCTTGTTTTTTGCGTAAATGCATTATTTAATTTTCACGTTTTTTTCATTTGGGGGGGTGTTCAAACACCCAAAATACCCCCTAGCTACGGCCTTGCTTAGGCGGTTGTTACATGTTTGACGACACTGCCATATCAAAGATGATTAGTGTCATCACCCACCTCCTTAAAACGTCTCTAGGAGGGAGAGTGACCCCAGGAATAATATCCCCCTCCCCAGAAAAATCCGCTGGGTGCTGTATACAGGTAGGCCCAATAATATCTCACGAGTTCTGCAGTTTATTCTTAATATTACAGTGTAAATTGGCATCCGTTTTATTTTCTGAAAAAATTACGTAAATTGTTATTCAGACAATAATTATTAAAAGAAATTTACTTACTATATAGGCCTACGTATTTTTGAAAAACCTGAGTAATTCAGAATAAATATATCTAGATTAGAATACATTAAAAGCAGCTTAGAATAGGCCTATATATTAAGATAATCAAAGATGATTAATTAATTAATTAATTAATAATAAATTCTATTTTGTGTTGTTTTTCCAGTTGTTCATCCGATGTTGTAGCGTACGTGTGTCAACTCAACTTGAACTCAGGTACATATACGACAAACTAGGTTGATTGATTGATTGATTTATTGATTGATTGTAGCAATTTACTGCATTAGGCTACAAACGGCTGAAAAAGGCCCAAACATTTATAAGTGATTAATGGGCGTTTTAGGGGCTATTGGTTCAAACCGCAAGTAAATAATTTTCGAAGTTTTAGACTAATTCTGTGTACTTTCGAACACGTCTGTTGCCCCCACCCCGATGAGAACCCCAAATTTATTCCTGGCTACATCCATAGGTGCAATCACGTCCTAAAAGTTGGGGGGGACCGTAATGAATCACGTCCTAAAAGTTGGGGGACCATAATAATAAAGTTAGGGGACCACTCAAAAGTTGGGGGACGCGTCCCGTGGGTCCCATAGGGTGGTTGCGCCTATGGCTACATCGCTGATGACAATCCTTTAGACAAAATATATCTGCTATTATAGCGTCATTCAATAATCTGACCTTCTGCTCAATTCATTCATTCATTCATTCACTCATTCATTCACTCATTCATTCACTCATTCATTCATTCATTCATTCATTCATTCATTCATTCATTCATTCATTCATTCATTCATTCATTCTAGGGATTTGTATAGCGCACCATAAAGAAACCTACCCAGAGGTGCTCCCTGCCCAGCCCAACCCAGACCATGGCTTGCTTCTTTTCGCTGTACAATTCTTTCTGACGGGCTCTCTACCTCCTTCACGCTTCTCAAAACCTGCCTCTTCTCGCGGAGCCTTGCGCATTGGGAGTTTCTGAACGGTTGAAGCTAATTACAGAGGCGCTATAGAAATGTCCTCTCGGTTATGTAGATTGTAGAGTACATGGTTTCTTTCCTACTCAACTTCACTTCTTCTGTGAAACAGCAAAAGCCGCTGAACTGAATTTTTTTTAGCCTAATGAAATTTTCTTGTTTTGTTTTCTTACAGATCTTTGTATAGTTTTTCAAGGTCAACGATAACTACTGGAAAGAAACGGCAACTGAAAAACAACGAGAATAACAACTCCACACAATCAGCCACAGTGCAATTATTATAGTCACAGAAGATTAATTAACTGCTCAGGGATTAAAGCAGTGACTTGCCCTATCGCCGTTTAGATTTTTCAGTCGTATAGAGAGAGCAGCGTGCACAAGCGGAACACTTCTATAGGCCTACCGTCTGCAGTTGTGACGCTTCACAAACGTTTTGTAAATCTAATGTAAAATGTAGTTTGTTGTATAAGTTTTCGGGTGTTGGGAGCTTTGCAATCGACATGCACATAGAGAGCGCTCGTGAATAAGCTGGTGCCCTGCGCCTGGCTTTCGAGTCCCGGTAGCGCTTTAGAAATTTGGATATTGCGATGACAGTTAATTTGCTGTTCTACTTATGTTTAGTCTAACTGATGTTTATGCAACTGGAACTCACTATGTTGTAAGGATATTGTTTAGTGACCTGACGTAGATTTTATCGTCAGCACGGTATCGGTAGCTAATTGGCTGAGCAGTGGCGTAGCCAGGAAATTCCGATGGGGGTGGGGGTGGCCTGACCGGATGCCTTTTCAGACACCAACCCAGCAGTATGACAGTATATAACAATTAAGGGAATAAAGTAACAAATGGAATAACGTAAGAAAAACAATTTTTACTTTGTACAAGCAATTGTCTTGCTTTTCTTATTTAAGTGGATAAATAACCTGTAAATTTTTTCCTAGGCCAATGGGGGGGGTTTAACCCCGAAGCCCGCCTTGGTTACGCCACTGTGGCTGATAATGACCGCCAAGAATGGCGAGTTATGCGTGTTCAAACGCAGCCAGAGTTGGGTTATTGTGTATGAACATTGAGCAACTCATTGAAGCCCGTTAGCTTGTCTGTGTTGTGAGAACTGGCATGGGAGCCCGCACATTGGATCAAGAGGTGCAACTTGCCCCCCTCCATGGCAAATGGAAAGCTATTTAAAATTTATACTTTTTCGATTTTAACAAATTTTATCAGAGTATTTTATCAGGGGGTAGTTGGAAATTGTACAGATTACTAGAGTACACAAATGCAGTGACGGCGCTAGAGGGCTAAGCCCCCCCTATAAAAGGCAACCATAGGGCTACCCCCAAAAAGGTCATCCGGTGTTTTTGGACTGCTAAAAATTAAACACGTAGCCTACGTGAGATTTCGAGACCGAATGACTAAAAAAGTCGTCATAAATTTTGGCGGATGAAAATTTTCAATTTCCTCTGCAAGGTTTCAGCCCCCCAAAACTGAAGTAGGCTACTGGCGCCGCCACTGCACACATGCCAGTCGGAATATAATGTTGTTAAGTTATTGCGCATGAAACAGCTATAATTATAATTATTATAGTGATTACTTGATCGCGAGATAGGCCCATAGGCCTACTTTGCTTTGTTCCTAGGCTACATACAAGGCCGTAGGCTCGTAGCCAGGATTTGATTTCGGGGGATGTTTCACCAATTTCCCTTCCTAAAGAACTGATTACCTTTTATTCAAAAAATGTAAAAATGTCACCAATTTCCCTTTTTAGTCATCCGGCATTCTGTTTTTTTTAAATTCCATTTCGGGAGGCGTTTTGATGTTTTTATTTCATGTTTTTTACATCATGTGCTCGTAAATACATTCTAGCCTACTATTTTTCATATTTTCCATTTCGGGGGTGTTCAAACACCCCCTAGCTACGGCCTTGCCTACATAATATTTTAATATAGTGGCGCTAGCTAAATTCCGATACGATGCATGGTTATAGGACAATTGTTGTTGTTATGCGATCCGAATGTAGGTTTACTCAATGTTCGCTGGCGATTACTTTGTTCTCACCGTCAGAATTAGACTCAGAACAATTACATGGTTTGACAAAGTTGTGTCGAGGCTTGTTTTGGCAAAATTATTTAATTCAATATTTCGCAGTTGTGCTTTCTCTGCATTAGCGTAATTTCCATTATTATAATTTATTGTCGTATGCAACTGGACTATTAGGTCTGTGAGGATTAAAACAAATGTACACAGTACACTAGATAATTTATTATATAGTCCAGATATTTCCCTTTTTAGAGGTGTTATCCACACAGCTGCATGGGGAGCGCCTTAGATCTTTATTCTGGTAATTTAATGGCGAAATCTCTGCGGAAATGTGATATACCTAACGTCTCCCTCACAAGCTCAATAATATTATTATTATTACGCCGATTAGAAGAGGTCAATTTTTTGGTTAGAAAACCGCTGGACTAACCATCAAGGTTTTCTTGAAAAAATGACGATATTTCAAATGTGTAAGAATCAACTTAAAATGGTGTATTTTACGTGTAATTAGGCTATGTAGACTACAGAAGGCTATTATTAGTAACTGAAGAATAATAATATTGCTCATTAATTTTGGCGTTGCTGGTTAGCAGTGGCGTAGCCACGAATTTATGATTGGGGTGGGGGTTGGGTTATGGCCTGGCCGGGATGCCCTTCCTGACACCAACACAAGAGTATTACAGTAAATAAAAGGGAATAAAGTAACAAAGGAATAAAGTAAGAAAAACAATTGTTACTACAAGTAATTGTTTTTCTTATATAAGTGGATAAATAGCATTTAAAAAACTTTTCCTAAGCCAATGGGGAGGTTTTAACCCCCGAAACCCCCTTGGCTACGCCACTGCTGGTTGGACCTTCTGTAGAATTCGAGAATGGAATTCACTTTAAAGCAACTCGGTCTACAAAAAACTACAAAGGAAACAGGTATGCATATATAGCCTAGATAAATGTCATAGGCTATATCTTCATTCTGGTCAAATAAAATTACGAAATCTCTGCGGCAGTAGCCGCGCCAGATGGGCTAAGCCCCATAAAAAGGCCATCCGGGGGCTAAGCCAAGTACAAGATTTGGCCCTACAAAGATCAAGATTTGGTCCTAAAAAGGTCATCCAATTTTTTCACATGTAGGCTAAAACTGAAATATTTCCACGATAAGCCCCTCTCAAAAAAATGAAATACTCCCATCACCCATGAGATTTCGACCGGATAACTAAAAAAGGTCGGAAATTTTGGCGGATAAAAATGGAAAATTTCCGCAAGGATTCAGCCCCAAAACCTGAAATCCTGGCGCCGCCACTGCTCTGTGGAAATGTGATACGCTACTTAACGTCTTCCTTAAAAAACCTCAATTAATATGACGATGATTGGAAGAGATCAAATATTTTGTTTAAAAAAAACAGAGGTTCTATTACTTCTACAAGAAAGCAGGAACACATAGAAGCATTGACACAACATATTATTCATCTCGAAACGTAAACAAATAAACTGAACATTTGGTGCAAGACTATAAACAATGGTCCGAAACATCAGCGTTCATCCAATCCCTTTCCAGAAAAACTTAACGTAACACTTTGTAGACGCGGTGGTGCAGAGAAACAAAAAGTAAACAAGACGCTCAAAACTTTCCCTTTCCAGCTTAAGACGATTCCTCAGAATTCAACAACACGAAGTGGCTATTTCGGCCCTGCAAATAAAAACAATGAAAAAGATTAAAAAAATTGCGAAACAGAACTTTTATTAACATAACAGAACTTTTCTTAGCATAACAGAACTTTTCTTAGCATAACAGAACTTTTCTTAGCATAACAGAACTTTTTTTAGCATAACAGAACTTTTCTTAGCATAACAGAACTTTTCTTAGCATAACAGAACTTTTCTTAGCATAACAGAACTTTTTTTTAGCATAACAGAACTTTTCTTAGCATAACAGAACTTTTCTTAGCATAACAGAACTTTTCTTAGCATAACAGAACTTTTCTTAGCATAACAGAACTTTTCTTAGCATACCCCCTGAAGCATGTGCGCCCGCAGATTTTTGCAGCGGGGCAAAAGACAATGGCGACATTTAAATTTTGAAGGAAAGAGCTTGAAAGTGCAAAGCATGAAATTAAGTCTATACAGGAGTATGTATGTAAGAGCACTTGGTAAAGTACCCCTTCAAGACGCTACGCAGAGGCGCTCCCGACTACAGCATAGAATTTTCGAAGTTTAGTTTAATGCCAAAGTGCATGCGAGTGAAGGACTTGTTGGTCTGAAGGTTACCTATGTGGCGGCTTAAGATGAATTCGAATCTGCAACCTTCTGCCCCCAAGGCACCAAACATACCCCTACACCACCGCACCCCACAAAGTAATTTTTGCAAACACTGAAGCCATTTACGTCTAAAGCTGCTTATTTTAAATCCATACTTTAGTCATTTAAGCCCCAAATTATTCAGTCATTAAGTATAAACACCAGTGATTTAGGTCTCCACTTCAGTCACTTAAGTCCCCACTTGAGTCATTTAAGTCTAAAATTAAGTGAATTCAAGTCAAACCGCAAGTGATATAAGGTCTACACTTGGGTCATTAACATCCAAAGTTGAGTCGTTTAAGTCAATTTAAGTCTAAAGTGAAGTCATTTAATTCTAAAGTTGAGTCATTTAAGTAAAAATTTGAGACTTGACCAGCCAGGAATTTATGATGGGGAGGGGGTTTTATGGCCTGGCCCGGATGCCTTCCCGACACCAGCCCAACAGTATCACAGTCAATAAAAATGGAATAAAGTAAGAAAAACAATTGTTACTACAAACAATTTTGTTTTTTCTTATTTAAGTGGATAAACAAACTTCTTAAAAACTTTCCCCTGAGCCAATGGGGTGGGAGGTTTTAACCCCCGAAACCCCCATTGTCTAGGCCACTGATAGGCAGCTTTGCGCACCTCATGGCCTTATTCGATTTGAACACAATTTTGCCAAAACAACACCATTCTTGACTTCACTGACGCCTTGCGCAAAATAATAATGGTTTATGATCTGAACTATGGTATTAAAGTTGGTAACTGGCAGGACCTCTTTGTCCCATGAACTAGGACCGCCATGGTTAAAACATGAGTTCTTGCTTTCACTGACCCTCCACTGTGAAGCCAGCTTTTTCCTTTAGCGCGTTCCTTCTTAACAACTGGTATTATTACTATCATAATTATCATTATTACTGACTGTTATTTCCACTGTTATCATAACCATTATCACTATTTTCGAGTTTCCCAAGTTGTGAGCCCTTTGCGATCACACAGTTAGCAACCCACCCTTATGGCCTGTGTCACGTGATATTCTATCCCCCGTAAAGCTATCCAGTGGGATGAGCCATTCTATCTCCCCGGATAGAATTAACCGGTCTAAACTATCCAGGGGGATAAACCATTCTATCTCCATTATCAAAAAATGCGTATATATGAAAAACTTATGCTGTAATCAAAGTTTAAAGCGACTTTAATTGTTTTAAGTATCCTGAACAATGTTCAGAGCAAAGCAACTAGAATTTATTTAGTGACTCTAAGTGTTCTTAGTGTTCAAAATGTTCTAAGTGCTCTGAAACCAAAGCAAGCAACATTATTTTGTAGGAATGAACATACCTGTTAGTGTCATAATTCAAAACAAAGCAGATGAAAATCAATCTGCAAAGATAAATACACAAAGTGCCTTTTTTCGACTTCTCTTCATTTGGGGAGGGTTACGAATAATACGGTGGATACTCTATTTCGTGACACCGGCTCCAAGATCAATTAATCACTAAGAGATGTCTTCAACTAGTCATTAAAGCTCATTCACCTGGCATAAACCACTTTGGAACTTTGTTGGACGATCTGGCTGCGGTTGAGCTGCTCCCCGACTGCTGCCCGTGATGACTGGTCGAGGCGACTTGCATCGAAGGTCCAGCAACATTTGCGCTTCCCCTGTCCGGTCCACCCTGTGCCAAGCTAGGTTTCCGTGCAGGTAGACTAAGGCAAGAAAACAGAAAGATCCCATGTACATGTATGTGCAGCAGAGTAGTTTTCTCATTATTATTATTCTTTCCCAAGATAAATATATACATGTAATTCATGAGGAATCTAAAAAATTACGCTAGGAGCTGTTGTTTAATGTCCGGAAAATCAGGTCTCGTCCTCCACAACATTAGTGAACGTGCTACAAAATGTCATGGCATTATTATAATTATTATTATCACTAATATTTTAATTATCATCATCATTATTATTAAATATTACTACTATTATTATTATTGTTACTATTCAACAAAATCTGGATGGACAAAGAACCGCAGAAGGCCACGAAATTAAAGCACTGGATGGTGATTGATAAGCGCTGGAAGAGATAAAATTTATTATTATTATCAATATTATTATTCTTATTATTACTACTTAGGATATTTTATATAGCACCTCTTCAAGGTAGGCTATTCAGAAGTGCAACCAACCCAACAACGGCTATAATTACAAGAGTCTTGAGATTCTTAAAGAATAGAGTGGAGTGACTCCTGAGCAATAAGCACAGCAACCAAGAATGAATGGCGCTGTCCAACAGCAGTCCAAAAAGTAGTTAAATATCAATGTCAATTTTCCATGGGAGGGGGAAAGCAATTGCCCCTCTTGCCCCTATGCTTCCATACACCGTGTCCGTATAGGTCTAGCAAGTTTGCTGTCAAGAATGCGTTAGTACGGATGGCAGAACTGACTGCCTAATATAGTACAGTGGTTCCCAACCTTTGGCCTTACAAAATGGCCCTCATTCCTCAAAGAATTAACAAAAATATATATGACAAAATTGACAATTTTGACAGATAGACCACAATTATTTTCCATTACAGATTAATTTAATTTTTGACGTCTATAAATAACCATCAAGCATTCTATTTTGATTCAATCGTAACAATTTTATGTGCGTTTAGTTAATTAAATCTAAGCATTGTGGTCCCCCCAATGTCCTTCAACTAATAAAAAGTGGCTCTCGTGTCCTCCAACTTAGAAAAAGTGTCATTCAAAGGCAAAAAAGTTTGGGAACCACTGATCTAATAGTAGCACTCAGAGGAACCATTCAAACGACAAACAGACCACAAGAACCTCAACATAAGAGAGTACTCACTGCTTGCCAAGTACGTCTTTGGCTTTCGCTCGCAAGGACATAGAGTTCAGAACATCCATCGAAAGAAATCCTTTTCAAACAAGAACAGCATTTTTTGTAAATCAAGATCCAATCTTATTTCTGCTAATGAAATTCCAAGGCATTCAAGGCACACATTGACGTGAAATCACAGTAGAAATAAGAATCAATTGCATAAATGAAATAAGATTGATCAGTCTTAGAAACCATTCATTCTCCATACGTAGCAGATCTATGCGGCAAGAGGGATAATTAGACTTTATTTGGGAGGAAAATACTTGAATGGTTTCTCAAATTACCATTCAAGTATTTTCCCCCCAAATAAAGTCTAATTATAAAAAACCACATAAATCCAACATTATTATCAATAAATTTGTTTCTTTATCTAGTCAAAAATCGATACGAATCTAAAATGTTTCAATCGAAAAAAGCAAAAAAAATTGAAAAACTACTCAACTGCACAACTTTAAATTCAACAGAATCTTATTTCATCATCGTTATTATATTTATTATTACTATGATTATAATTATTTCTAGTTGAGCGTTATTAATTATCTTCTAAGTTCTAATTAAGTAATGAATGCATGCACTGCTCTCTTGAGTTGGGTCAGGAGCGCTTCTGAGTAGTTACTCTTGAAGAGACGCTATATAAATTTCTGAAATGAACGAATGAATGTATGCATGAATAATTCGAGGAATGCCAAATTCCGCCACAATGGTTTCAAAGAATCAGTGTGCCATTGATCAGCATTTTGAGTGTGGCTGTGTCCTTGCATTTTTTCCAGGCCTACAGCGCAAAAACTGCCCAAGGCCACTTCTCAAGTGTAACCTGTTGCCCGGGGGGCGCGGTGGTGTAGTGGGTATGTTTGTTGCCTAAAGTAGGGACCGTGGCCAAGTCCTTCACTCGCAATTGCTCAGAGCTTTGGCATGAAACTCCGATGCAGTGTCCGCGCTGCAATGGGGAGCGCTTCTGAGTAGAAATCTTGAAGGGCCGCTATAACAAGTGCACAACTGCACATACATACAAACATGTGCATCTAAGGTCATCCAAGAACGACTTCTAAAGTCAACACTGGATTGATTTGAAATCGTCTATCCACCTGCTTCATTCGCTTCATCAGTCTGGCTTCTCGCTTTGAAGTGGATAAGCGCCAACGGTCCAAGTTCAGCCTAAAAGAAAAGCCACATTGAGAACTGAATACTAGAATATTACACTAGGAAAACTGCAATTTGCATAGCCTATTAGTAAATCTGTCACTATTTGCAAAATTTACAATTTTCGCATGGTAACTGTATATGAAATGTAAATTTCTCAGTTTCACTCTTTGTATATTGTAAGTACCATTAGGACATTTGTCGTTAAAAATTAAAATGTAGTTAAAAAATTGGTGTCAATTTTTCAGGAGAAATATTTCCAGTGGTGCCCACACATAGACGTCCACCATGCACCTAAGCGCAGGCGCCAATGCTCACTCTCCACATTCTATGCTCCACTATGCTCCACTCCATCTCACCCATGCTATCATGACATCCAAAATGCTATTGTCTGTTTGTTTGTTTACTTGTTATAGCGCCCCTTCAAACTCTCTCTCTCTACTCAGAGGCGCTCCCGAATGCAGAGCGGACACTGCATCGGAGTTTCACACCAAAGCGCTGAGCAATTGCGAGTGAAGGACTTGCCCAAGGTCCCTACGCGGCGACTTGAGGTGGATTCGAACCTCGAGCCTTCCGGCTTCAAGGCAACGACGCCACCACTACACCACCGCGCCCCAATGATATTCCCTACACGTGGTGCTACATAAATTAGTTACCTGCATACGCACATACACGTACGTACATTCACACGTAACTGTTGAGTAAAGTGATATCAAATTAAACTTACTTCGATGAGCGTCTGAGCGCGATCTTCGAGTACGATTCGCGGAGGAGTCGTGTCTACAAAACAATTCGAGTAAAAGATCGAGTCAACTTTAAATAAGAAAAATATTATACTGCAGAATTAAAAATTTAATCGCAACATTAGTATTAAGCTAAACGGCTTGCACTGTGCTCCTGTCAAATGATTTCAATAAATGTTTTAAATTAATTGATTGTAGCAATGTGCAAGTCTAAATCATATTCCCTTCCACAGGACTTGCCGAACTCTTTTATAAACAACACAAAGCTTTTCCACTTTGGTCGCAATCGTAATCTCCAAATTCCAAGAGCGCAACTTGAAAGGCAAGCACAGGGCACCAAATGATTTACGAGCCAGTCTGAATAGTCATCTTGAAGGGACACCATATAGTAAATGCCTTAGATAGATATTCAGAGAATTAATTTGGCAGAAAAGATAAGTAAAAGTACCAATTTGGATGAATTAAATATTGGAATATTTTAAGGAGATCAAGTTTACATTTTTTAAGAGGTCTTATACATACATACAAAAAAAACATACAAACATACATACAAAAATACAAACAAACATACATACATACAAAAATACATACATACAAACATACAAAGGTCTTATAGATAGCATCCCTTTGGCTGCAAGGCCAAACAGCTAAAGTTGGAGACGAGTAAATTCGTCGACTTCTTGTGATCATCCATTCATGCTAAACATCCCAATCATTCTGTGGTCGGTTTGAAGCGCTAAACAAAGATTATTACTATCAGACAATACAATACAATATAGTTTGAAGCGCTAAACAAAGATTATTACTATCAGACAATACAATACAATATAGTTTGAAGCGCTAAACAAAGATTATTACTATCAGACAATACAATACAATATAGTTTGAAGCGCTAAACAAAGATTATTACTATCAGACAATACAATACAATATAGTTTGAAGCGCTAAACAAAGATTATTATCATCAGACAAAACAATACAATACAATACAGTTTGAAGCGCTAAACAAAGACTATTACTATCAGACAAGACTGAATGAAATCTGATCATAATAACATCATTGCTGATATGCATGCAGGTTATGACGCCCTTGCACCGCGATGGCTGTGTCATGGCACCATGTAAATTCTCGTTGTTGTACAACTGAAAACCCTGAATGTTAATAAACCCAAACGTACAGAGTTCGAAATCAACGTCTTTTTCATCGAGCGTCTCCTTCACGAACTTGTAGAGAGAAGAGACTACAACGGAGAAAGAAGTTGCCATTAGTCAGTTTTTTTAATAAGCTGCTCACAGCTTTGCTGATGAAGTGTGTACATCAATGTACACACCACACAAACAATTATATTGTCACTCTCTCACCCTGTTGCACCCTGTACAATTCGTGTAACCCCATGCATACGTACAAAAAGACATCTCTACCCTCTTAAAAAACTACCCCTTAAGAAAATTAATTAGCAGAAAACGTCAATAAAACCTTTCTCCCTGTTGCACCTCGTACAATTCGTGTAACCTCATCTGTATGTACAAAAGGGCATCTCTACCTCCTAAAAAACTACCCCTTAAAAGCTAGCGCAGGGCGCCAGCATTAGCAGAAGACGTCAATAAAGCATTTATTTTACCGTTGGCTACTATTTATCTTCTTTAAACATCACATTTGCTAGCTAAACATTTTCAACCGTGAAGGGTCAATGTTTAGATCTCATCAGAATTTAATTATAATGTAATCAAGTACTATCGGACGACTTTAGAATAATATCAAGTTATAAATAGGCTAATTATGTAGACGTCATAGTTAGACATTTATTTTGCATACGTACAATCGTACATTTTGTCGATATCCCTCATCGTACAAACCACATCGACTAAAAATCTGGCAACCCCTCCCCTCCATCCATATGTGATATATGGACGAGGCATGATGGCATAGTGGTGGGTTCTGTGCGTTGTAGTCGGCGAGTTCCAGGTTCGAATCCACCTCAAGATACCTCATAGGGACCTTGAGCAAGTAGTCCTTCACTCGCAATTGCTTCATGCGCATCGGCGTGAAACTCCGATTCAGTGTCCGCACTGTAGTCGGGAGCGCCTCTGAGTGGATATATCTTGAAGGGGCGCCATAGAAAATGTGAGAAATAAAATAAGAAATTAAAGTATACAAGGAGAACTGCCAGGGTTGCACGAACCGGTTTCAGCCGGTCGAAAGACGGCCTGTAGAACGAGTCGGTCGGGAAACTCGAAACGAACGATGAACCGCTGATACGACGACATCTTTGCGTTTCGAAAAGCACTTCGCATCGCTTGAGTCATCAGAGGCTGGTCGTCTATTGATGACCTGATTGCATAACAATTATCATTTGACCTGATTGCATAACAATTATCATTTGACCTAATTGCATAATGATGATCATTTTGACATAATTGCACAATGATTATTATTTTTACCTGATTGCATAATGATGATCATTTTTACCTAAATGTATAATGATGGCCACTGTGACCTAATTGCATAATGATGATCATTTTGACATAATTGCACAATGATTATTATTTTTACCTGATTGCATAATGATGATCATTTTTACCTAATTGTATAATGATGGCCACTGTGACCTAATTGCATAATGATGATCATTTTTACCTAATTGTATAATGATGGCCACTGTGACCTAATTGCATAATGATGATCATTTTTACCTGATTACATGATGGTCACTGTGACCTAATTGCATAATGATGATCATTTTTACCTGATTACATGATGGTCACTGTGACCTAATTGCGTAATGATGATCATTTTTACCTGATTACATGATGGTCACTGTGACCTAATTGCGTAATGATGATCATTTTTACCTGATTACATGATGGTCACTGTGACCTAATTGCGTAATGATGATCATTTTTACCTGATTACAGGATGGTCACTGTGACCTAATTGCGTAATGATGATCATTTTGACCTGATCGCACAATAATTATTATTTTGACCTGATTGCATAATGATGGTCACTGTGACCTAATTGCATAACAATGATCACTGACATGATGGAATAAAAATGATCCTTTAACCGATTGCATATTGCGTCTAAAAAAAGGCCGTCAGAAATTTCAAATTTCAAGTTAAAAAAATCCATGTATTTTTCAGAGAAATTCTCAATCAAGCCTTAGAACCTTTTTCGGACGGATCTGACTTTTTAAAAATTCAAAATGGCACCCATGGTCGGTGATGGGCATCCCTTAACGTGGTGCTATATAAATTTAGGTCATCATTACACTACCATAAAGTTCTGCTTACAACAGAAACTGTTTAACACAAGAAAGGCATATCGCTTACACTTCTCGTGAGAGGCTTGCTTGTAGAACTTTCAGATCAGAAACGGTGTGCTCAAAGAAATCGTCGCCAACATCTTCTTCATCTACAACAACATGTATTTTATATATTTAACAGCGCAAGATCAATCAATCAATCATTCAATCAATCAATCAATTAAATCAATCAATTCAATCAATCAATCAATTCAATTAATCATATTAATCAATTCAATCAATCAATCAATTAAATCAATCAATCAATCCAATCATTCAACCAATTAAATCAATGATTGAATTGATCAATCAATCAATCAATTAAATTAATCAATTCAATCAAATCAATCAATTCATCAATCAATAAAATCAATCAATCAAATCAATCAATTCATCAATCAATCAATCAATCAATCAATCAAATCAATCAATCAATCAATCAATTCAATCAATCAAATTAATAAATCAAATCAATAAATCAAATCAATTAAATCAATCAATCAATCAATTCATCAATCAATCAATTATTCAATCAATTCAATCAATTCAATCAATCAATCAATCCATCAAATCAATAAATCAAATAAATCAAATCAATCAATGAATTCAATCAATGAATTCAATCAATCAATCCATCAATCAATCAAATTAATAAATCAAATCAATAAATCAAATCAATTAAATCAATCAATTAAATCAATCAATCAATCCATCAAATCAATAAATCAAATCAATTAAATCAATCAATCAATTAAATCAATTAAATCAATCAATCAATTCACTCAATCAATTCACTCAAATCAATCAATCAATTAAATCAATTAATCTTTTATTGAGTCAAGAAGCAAACACGATGCACCATCACATCAAAACTAAACAAGAAAACTCTTGGTAACAAAAGGAAACCCAGAATGTACTGCAGAGTCCCGCTGGTTAGGGCCACGTACTACGTACTATGCGACAAATTTTTTTCTTCTGGGCATCCTGCTGTGCAAGGGTTGCTCTGTATCCACTATTATCATCTGTACTTATGCTCCATTTTATTTCTCTCGTACAATAAATAAATTAGATAAAAATAGCCGAGCCCACGGCTATAATCAGAAATTCTGAGGTGAAAAAAATCGACTTTTTTGGGCCAAAAAATTCTGACGACTTTTCTTAGTCATTGAAGCTTTTCCCGTGCTTTAAAACAGCGTAAAACGCTCTACTTTCATAATTTTCTTTGCCTTCGTAATTCGCAATTTCTGCCTGCATATACCCACTTGGTCTCACCGAGGTGGGTATACGCTGCATACCCACGTGTACCCTCGTTTTTTGAGGTGGGTATACGCTGTCATTTGTTCCCATAGGTGACTATATGCCGCATTACCGCATATAAACTTGAGTACAGTCCTGGCCAAGCCCAATCAAATAAAAATAGTGGGGGGGCAGGGGGGTGAGTGGCCAGCCTTCTCCCTTGCCATCCAATCTTTCCATCAACAGTATACAATCAGTGTACTCATTACATCCTAGAGGGCGCCGGCCGAACAGAAACCTCAAAACAAATGTCCGCCGTGGTGAGGATTTGAACCGTGAACCTTGCTAGAACAACCGACAAGCACACAAACCACTGTGCTGTGAAGAACCGTCGAGATATCGGTGGTGTACTCACAGACAACTTCTGACTCCGGTTCGTTTAGGCTGAACAGAACGGTCTCTCTGTCACAAGGCTGAAACAGAACAGAACCTCGTGATGATTTTTGACCTCAATACATAGTAATGATTATTTCTGACCTCGATGCATAGTAATGATCATTTTGACCGTATTGTATAGACTATATTGAGATATTTACATGGTAATATAATCATTTTGATTTCACTGCAGAGCAATGGTCATGTTGACCTAATTGCATCATAAAGATTTGACTTCATTGCCTAGTAATGTTTATTTTGATTTCACTGCATAGTAATCATCATTTGACCTCAATGCATAGTAATGATCATTTTGACCTCATTGCATAGTAATCATCATTTTGACCTCATTGCATAGTAATCATCATTTTGACCTCATTGCATAGTAATCATCATTTTGACCTCATTGCATAGTAATCATCATTTTGACCTCATTGCATAGTAATCATCATTTTGACCTCATTGCATAGTAATCATCATTTTGACCTCATTGCATAGTAATCATCATTTTGACCTCATTGCATAGTAATCATCATTTTGACCTCATTGCATATTAATGGTTATTCTGATCGTATTAAATAGAAATATGCATCACTGTATAGAAGATTCTTTTGACCTAATCTGCATATGTACGTTTTGTCAAGATCCCTCCTCCCGTTGTACACACCCGCAAGTAAATCCCCTAAAATCGGTTACCCACCTTCCCTCCCCGCAAGCGTAATAAATGGGCAGCCCATTAAACAATCAATACCAGACCAGTATGGGACTGCAGGTCCCAGTATGTGCTGCCCAAACTAATACAGATGAATAGAGTGAATGAGGTTCTTACCAGAAAGTCGTTTCTGTTGACCTCACTGCAAAAAGATAACAAACATTAATTCAGATAAAAATATAACTTCACATTCACGGTTCCATGACAAAATGTCGCCGACAGAATGTCGCAGTGACAATATGTCGCAAGACAGAATGTCGCAAGACAATATGTCGCATGACAATATGTCGCCGACAAAATGGCACAATCGTAAATGAGTAAATACTAGTTTATTTTAGTAGTCGACTATAATATAAAAAACACAATCGAATTAATAGTAGACAGTGTAAATAGACACATAATTCCAACTCAAAATTTGAACAAAGAAATGCAAAAAAAGAAATACAAAGCTACACAGCGTGCAAACAAACTCTCAGTACATGATGTGACTACAAAACTACAGTGATATTAATATTAAATCTGTTCATATCTCCGAAAATCTCCAAGAATAAAGCTAATACATTTTGTCCACGACACTTTGTAGGCGACAATTTGTCTTGCGACATTTTGTCTTGCGACATTTTGTCTTGCGACATATTGTCACTACGACATTTTGCCGGTGACATTTTGTCGGCAACATTTTGTCAGGTCACCCATTACACAACATTCATAGTCTATAAATGCCTTCATAGGTCTATATACAATACATTGTTATTTCTGGTCCCTCATTCCTTGTGTTGGAACCTCGACCTGTCAGTGTCGTGTTTTCTTAGGTGTCTGGAATTTAGTCTCCAATTGAAGATATGCCTGTCACCTATGGTTGGCTCATCAGTGTTTCACAGGCTTCTGAAGACCTATTCCTGTCACTGTTGTTGGACTGAGAGTACCTCCGAGTAGGCATATTGAAGAGACGCTATATAAATTCTTGAATTGAATTAAATGAAAATGAATCAGACCATATAATGTATTCGAAACACTAGTCTATCATCTTGAAAGCAGGTAATATGCGTCTCTTATATACTGCATTGGAAATAAACGAATATTCAGTGATTGATTGATTGAGCCATTGATTGATTGATTGATTGATTGAGTCATTGATTGACTGATTGATTCATTGATTGATTGAGTCATTTATTGATTGATTGATTGATTGCAACTGTGACCTCCCTGACCTGAACTCATTTCGATAGATGTCTTTACCCTTCGTCTCCTCGGGAAACTAAAAGAACAACAATTCAACGTCAATTAGCTACAATTACAATATTATTACCCTTAATAAGAAATGTTAAAAAGTGGTAGCAGCAGTAGTAGTAATAATAGTATTAGCAGTGGTGATGGTGGTAGTAGCAGTAGTAGCATTAGCAATAGTAGTAGTTAGTAGTATTAGTAGCAACAGTAGTTATGATGGTAGTAGCAGCAGTGGTGGTTGTAGTAAAAGTAGAATTAGTAGCAGTGGTTGTGGTAGTAACAATGCTGGCAGTAGTAGTGGTGGTAGTGGCAGTAGAAGCAGTGATGGTGGTAGTTGCAGTGATGGCAATAATAGTAGCGGTGGTGGTTGGTAGTAGTAATAGCAGTGGTAATGGTGGTAGACTAGTAGTAGCATAGTGGTGGCAGCAGTAGTATTAGTAGCACTGGAAATAAAAACACTGCTGTTTCTGCACGTTTCATTAAAACTTTTCTTTTTCCAAGGGGATCTTTGCACTGGGAGCGCCTCTGATTAGGTTGTACTGTGACAGGCACTATATAAATCCAAAAATAGTAATAGTATAGTAGTAGAAACTTCTGGTTCTTCTCTCCTCGGATCACTGTCATCTTTAGATATCCAAACATTACCCTCTAACATCATACAATGCTCATGAATACACTGGTGCCCAATGCTTACCTTTAGGGTGGCGCCTTAGTAATTCAAAGTTTATGATTAAGAGTAGCTATGAGAAACCTTGAAAGCAGCGAATGGAGAAAACTGCGGCTGTGGAAGCTGTAGGGGTTCGGAAGACATCCAGTAGTGCTGCTGCTGTAAACAAACAAATGAGAAAAAAATCAGAAACATTAATCCATTTTAATTAAATTTCAATTAATTGCAGACATCCCTCCATTGTCTCTTGTGCACTTCACAACTCCAGCCATGTCCTAGGTCAGTGGTCTCCAACCCGTGGCCGCCAAGCCTAAGAAAATGGCCCACACTCTCAAAGAATTAACAAAAATATATGACAAAAATTGACAATCTGGACAGGATAGAATACATAATTATTTTCTATTACAAATTATTTTATTATGACTTCTATAAATAGCATCAAACATTTTATTTTGATTCAATTATAACAATTTATATGCTTTTAGTTCATTAAATGTTGGCCCTGTGGCCCCTAATGTCCTCCAGCTTAGGAAAAGTGGCCCTAAGGTCAAAAAAGGCTGGGAACCACTGTCCTAGGGCCTCTATTACCTCCCATAAAAAAATGTTACCTACTCAATCTGCCCTCATTCGCACAATGCATCAAACCCGGTATGGATTTATCACATGTATGCCCTTCAAGTGACCCTGTACTGTTTTTTCTTTTCTGTCTTTATCCCTTTTTTCTCACACAGAAATTATCTAAATTATCTAAAGCTGTTTATCATTGTATCGTATCTATAAATTTATATAGTTTGCAGTCGTATCAATAAGTATATACCTACTTACTAACTTATTAATTGTTCTGTATTAACATGTCTATTATTGTACTATATTGTACCAAGAAATTTATATAGCGACTCTCAGTGTTTTACAGCCTCAAATTGTGATTATGTAATTATATATTATGATTATTTTTAGGATGGCACTCACTTGGTTCGTTCTTAGATATGAAGTTCCCACCAGTGGTGTAGACAAGGTAGTTTAGGGGTTAAACCCCCATTGGCTTAAGAAAAAGTGTTTTAAAAGGTTATTTATCCACTTAAATAAGAAAAAAACTAAAACAATTGTTTGTAGTAATAATTGTTTCTCTTACTTTACTCTCTTTGTTACTTTATTTCCTTTTTATTTACTGTAATACTGTTAGGTTGGTGCCAGGAAGGGCATCAGGCCAAGCCATAAACCCCCCATCATAAATTCCTGGCTATGACACTGGTTCCCGCAGTGCATCTGCATGCAGTTCAATAAAGCACATACATACTTACTTAAATGCTCAACATGAATGAATGATGGAATGAATCGTAAAACTCAACAAGAACCACAGAGTCCAACGCACGTTATCTTGGCTTCCGTAAATCGCGGAGAAGTCGTTTCCGAAGCCGAGGTTCTGCGGAGCGGCAGGAGAAACTGAAACATTGCAAAACATTTCTCTAATTATTTTTATAATCATTTCTCTAGTAATTTCTTTAATCATTTTTATAATTATTTCACTAATTATTTCCATAATTATATCTCTATTCATTTCTCCAATAATTTGTTTAATCATTTCTCTAATCATTCTTCCAATCGTTTCTATAATCATTTCTTCAATCATTTCTCTAGTCATTTCATGCGCAAGAGATAATAATAGGCGGCCATACCGCAGACACTACATATTAAATGAGCTGTGTCCACATACAGAAATAAACAAAGACATTAATAGGACTGAATCGCCCTCGAACGATTTCTCAGGCGGTAAATTAAATTCAATCTAAAATACGTTTTGTCACACGCTAATGGTATTCTTGTGACGGCAAAAACAAAAAGCACAAATCCCACAGCCAGTGGAATGAACTGTCGTGCCTCTAAAGCACTCTTCGATGTTTTAAGTTTGAAGGCTTTCAAATCTCGACTCAAGAAATGTTACCTCTTTTCTAGGGCGTACCTCTGATTGATTGCGTTCTTGTGTTTGCAGAGGCGCCCTTGTAATGGCACGGCAATGTAAAGGCGCCAAAGAAATTGTCGTCGTCGTCCTCATCGTCGTCCTCATCATCACCATCATGATCGTCCTCATCATGATCATGATCATGATCGTCATCATCATCATCATGATGATCATCATGATCATCATGATCATGATCGTCATGATCATGATCATCATGATCATCATGATCATCATGATGATCATGATCATCATCATCATCATCATCATCGTCATCATCATCATCATCATCACCATCGTTATAAGAAGGTTAGAAAAAAATAAACTTACCAGTTCCAGGTGCCGGGCTCCGCACCACTTCATTCCCGGCGTAGCTTCCACCACCTTCCTCCATCGCATCCTGCGCCACATCCGAAGTCCTTCCAACCGCCGGAGGAGGAGCCAAATGCGACAAATCCATCGGCTCTTCCGTCCGACCAGTGGGAACGGAGGATGCGCTTGCTCCAGCGCCGGACGAGGTGGAGACGGCTTGGATTCGCTTTTCCTCGGCTTCGGAGGCTGCCGCTGCTTTGGCGGCGAGACGAGAGATGCGACCGCGTTCCTGGTCGATCTTCTGTCGCACTTCGGAAAGTCTTTCGTCGCTGATGGATTTGTAGGAGAGTCTGAAAAGAAGAGTTTTATGGAGTTAAACCTAATGATGAACGTTGTAGGCAGTGTATTGTGGATAGTATTGAATTGCTTTGTATTGTTGTAGCTTTGTATTGAATTGCTTTGTATTGCTGTATTTTGGTATTGAATTGTTTTGTGTTGTTGTATTTTTGTATTGTTGTATTTTGGTATTGAATTGTATTGTTGTATTTTTGTACTGAATTGTTTTGTATTGCATTGTCGTATTTTTTTTATTGAATTGTTTTGTATTGCATTGTTGTATTTTTGTATTGAATTGTTTTGTATGGTTGTTTTGAATTGTTTTGTATTGTATCAATGTCGTATTTTTTATTGAATTGTTTTGTATTGCATTGTTGTATTTCTGTACTGAATCGTTTTGTGTTGTATTGTTGTATTTCTGTATTGAACTGTTTTGTATTGTATTGTTGTATTTCTGTATTGAATTGCTTTGTTTTGTATTGTTGCATTGAATTGTTTTGTATTGTATTGTTGTATTTTTGTATTGAATTGTTTTGTATTGTGTTATTGTATTGAATTGTTTTGTATTGCATTTATTGTAAATAATGTACTGAATTGCATTCGAGCATTTGTAGAGCACCTCTAGTTGGGTGAACAATGAACATTGCAAGCTAAGTGAACAGGGATAGTATTGAATTGTTTTGTATTGTATCGTTGTATTTTGGTATTGAATTGTTTTGTATTGTATCGTTGTATTTTGGTATTGAATTGTTTTGTATTGTATCGTTGTATTTTGGAATTGAATTGTTTTGTATCGTTGTATTTTGGTATTGAATTGTTTTGTATTGTATTGTATTGCATTGCACTCATTGTAAATAACATATTGCATTGCATTTGAGCATTTGTACATCACCTCTAGTAGGGTGAACCGTTCAGAGGTACTCCCAGTGCGCAATTCATTTTGTTGATTGTGAATGCATGGACCAGTGATTGAAAATGAAGAAAAAACCGAGACATTTCAAACATCATAGAGTAAATTGCTCCATGTAAGGTAAGACTCGTGGGCGCGGTGATGCGGTGGGTATGTTCGTTGCATTGCAGGTTCAAATCCACCTCAAGTCTCTGCGTATGGATCTTAGGCAAGTCCTTCACTCGCAATTGCTCAGCGCTTCGGCGTGAAACTCCAAATCAGTGTCCGTGCTGTAGTTGGGAGCGCCTCTGAGTAGCTATCTTGAAGGGGAACTATAACAAGTGCACATACATAAATACGCAAAATACATACATCACAAGACATAGTCAAGACTTCTTACTTGAGAAGGTGTGACCCTTTGAAGATGCCGAGCGTCTTTAGAGTGGTTGACTGCAGGGCATAGTCTCCAAGAACCTAACAGAACAAAAGAACGCCAGTTCCATTAATTAGCACGATGTTTTTATATAGCACAACAATAAAATGAGGAGTAAACCATGCGTCAATCTATCTATCTAAGAACTTTATATAGTGCCCCACATTGCATAAAAATACCTCTGACCAAATTGCATAAAAACACCTCTGACCTAATTGCATAAAAACACCTCTGACCTAATTGCATAAAAAACACCTCTGACCTAATTGCATAAAAACACTTAAAACTGAACTAATTGCATAAAAACACTTAAAACTGAACTAATTGCATAAAAAACACTCCAGACCTAATTGCATAAAACACCTCTGACCTAATTGCATAAAAACACTTAAAACTGAACTAATTGCGTAAAAACACTCCTGACCTAATTGCATAAAACACCTCTGACCTAATTGCATAAAAACACCTCTGACCTAATTGCATAAAGACACTTAAAACTGACCTAATTGCATAAAAACACCTCTGACCTAATTGCATAAAGACACTTAAAACCGAACTAATTGCATAAAAACACTTAAAACTGAACTAATCGCATAAAAACACTTAAAACTGAACTAATTGTATAAAAACACGTCTGACCTAATTGCATAAAAACACTTCTGATCCAAGTGCATATGTCACACCTAATATCATAAAAAACACTTAAAACTGACTTAATTGTATAAAAATCCGCCTAACATTTAAAATGGCATAAAAACACAAAAACTGACCTAAATGCATAACAAGCATGTCCAACCTAATGGCATATAAACATTTAAAACACACCTAATTGCATAAAATACATGTCTAACCAAATGGCATAAAGAAAACACTTAAAACTGACGTATTGGGTTAAAAAATACATCAAAACTAAGAGCATAAAAACACCTAAAACTGAACTAATTGCATAAAAAAACATGTCTAACATAATAGCATAAAAACACTTAAAACAGACCTAATGGCATAAAAAACTTCTGATCTAATGGCATAAAAACACATAGAAATTAACTAATTGCATAAGAAACATGTCTAACCTATTTGCATAAACAACACTTAGAACTGACCTAATTGCATAAAGAACGCTTAGAACTGACCTAGTTGCATAAAGAACACTTACAAATGACCCAATTGCAAAAAGAACACTTAGAATTGACCTAATTGCATAAAGAACACACAGAATTGACCTGATTGCATAATGAACTCGTAGAATTGACCTAATTTCATTTATCAAACAAACCTCTTCATTGACGTAGACAATTACGGGCGAAAGGTTTTCTGAGCTGTATTTCGACAGATCGAGTTTACCACCTCTAAAAGACAAAAGCAGAATTTTTATTTATTTCACCCCTAGATAAGGCCCTGCCTCTGTGTATACCCAACATTATTATTAATATCATCATCATTGTTAGTATTAGTAATATCATCATTATTAAAATTGATAAACTGAACCTATACATAAAAATTATTATTATTATCATTAATTACTATTATTATTGCCATTATTATCAAATATCATCATTATCATGACTCACCTGGTCACCTGGTGCCGTCAGCTCTTGGAGCCCTGGCGACAGTCATGATGTATCCTCTCCATTGTCTCCTGTTTATTGTCGCCTATCTTAGCTCTTCCAAGCTCATTCCAGACTTTTCCTGACTACACATTATAATAATTAATAGGATAATTATTATTATTATCATCAACATTATCATTATTATCAATAACCATATCCAAACCTGCCGTCGTCCTTCTCAAAGCTCTGTATAACCTCTGAGAGCGAGGTCGTGGGGTCGAACTCCCTCTGAAATCTCGTTCTTTCACTTGTCATCTCAAGTCCAATGCGGACTTTAGTGTCTCCTGTGCTTGCCTCCGCTTTAATCAGTTCTAGCTTTGCCATGTTCGTCAGACCCAGTTGATGAACTGGCAGAGACAGGTCAAGTAGTCTTCTGTTGTGCCTGATATCAACATAAATTTGCATAAATCTAAATATTCTGGCAAAAATTTGCATAATGCTGTGCCTGATCAACATAAATTTGCATCAATTTAAATAGTCTGGTAAGGATTTGCATAATCGTTTGCATATTACCTAATGCCTCTTTCGTGGTGGATCCAGTGGTCTGCTTCCTGTGGCTCTTAGTGACGCATAAATTTTGTTTATTCAACTCAACTGTGCTTTTTTGCCAGCAGGAGCACCTCTGAGCAGTCCTCTTGAAGAGGTACTATAGAAATACTTCAATGAATGAATACATATGCAGTATTATGCACGACTGTTTGCATATTCTGTCATAAAACTGCATAAGAAACCACATTACATTGTTTCACATTTGATTTACATGGTAAACCATTATATACATGATCATTCGCATATCTTTCAAGAAAGTTTGCATGATTATACACATATCTTGAAGTATAATTGGATAATCATTTGCATTAGTAGCCATTCATCTGTATAAAGTATTAAATTTGCATATTAAGGCAATAATATAGGCATGATCAATAACAAATTTGCATATTACAGCCATAATATAGGCATGATCATTTGCACATTTTAACATATATTTGAAAAATCATTTCAAGTTTTAAAAAAACAATTAAAAATTATGAAAGTCATTAACATTTCTGCACGCACTTAAAGATGAATCCGTCGGGTGAGCCGAGTCGCTGTTTCAGGCAGCATTCCTCTCTAACCTAAAGAAAGAAAAAACACAACATAAAAAGCAGGTAAATGAATAAATGCTAAAAAATATGATAGCATTGCCTGGCTTTAACAACCCATGAATACTTGTTTATGTCCAACATATACAAAATTCAAAGTTCTTGTTTTGGTTCTTAAGTACGTCTTGCTTCGAAGTATCTCTGTGATCTAATGCTTCGTTCCCTCTCTGCCAACCGAACCTCTTGCCGATCATCCATCTATTAACTTTTCACCAGCTGCTTTTCCATAGCTTTACTCGCTTCTGATCAACCATCCGTGATGTGCACGAGTCTTTCCTTATCTTTCTTTCGCATCAAATCCAGCCTTCTTTTCTCAGGGTTGCTCACACTGGGAGCGCTTTTGAAGGCATCTGCTGAAAGAAGTGTCTATAAAAGGTTAAATACAATACAATGCATTGGTCCACTGAAATAAATTTTTAAAAAACTTACGGACTTCACGTTAGGTTCACTGAAATTTGCTTAAATACTCATGGGACTCGAATTGCACCCACTTTGCAATTGAAGAATGCCATGCAATGCAAGTAGAAACGAGGTGGTAGACTGGTGTAAATCTATTTTCCAACTACGATACTAACATCAACACAGCCCCCTAATGACACTTGAGGCAATCTATTCATTAAGCATTCTAAATTATTCGCCATTGCATGGGTTTCAGCGTTGATCGAATACAAGTTGGACAGATGAATATAATTCTCCTTAAATAGAATTTGAATTGTTGAAAATAACTTTTAGTTCAACAGAAGTTCTTGATGAAATCGAATATTTGGTTGACGAAAAACAGTTGCTAATATATACTCGATTCTTGCTCTCTCACAGCTCCGAAATTCTGTACTTGAATATGATTAATCATAATCATATTCAAGTACAGAATTTCAGAGCTGTGAGAGAGCAAGAATCGAGTAAGAAAATCAGAACCGCAATAAATTTAATTGAATAACATTCGCTGGATAAATAAAAGCACACACCGGTTCAGCATGACATGCGCGATTTGCACATAGAAACTGAAAACGATACGACGCACTCGAAAAAGATATTAATTTAATTTACCTGATGAAGTTTACAGCCGTGAGATGTATTCACAACCATTCTGTGTCCATTTGGACAAAGAATCTCTAGCTTGGCGACGCCAGACATTTTTGCAATTTACTGTAAACTTAAATTAAATTTATAAAACATAACACTCAGTCTCTTGCATAAGGTTTTCAGAATTATACGCGAGTATGTATTCCACATAGAGTCAACACACGCGGAAAGTTGTAACAACGGCGACGCAAGCATTAGGCCTAATTTAAAATTTAATATTATTTAATAAAAAAAGAAACTGATAGACTCAGAGCATTGCATTTAACCTTTAAACAAAGATACTAGAGTTTTGCTTTAAATGCATAAAATTTAACCATTTAAAGGTTAAACGCGAATTTTCTAAACTATTTAAAACTTAGAAAATTCGCGTACTCCGCCTATATAATTACTCCTCTTCGCAAAACTTCCTATTCCAAGGCTTAAAGCGTGACTGGGCGGTCATGGACGGCGTCCAGTAACTTATTTTCAAATCTGAACGCCGTCCTGACACGATTATTAGGCCAGCACAGACTGAACAGGTGGAAGAATTTTAGAAAAATCGACTCAACAAATTATTACAAGTTAGAGACTTGGCAGAGCCGTTAAGTACATCCCACTGCCGAGAATACCAAAAGTCCCCATAAATCCGAGCTGTGCTCGAGCCGCCATCTTGGAAAATTGCGGCCTAAATTCAGTGTTTTGGTGATAACTCCAGAGCCATCCAGTGCATCTCAAACGATTGTCAAAATAGATTTGCAGGACATGACTTCGATGTTTTAACGGAAATAACTTTTATTAACAAATCAGGATTTGCGGAAAGAAAACGATAGGCATAGGCCTACTTGATTCTCCCATGTTAAAGTAAGTAAGTAAGTAAGTATTTTCTTTATTACTCCACTTGCAAACGCACAATGGGACATAGAACATCATTATAACAAGACTGCTACAGGCGATCTGCTCAGTTAGCTTAGTTAAGATTTGTGTAGCCTATAATTCTGTAATCTCCAATCATAGGTCATGAATATTAATGATGAGTCAGGCTACATGAAAAAGTGCTGCTCTAGGCAACACAGAGTGTCTCAGAATTCAGCGTTTTCAATCCTTGGGTTTTTTCACACGATCTTGGCTTTTCCGATCCGAACTTGGGAAATGTTTTTTCGGGAAGAACTTGGGTTTTTGCTTCGGTTTTTTCACACTTTATTTTGTGAAAAAATCATGTTTTGTGAATTTTCGGACGGGACATTGTGGACACTTTCTAAAGATTTGGGCCGGATGACTAAAAGAGTCATCAGAATTTTCGGGTCCCATGGAAGCTCAAAATTCACTAGTACAGCTGAACTTGGGTTTTCTTGGGTTTTTCGTCTCTCCAACTTGGCTTTTTTTCATTTTTTAGAGTGGCAACGCTGACCGGTTCTCAGTGACGTCCGCGCCCAATATCGTTTACTGCGGTCGACCGTATAAATATTTTGGCACTGAACATTCCGCCATTGGTTGTTCTCTGCCAGTGCCAGTCCCAAGCCTGGATAAAGGAGGAGGGCGATACTAGTCACCTTTGATATGGCAGTGTCGTTGAACAAGTAACAAGCTAGAGTTAAGAGAAGCTGGAAGAGATAAGGGGGAGAATGCACTGAGAGGAAGAAGACCAGGCAGAGATGAAGAACAGATGGAAGAGGAGAATGGAAGAGAATAAAGGAGCAGGTGGAGGAGAGGCAGAGGAAAAGGAGGAGAAAGATGAGGTGGAGTATTGCAATGGAGTATTAATATTACAATGGGATGGCAACCAGTGCTACTTCATTCCTCCTTCCTTCCCTCCTCCATTGGTCATCATCATCTTTTCCCTCTGTGCATGCAACACAAGCAGCAGCAGCAGCAGCAGCAGCAGCAGCAGTAGCATTCTATGCCTTCAGTCCACTCAATCGGGTGTGGTTGTAAATCAGTCCCCAGCAAAGACTGCAAGAACTCGGTCCACTTTTGGCGCAAAAATAGACAAAGATCAATTTTGAATCAACCTTTTTCTGATAGCGAAATATGAAGGGAAAAAAATATTCATTATAATATTACTATTCTCTAGCAAGAACAACCGCAAACAAACACTCATTAGATGTAAGCCATTCTTTGAGAATATTAAACGTGCTTAAATGAAGTATAATCATTCGACAATGAAGACAAGACACTATGTTTAAATTTGCTAAAATCGCTTTATTTCTCATCATTTGCATTGAAACACCTTTTGCAGAAACACTTCACTTAACTAATTCTAATACAGAATTCTTTTCCACATGGAAAACCCATTCACGCAGACGACATCCGCCATGCTGCTTTGAACGTGACATGTCAGTCTAGTAAAAATTCATTTCTACAGTTTAAGTAGCAGCAGCATCCTATGTAGTGACAATTAGAAATTAAATCAGATTTTAATATGTAATAAACGAAAATTTCTTCTGCAACACCATTTCAAGGTTCATAGCAGCGCTTGAATTCTGGTAAGTAAAGTAAAGTCGTCCTAGAGCCGAGGGTCCGTTGGTGAGGCGCTCATCTCCTTTTCTTGGCCCTTGAACCGGCAATGGACGAATCCCAAGGTCCTGGACACGGGGCCGGTGGTTTTCCAGGACTTGCCGTTTACTTCCCAGCTTACGCCGGTACCAAATCATACTGCTTGGTGACAGAGGCACATTTGCATAAATGACTTGCCCAAGGTCGTTACCCGGATTCGAACCCACAACCACCCGCTCCATGAGCAAAGCATTACCGATAAGCCACCAGGTCGCACTAAAATTAATTCAAAAGACCTCAACATAACAAACAAGGAACAAATAGTTATGATAGTTACAATAATTTTAACTGTTTATGTAACAACATAAAATTCATTTAAAAGACCTCAACATAACAAACAAGGAGCAATTGTCGCCACGATAATTATCACTATTTATAGTTATTTATAATTTTAAACACATTGGTGCGAGTTCATCTAGCTCAAATTCTTCCAACCAACTGTCATGGCCATCACTGAGAAAATCTTTGGAAAGGTGTAGCATAAATATCGTTACATTACACCGAGTATTTGTGGCAGCTTTTCCACTTAAATTACATTTCAATTTCAGAACTCATCATTGACTAAAACGGGTTGCTGCCTTTTCTCTTACATTACGTCATTCTTGCAACACTCCCTCCAGAGTAGAATCACGCTCCATGTCACTTAACAGACTTATAATTTGACGTTTTTGTACGAAAAAATAAGCAGAGGCTCAATCTGGTTCTATGGTAGTATCAGAGTATTATAATCAACATGTGTTTTTTATTGCAGTGAAACTATAAACCTGTAATTTATTTATTGTCTACTGAGCTAAAACAAAATATCAAGAAAACATGCAGTACAATTTTAGGAAGTTTGCATAGCACAAGCAATGTCAAGTTAAGGAAACATCTTTTGAAAACGAAAGGCAAACTTCAAACAAGTCACACCCCTACATAACCTAGACACTATAGAGCTGCAACACAAGAGCTCAGCCGAACTACCACAATTTTTAAGCCTCACATCTCCAACAATGACACACACCGGTTCTGAATTGCCTTTTCTACTCGCTGTCGAAGTTTTGATGTTCATTGGCCGTAAATTAACGTCAGTATCTCGTACCCACTCGGCAGAAATCAGCCGTCAACACAAAATAAATCAAAGGAATGTAGAAATTCAAAACAATCTTTCCACGTTTTTCCTAAATGGAATGATAAACCGTCCGACCATGAAAACTTAGGTAGTTATTGCTTTCGAATCAATTAACGTACAATTCCGCACGGCAAACCGAGGAAAAGGAGGAGATGGAAGATGAGGTGGAGTGCAAATGGGAAAGCATTTTAATTCGGTGATGTGCAGACGGCAAAGCTCAGAGGTCAACCTTCAGGATCTTAGGCTTCTCCCAGGCAAACTCCGGTCTGCCGAAATGCCCGTAGGCGGCAGTCCGGAAGTAAATCGGCTGCTTCAGGTCGAGATCCCTGCAACACAAACATCAAGAAAGACATAAAATCTCGTAACAGAAGTTTACGACCAATTGATTTTTTCTGCTGCAAAAAGTTACAGTAAAATCTCAATTTGAGGCATGGATGGTGTTGTGCACATGTCACATACAATATTTTAGAGCTATTTGGCATGTTCTTTAAATGACGAAAGCGAGTAGGTATGTAAGCCAGGTTGCTTGCTGACTGGCTTTTCCAAAAAGAGGAGCGCAGCAAATAGAAGTGATAAGCCAGAACTGTTCTGAACTTAAGTCTATAATCTGGTAACAAGTCAGTCATCTGAATGATTCACCAGCCCACAGGTCAATATGGAAATAAAACCATGTAAATTAGAACAACTTCTTTGTCATCCCATGATGCGTTTAAAGTTTTTCTAAGCAGCGCCAAAACAATGTATGTTTGTTTTTGTTTGTTTGTATGCACACTTGTTATAGCGCCCCTTCAAGCTCACTACTCAGAGGCGCTCCCGACTGCAGAGCGGACACTGCATCGGAGTTTCACATCGAAGCGCTGAGCAATTGCGAGTGAAGGACTTGCCCAAGATCCCTACGCGGCGACTTGAGGTGGATTCGAATCTCGAACCTTCCGACTTCAAGGCAATGACGCAACCACCACACCCCACATATTTATCCGCATTGCACAAATGCATACTGTATGCAGAAAAGCCTTTAAACTGTAATACTAAACCCATAAGCATATATATGATCAAATATCAAAATATTTTACCACAGAACACAAACACTGAAATTCATCGATTTCTGAATTGCTGTGTCTATGAATCTTGAGATCAAATTGCTTTACATACTTGACAATTTTTCCTGGACGGAGGTCGAAGTTTGCTTGCACGACTTTGATCAGATCCTCGTCGGACATTGTTCCAGAACCGTAGCTATCAACGCTGATCGAGAGCGGTTCAGCGATTCCGATCGCGTAGGAAATCTGAAATTAAATAACATACAGCAAAAAAACTTAATAAAGCAAGTTTTCAGAAGAGAAGCAAAAAGTGTGATATACCAAAGAAAAAGAAATATTTTTGAGTTGGCAAAAAGATGTGTTTTGGATATCAATTAACAACAAAAGAACGTGTCAATGGAGACAGCTGATCACAAAATGCAGGACAGATGAATGCAAAAACGCGAGTTTCGGCCAAAGCAATCTTTACTCGCGGAACAAGGAGCTCACTTCTGTCACGTGAGACGAACAGGAAGCTGGATGAGATCAAGAAGAATTTAGACCACAGCAAGACCAGCAAATTAAAGTAAGAACCTTGACCTGGATTCAAGCAATGAGGGGGGAGCCAGTGAAGGTGATCACACACGAAAGAAGGGATGTGGGACTATTAGTCTAGCATCTGCATTTTGGAACGGACTCCACACAGTGCGCGTTTAAGTGCGCCTCTCAAAGCACTTCACGTGCGACAACCTAATTCCGTCAAACACGTCAGTTCATAACAAAAGCTAGAAAAACAAACTTCTAAGATATTTTACTGACCTGGATTAGAACCCTCCTACACAGGCCGGCCTTCACGAGGGACTTTGCCACCCAGCGAGCAGCATAAGCTGCAGATCGGTCGACCTTCGTGAAATCCTTCCCGGAGAATGCGCCACCTCCGTGAGCGCCCCATCCACCGTAGGTATCCACAATTATTTTCCGGCCCGTAAGTCCCGCATCACCCTTTAAAGATAATGCACTCATTGAAGCACATATACAAATATATACAATTAAGCCAGCTAGAGCTTGGGTTCATCCATATATATCAAGTATCCTAAAAAATATATTTCTGACTCTTCCCTCTCCACCATTTACAACTCGTACATTTTGCGGAACATCCATGCATACGCACAAGTGAGCTTCTCTTCACACTTCTCCCCCATCACAAAAGTTAATCGATATTCATTTCACCAAACATTTTGCCGTAAGCACCAGTACACAAATTGCCTCTTAAATTTGGTTCCTCCTCCCTGCGTTCGTAACACACGGACAGACCCATTCTGACAACTTGACGCACAATCTCGGCTTTGTTTTACCTAACCAAAAATACATTACAGCCAGAAAACCACTGAAAACTAAAGGGTTAATGATAAAACAAAGATGGATTCGAAGCTCCCGTTGAAAAACAAGAACTGAACTAAAACTAAGAACAAAATCATACATTAATCTTAATCCTAAGATATATTAAAACCAATGTAGCAACTTTCACGCATAGATAAAACGAAGAATCACCTGCGGCCCGCCAATCACAAAACGACCGGACGGATTGAGGTGGAAGATGGTCTCATCGTCCAGGTACCTAGCTGGAATGACCGCCTTTACCACCTTGTCTAAGAGATCCTTTTGAATCGTGTCGATGGTGACGTCAGCGGAATGCTGGATTGAGATGACCACGGTGTGGACTCGCAGCGGAATGCGCGCGCCACCATCCTTTAAATACTCACACGTCACCTGCAATGATGAACAGATTCAAAACTCAACAAATACTTGTTCATGAAAACTTTTTTGTCACATATGCCTCGAACCAAAATTTTATATATAAATATATATATACACCCATATTTAGACATTGTTATGTTTAGAATTAATGTGCTTTGACGTGAAACTGGGTATACCACCTGGATTTGTCTCATTTTCTAATTAAACGAAGATTGTTATTATTTCAACAAAATATTTGATCATTTTTGCAAACAAAAAAGAACTGGTTTTACAGCAACAGACCAAGCTCCCCAACCTGGGTCTTAGAGTCTGGACGTGCCCATGGCAATTCCCCGCTTCTGCGTAGCACGGCCATCCGATTGTTCAGCTGATGGGCGAGGACCAGAGTGAGCGGCATCGATTCGTCAGTCTCGTCCGTGGCGTAACCGCTGACCATTCCCTGATCTCCTGCCCCAATGTCGTCTTCGTCGCGACCGAGGTGAACTCCCTGAGCGATGTCCGGCGATTGTTCTTCGAGTGCCAACAGAACGTTGCAAGTTTTGTAATCAAATCCTTAAAAAGAATTTAAACACATAGACAATTGAATTTTTAAAAATTACGGATGTTAATATCGGTTTTTCTATAAAACGATTATCGTTTTGTAAAATCGGTTTTTAATCGCCTCTCGGAAATAACTCATCAGTACAGACACGAATTTCAGATGTATGCTCTTACTACCATTGGTAACTATATCAGTCCTAAATAGCTCTGAATATAAATACTAATGCAACCAACTGCCAGCCATAATTGGATGAAAGTTCGAGAGCAATCTATACAATAACGTAAAAGCATCATACAAGCATAGTTTTTCTGGCATTTCTGGTAATTTTTACTGCGATAATAATAATAAAATAAATATGATTCATCGTTTGGTAAATTATGAAAACCAGTTATCGGATTCAGAACCGGTAACATTCCTATGAAAAATGTGTGCGCTGCAAAACCTGTAGACAAGTTTTCAAAAATCTGGTGCATAACCATAATTGAAGTAGCAAGAAAAATACAAGGACGCAAACTACGATGCTGACCTTTCGAGGAATCATCGTACCCAATGTACTTTACCACTTCTCTCACGACCTTTTGCAGGTTAACAACTGCGGTTGAGGTGATCTCACCCAGGAGCATAATCATCCCGGTCTTTGCCACAGTTTCTATAAACAAGAAAAAACCATTTTACAATTCGTGTAACCTACTAAGAATTTTTAGATAGCAAAAGATTAAAAAAATCACTGTCAACACAGATGTCATTTGACTTGCTTGTAAAACATTTTGAACATAGCAACCACACAAGTTAATTAATATCTTATATCATACACAGCTTTGTAACTGCATGACTGTGTTACTGCGCCATTTAAATCATCATAATTATCATTATTATTATTAGATGTCAAAGTCATCTTGGCTAAAGTTCAACTGATAATAATTGTTTACTGTGTCCAACAAAACTCGAAATTTCCAATCTAACCTAAGCTTATGTGGTTCTGGATTGCTCTTAATTTTGTCCAATTTATATTGTGTACACATTGACTTGCATAGGCAGTGCCAATACAGTCACGTTCAACAACCGGAAAAGTCACGGATCTGGAAAGAATGGTGTCTTCAAAATGGAGCTGATCAACTTCATAACTGATAATAATCATTTATTTTCCAAAAGATTAAGTTGAAAAACACAACCAGCTATGATTGTTTAAAGAGACAAATCAAATAATTAATCATTCAAGGAAAAAGCAGACCACGCCTGCAATTCTCTTGTGAAGTTCTATTGTTTGTAATCCTTAAAAAACGAAACTATTCTTATTATTACATGGCCCAGTAATAGTACATAACAGTTTGAGTACAAACCGCAGGCGACTTTGGCATTAGGGTCCTGTCTGAGGTAAGCATCCAAAACGGCATCTGATATCTGATCGCAGAGCTTGTCTAAAACATCAACAAATAGTATTTCTGAATGTCTGTAAATGTAATGTAATGTAGGTAATGTCTGCCTTTAACGTCCGAAATTATTTCAATGATTTCAATTGTAGCACCCGATATTATATACTCCGGGTTTGAATGATCGCGAACTTCAGCGTTCGAAATTATTAATGTCAATCGCGTCATTCAATAGTTGCTATCCAACTTCTATTTAGATAACAATTATTTTCATCAATCCAGCTCCGGTTAGGCGTGAGCATTTTCATCAATCCAGCTGCAGTTAGGCATGACCATTTTCATCAATCCAGCTCCAGTTAGGCATGACCATTTTCATCAATCCAGCTCCAGTTAGGCATGAACATTTTCATCAATCCAGCTTCCAGTTAAGTAAGTTTCTGCAAACATCCATCAGTGAACGCAATATTTTTGAAACACTGAGACGCTTAAAAACACGGAGCTGAAGACACGGAGTATATATTGTAGGACACTACATTGAAACAATCTCGGACGCTAAACGCCAACATTACCGCAACGTAAATCTTCGAGAATTTCTCAGCGCCCACAAAAGCCACGTCGGGAGACCAGCATATTATTCACCAGCGCTACATCAAATCAAGTCCGCAATTATAGCCAGAGCTGCCTTTGTCGTTCTTTCCGGTGACAGGTCAAAATCCAGGAAGACACCCACACACATTATTTGGGACACTAAAAACTTGCAAATGCAATACTGCAGCGACATAAAATTTTACAGGACATACACAGGTCTGCGAATTTCCACGTCAACGAAAGTATGTTCAGTTCAAAACATAAATTTAAATTCAGAGGTATGGACATCTGAAGTTCACGTTAAATCCGTTAGACATTATGTCCAAGTCCAAAGTAGTACATCCAACGTGTCTGCACTCTATACTTTAACTGGTTTAATGTACCGCCGCATGAATTCGAAACTGGCAAAGAAACGAAACTAGGTTGAATCCCAAACAAAACGAAACTAGACTAAAATCCCCAATTACCGCCAACACGCGGTCTCCAATGTTGAAACGCGAATCTACCAAAATCACACAAGGACTCCTCACCGGGGTGACCTTCGCCAACGGACTCGGACGTGTGAAGAAACGTCTTTTTTTCTGTTGACATTTTTAAATTTGTTTTACGCGTATTATGAATTTTACAAATGGTTTCTTTACATCACATGAATTTACAACACCTGCCAAAGATCGCAGTAAATCCCAATACCTATTCTTGGCCCAAAATTTTCTAACTACACAAAACTATATAATACAAGAATCAACACACAGTGTAATGACGTCACATGCGACATCAGTTCTGTACTGTGTAAGTAAGTAAGTAAACAAGTATCTTCTTTATTACTCCACCTGCAGACGCACAGTGAGACATAGAACATCATTATAATAGGCCTACATCGAAGTATTAATAGGTAATAAAAACGTGCAAATTAAAATCACAAGTTAAATATAATTGCTAAACTATTATCGTGATTCGTCAAACAAGTTAACTATAAAATTATGGCATACGGGTCTTATTCGGGTCCAAAGCATGACGACACCCACCTTAGCAGCTGTTCCGCCCCTCTGATCCTACGGTACCTCGACCCGGACCACCATGGACTTCTCTTACGGACATCCCTTTTGACTCAACGCATTTGATACTGATCCTATGGTAACTCGACCCGGACCACCACGGACTACTCTCACGGACTACCCTTCTAACTCAGCGCAGCGCTCGTGAATAAGCTGATGCCCCGCGCTCGGCTTTCGAGTGGCGCTTTAGAAATTAGGAGATTTGTTTTAAGTGGTTGTCATGACTGAAAACCTAGGATTTCAAGATGCGCCTGTGAATAAGCTGGTTCCCGCGACTTGGCTTTTGTGGGCGCTGTAGAAGTCTCGAGATTACGATTACGATTACATATCAGGCGAATATGCATCCAGGCAAGACAGTCGCTTTATGCCTTGGGAATCACTGCGCACGGCCTCAAGGGACCAAGCCTGCATGACGTTGTTAGGATGACCACAGTGGCGCGCATGTTATATGCGGCCCCGGCATGGTGGGGATTTGCAGGGCAGCTGGAACGCGGCAGACTGCATGCCATAATTTTATTGGACCGTTTGATCCGAATGCATTACCTTCCTGAGGACATTACAACATTCAAGGCTGTGTGTAGAACAGCGGACGGGAGTATCTTCGCTGCCCTCCTACTTAATCCAGGACATGTATTAAACCCACTCCTCCCACCATTGAGGCCCCAGCCTTATTCCATGATGCCAAGACTACATGACCGAATCATTCCTAGGGGGGACAACCTAACGAGGAAATCTTTTTTGACGAGGATGCTTTACCATATTTAAATGTAATACCATATAAACCAAAGTGCAGAATAAATTGTTGGTCATAAAAAAGATCTTCTTTTTTAAATTTAAAATTTATATTGGATTTGGACTTAGGATTTTATGCTATTCTAAAACACTTTGTCATTGATTGGATATAGAAATTATGTACGTTTGTTTATTATACTTTGTGTGTACACCAAAATGCGGATAGCAATTGGTATAATAAAGAATATTGTTATCTGATCTTAGTATAAATCCCTCTCCAATCAATGAATCACATCGTGGTATCTCTAGATTGTGTGAGCGGGACCTAAGTGAGTAACCAGTTACACGTTCAGAAGGAAGAAGATAATGGAGGACATGCCCGGGGTCACAAAGGATAGAAGTAAAGAGGGATACATCTGCTTTAGAACATAACTATTATTATATTCGTTTAATGGTAACAAAAACTGACAGACACACCGCTATCAGGTACAAAAGGCAGTTTATCAAATACAATATAATACCTACAGAATGTCTTTAGCCTTGTCTGTTGGATTTGTCATAGGATGAGCACAAAATGACAGAAATTACAAAAAGAATGTTTCTATGTTTATATATGGTAGGCTGCAATAATGAGATTAAACAATTTATTATAATTAATGAACATAATTTTAATCTTATCTTATCTGACAATTTATAAAGCGCTTCTCGCAGCAACAGCCTTTCAGAAGCGCTCACAGTGCGTTGAACCCCAAGAAAAAAGGCAAAAGAACATATGGTGCCTTTCTATACAAAACCCGAGAAATGTAATGTCTGTCATCTTTGGTTGGCAATACAAAGTTGTGAGGGCGTGGCCTCAATTGATAGGGAAGATGAGTAACCGGTGGTAAAAGCGGTCGAAGAACATGGAAGTCGTTTCTGGAAACGGCAGCTAGAAGACGAACATCAGCAAGACCAACCATTTCAGTCGCAGTAGGCGAGTCATTTGGCAAGTACCTGATCGACGAACTCTTGATATTAGGCGCTCGATCCTGAGCAGTCGTAAAACCCCAACAGGCAGGAGCAGCATACATTATTCTGGAAACACAAGTTGCTCTTGTAACTGTATGAAGAGCATCCGGTGACAGTCCATGAGCTCTCAACGATCGCAGGGCATGAAGGGACCCGGCACAAGATGAAACTACATTGTCTACATGAGAGGTGACTCGGAGATCAGAGTTAATGGTTACTCCAAGTCTATTTATTTTTCGCAAACCATCTTCTTTATCGTTCTTCAAGAAACACTTGAAGACTTATTTGTGACCCATCTGCACAAAACCAGTCGTAAGTCGGATATTTCCGTTTTAAGAAAACAAGCAAAAACTAGAGACAGGTCAATATTTTTAAATTGTTAGATTAATGTAGAAAATTATTTTTAAAATATATATTTTATAAAAATAACAAAAAAGTTTGAATAAAATTTACATTGAATAGTAATATTTGGATGATTTTGTGCACGTTATGATTTGCAATTTATATAATTGGGTTAACTTAGATGCATTTTTGTTGATAAATAGTGTCCATGAATTCAAGTAGTTTTTCATCGATAAATTCAGTTAGGATTGGGCTAAAATGATAAAATTGGAGTCATTTTAAAGAGAATTTGTTGCTCTTTGCAATGAAATATTAAACTCAAAAAGTGAAAAATCCAACTTAAGACTGGTTTTGTGCAGATGGGTCACATATAAAGATGCTGAATGTATCAGTAAACTATTGCAGCAAATAAAACGACCAAAACAATCCATATCACACAGCATCAAAGACACTAGAGCATTCATAGTCTCATTATGTTGGAGTCGTGTAATAAAAGTCTCCTGTGCTCATATTACTACCATATCAGTGATTCGCAGTGTCTTCAAAGTAGCTTAGATGCACACTACCGCGCGGCAGCTGTTACCTGGATCTGGCCGCGTCACCCATCCAGTTTCCCCTGGAAAAAATCCATGTGGATTGTTTTCCAGGTGAAACTGGAAGACATGCACAATTTCAACAGGAAACTGTAAGCGAATACTTGGGCGAAAAGAGTGTTCGTATATAACAAACGAGTGCAAACAACAAATTGTAATTGTAATTGTAATCGTACATTTATATAGCGCCACTTCAAGAGAACTCCTCAGAGGCGCTCCCGACCTGACACCTAACCACAATCAAAGAGAATGGTTTTCAAACGCTTGCGGAAAAGGGGCAAAGAAATACAAAGAAGTTCATTGCGAAGACTAATAGGTAACTTATTCCAGAAAGACGGACCAACCATAGCAAAGCTTAAAACGACCAACAAATGCATGTATGTACAATGTACATGTAAGACAGCGTCGGTTCCCAGTCATCAATCAATCTCGTTCAATCACATCTCAAGTAGTGGCAATCGACTGTAGCATTGCCGATTATGCGTTGCTGTTCATTTTGAAGTACTTGGTATCCGTTCATCTGTTCCTCGGGCATAGGTGCAATCACGTCCTAAAAGTTGGGGGGACCATAATGAATCACGTCCTAAAAGTTGGGGGGACCATAATGAATCACGTCCTAAAAGTTGGAAGGGGGCATAATGAATCACGTCCTAAAAGTTGGGGACCATAATAATAAAGTTAGAGGACCACTCAAAAGTTGGAGGGACGTGTCCCGTGGGTCCCATAGGGTGGTTGCGCCTATGTCCTCGGGGGACGCGGCCGGATCACAATAGAGCGCTCTGAGCGATCGTGGCTGGCGCTGGCGAGCCCTTCGGCGCATCACGATGATGACGACGAACACGGTGATGCCTCCAACCGCAATGCTGAGAGGAACGGCCGCATTCAAACTGTTGACGCCTTTCGCCTTCTGAATGCACGGCTGTAATCGCATTCAACAACAGACAACGAATAAGGTTCAAGTAAGCAGAGAACGCTTGTGTAAAAGTGATGTAAAAAAGCACACACGTGAAACTCAAATGCAGTGTCTGCCTTGTAGTCGGGAGCACCTCTGAGTAGTGAGATTGAAGGGACGCTATAGAAATGGACAAATACACCGATTACACTGTCATTACCGCTGCATGGGCAGAGAACTCCCTGTAGCAGAGATGTAAACATACTCACGGTTCTTACCTCCTTAATGTGTAGTTAACTCTTGTCCATATCGGCCACATGATCATCGTGCTTGACATAAAGTTGCTCCTCCATGTAATCCGCATGTCATCCGACTCCTCTGAAGAACTGGTGCTCAACTTCACTGTGGGTGAAGCGCCACCAGAGGGAGACAGCGTTGTCATCTTCGGACTACCGACGTCATCTTGAAGAACAAATAAACAGATGATAATGAATGATATCTTGCTTCGTCTTCCACAAATCTATAAAGTAAAATTGCCACCGTAACCGTTGCCGCCTCTGCCACCACCATAAATCGGGCATTCGTGACTTGGGGTTTTTAATATTCGTAAATATTCGTGAATATTAAGATACTTTAATATTCGCAAATATTCGTTAACGAATTAACGTGAACCATCGAAACCGCAATGCTACCCAGTAAAGCAGTTTAAGTTTCTGTATGTCTCCACGACATACACTCACATACAGGGCATCATCATCGTCGTCATCATCATCATCATCATCAAGATCATCATCGTCGTCGTCACCATCATCGTCGTCGTCGTCATCATCATCAACATCATCATATGCAGGATCCAGCAAAGAGAGTTACTGATATATGCACAACTCAATTTTTTACAACTCATTCAGTGAAACATAAAAAACCTCTAAATGACAGAATGAGAATTAAGAACGAAAAATTTCCTGAATGATCAAAATATTTTGCGAATATAATATTCGTTGGCAGTTTTAATATTCGTTAATATTCGTGAATATTTGCAAATCTTAATATTCGTAATTTTCCAATACTCGATCTATGACCACTACCATCATCATCATCACTAGGCCGTAATGAGTAAAATGACTACATGGGCAATATAGCAAACTGGCCACCCGCCCTCATATGCTGAGGCTAAGCAAATGAAGTCGCTAACACCATAAAACATTGGCTGCTGAATGGAATACCTTCCTTCCCTCTTAGGCAGAGTTATAATAGATAGCTCCAGAGAACAACAGCCCAGGGGATTGCTGTATATTATACTACAATACATTACCACATGTTTCAGCACAAGACAATATTTTACAATATACCACAATAAATTACAATATAATACATTACTATTACTACAACACATTTTATGGGGTGCGGTGGTGTAGTGGTGGCGTCGTTGCCTTGAAGCCGGAAGGTTCGAGGTTCGAATCCACCTTGCCGCGTAAGGACCTTGGACAAGTTCTTCACTCACAATTGCTCAGCGCTTCGGCGTGAAACTCCGATGCAGTGTCCGCTCTGCATTCGGGAGCGCCTCTGAGTAGAGAGAACTTGAAGGGGCGCTATAACAAGTGCACATACATACAAACAATTACAATGTACTACAAAATATAAGAAATAATGCAGTACATAACAATATACTACATTATTACAATGTACCACAATATATAACAAAATAATAAAGTATGCTACAACACACTACAATACATTACAATATAGTGCAATATACTATAATACATTACTATATGCTACAATACACTGCACTATACTATAATACATTACTATATGCTACAATACACTGCACTATACTATAATGCATTACTATATACTACAACACATTACTGTACCACAATACATTATTACAATATACCACAATACATTATTACAATATACTACAATATATAACAAAACAATACAGTACAACACACTACAATATATTACAATACCCTACAATTCATTACAATATACTGCAATACACTGCACTATACTATAATGCATTACTATATAATATAATGCATTACTATATACTACAATACATTACTATATACTACAATGCATTATCACAATATACCACAATATATAACAAAATAGTACAGTATGTTACCACAATATACTGCAATACACTGCACTATACAATAATGCATTACTATATACTAGAATACATTACTATATACTACAATACATTACAATGGACTACAATACAGTACAATTCAATACAATATACTACAATGCATTACAATATACCACAATGCATTATCACAATACACCACAATATATAACAAAATAGTACAGTACGTCACAATACTCTATCATACATTACAGTACACTACAACTCAATACAATACATTACAAAATCGTTACCAGAACAAAAATAGAGATAAAGCAAAAACCCCATCATGTCCTCACCATCCTATGACCTTCGTCATCATCAACGTCCTCATTGTCCTTGGCGCCGCTGCAAAGGTTGTGGTCGACAACTCCGGATTCAGAAGTAGAACGGAGATGCTGGCATCTATTGAATAGATAGGAATCCAGGTAGCTCCCAGCTGTGGAATGCAAACACGGAGAAGCGAGTAAAAAATTCAGAGTTTATGATCATGATTTTTTAAGTCAGAAAAGTAAATCAAGTTTATTTATCTGCCTCTTCACCTTGGAGTTGATTACTGGAGTTCGAGAATTTACCAGTTAACAATAATGATACTCTAAAGAGTAGCCTAGGCAAAATAAAATGTTTTGTTTGTGCCCATGTTTCGCTGACATACATGACTTCAGCCAATTAACCTTCTGTATGAGGGTAAGCTTATATGTATGCATGCATGCTTGTTCATTTGTATGTGCACTTGTTAAAGCGCCCCTTCAAGACTTCCCCTCAGAAGCGCTCGAATGCATGGAGGAGCTACAGAAAATGTACGATTACATTATAATTAAATTCTTTTCAGATCTAAACAGTAAACCATATCAGTCACCAGATCTGAGCAAAACGGTTTGCTTAACAAAAATAAATATCCTATGGTAAAATGCATGTTTCATAGACAGTGATGGGAAGTATTTAAAATACTAGTATTTAAAATAGTATTTTAAATACAATCTAAGTATTTTGTACTTGTATTTTAAATACTTTTGTGATCAAGTATTTTTACTTTTACTTAAAATACTTTTTTGCTAGTATTTTGTACTTAAAAATATGATTATGTCAAAATACTTTTTCAAAATACTTTTAAATTTCACCAGCTGCAATAATTAGCTATGCAATAATTTGCATGCTCATGCACTAGGCTGCTTCATTACACAAACAAAGGAATCCTTGTACAGGAGGTTTAAGTCACACAATACAGTAAAACAGGCTGACATTGATTAGTCATTGTTACGGATGACTGGGCACCGCTGACCACAGGGTGAGGAATGTTAATTACAGGTGTATTTGATGCATGGTGCATGGGAAGAGTACACCGAGTCTATACATAATGCCTATGAGGCATCAATGACACGCATAATATTATTATAATTATGTTTGAAATCAGTTTGATGTTTGACACCACAATGGACTTGTCTATGCTGATAGAATAGGACATAGGCAAGATGTTAACTATCTAGATGTTTATGAGTACCACAAATAAGGATGGCATTAGAGGTGCCTATTGGCTGGTGGCAATTGGATCTTCTCTGACCTTGGGGCGCAGAGTTTCATTACATTGATCTCCATTAATGGATCACAGACTACACACTTGACGAATTACAGCATACAGGAAGACACCTATAATAACACTTATTTAACCTGTGCTTGTGTATTGTATTATTATCACAAGGGATAGGCCATTCGCCCCATTCCCATACCACAGATTTCGAAGACTTACTTTAAAAAGTACCCTAAAGGTAAGGGTTTTGCCAATGGGCAGAATTGTGATATGACGTCTCAACATAGCAGATTTGATAAGGTAGACTATGTACTTTGAATCTGTGTTCAGAAGTGTAACCACTTTTATCCATCTCATTGCGTCAGATTTCTGAACAAAACTTTATCTAACTTAATGTTTTTAAAGTTCAATTTGGATAAATTACATTGACCATTCTTTCTGCATAGGTAGTGGGCTATCGATATTTTTATATACCATTAAATTGAGTGTTTCTGTGGATTTTGATGTTAATGGATTCTGACGCGAACTTGGACCCCCATCTCTAGCGTCTTAGACTCGGACTCAGACACCTTTAGACCCAGACTCAACTCGGACTCAGTTTAGATGGACTCGGGCATGACTCGGACATGGCTCAGGTGGACTCGACTACATCACTGGAAACCAGGATATGAGCCAGAAGTGAGAAGTCACCATACTGCTGGGTGGCCCTTCAAGTGTTTAAGATGACAGTGATGATGGCATGGGCTAATTAATTCCATGAGACACATTAGACATGGGCACCAAGAATGCTGAACAGAATGCTGAAGAAAATGTTTGTGTTCAAAATTCTATGTATTTTTTGTCGCAATGTAATATGACTTCCTTAATTGTTATACAGATTGGCAGTGAGTATTTTGTACTTAGTATTTTAAATACTTTTCGAAGTCAAGTATTTTATACTTGTATTTTAAATACTTTTGTAAAAAAGTATTTTTACTTGTATTTTAAATACTTTTGTGATCAAGTATTTTTACTTATACTCAAAATACTTTTAAAAAGTATTTTCCCCATCACTGTTCATAGATGACTTTAGCTGAATAGCCTTTGCAAGGTGGATAGCCCAAGGAGGAGGGAGAGAAGCTCATTTGTACATATGCATAGAGCAGTGGTTCCCAACCTTTTTTACTTGAGGGCCACTTTTTCTAAGTTGGAGGGCACGAGGGCCACTGTTTCTCAGTTGAAGGACATTATGGGGCCACAATGCTGAAATTGTATTAACTAAAAGCATATTTAAATTGTTATAATTGATTCAAAATATAATGTTTGATGTTATTTATCGACGTTAAAATAAAATAATTTGCAATAGTAAAAAAATAATGTGTTCTATCCTGTCGAAATTGTTAATTTGTTCATATATTTTGGACAATTCTTTGAGAGATGAGGGCCATTTTCTGAGGCCTGACGGGCCACTTTGGCCCGCGGGCCACGGATTGGGAACCGCTGGCATAGAGGGTCGACCAAATGTACAGGTGAAAATACGATTTTTTACGTATGTATGCTCAGTTGATATCAAAAATCTTGCCGTCATTCAAAGTTGATGGTTGGCGGAAGTTATTGTTATAAAATAAATAATAACAGAAAATAATAAAAATAATAAATGCTCAACTAACAAATCCAACTGATACAAGAGACTTATGTTATCATACTTACCAGGGAGCACCACGACAGCGCAACCGATCCAACTGGACTTCGTTGCATTGAAAACGAGAAGGAGGAGACAAAGGGCGAGACCAGCTGAAGGCACGACTGGGATACAGTGCAGCTAGAAAAACAAACATTTCCTTCATCATCAGTATTATTTTCATTATTATTATTATTGTCATTATTATCATTATTACTATTATTATTTAGGATCCCTCATGGACTTCATTGCTAACTACTGTTTAAAAACTGGTCCAGAATTGTCAGACCTCGTCTTCAGGGTTTGAGAGAAGGTCCCTATTTTATTATTATTATCATTAATATTATAAGTAGCAGCAGCAGCATTGTGAGGTGCACGATGCACATGAAAACGTTCAAGATGAAGCAAATTAGGACAAAGTGGCCACATCGGGTCATGATCATTACAAACGAACAATAAAAACAAAAGTTCAAAACTTCAAATTGAGGAAAAACACAACATATGATGAATGATTGAAAACAAGGAAGAAGTGGAACAGCTTGGAAAAAGAGGACAAAATAGGGCAAGCTGAGAACCAGATATAGAACTCAGGGCAAGAGAAAAGCTCAGGAAAAACCATTTAAGATACAGGAAACAGACACCGAAAAGTTTAGCTTTGAATACCTTTAGCGTAAAAAAAGTTCTTGAATAGAAACCTGTACCTGACAAACCCCAGATGCCTCGGATAACTACTTGCTCTTCAGAAAGCTGTGAGCTAACTTCAGACGTTCCTTCAACTGCGTGTTATCCATTCTCTGCAAATTTATCAGACATTCACAAGAGCTTTGAACAATCTTTCTGAATTTATTCACACCGATGACAAACTCTAGTCAGATAGATACCGATTAAGAAGCACCAACAATTCATTGTTTTGAAAGTCACAGTGGCTCAGGATTTAATTACTGAACTCTGGTTCTAATCACCAATTTTGAATGTATGAGTAAACTCCGTAAAACATTGAAGCCGAGTACAATCTGTTGTATCGTTTGCAAAAAAATTGTTACCTCGTCTTTTGACTGGCAAACATTCTGATATGACGATGTGCTCGCAAACAACCCATTAGAGCAGCGATGTATAAATATTTGAAATTCACTGTTTATGTTTACGATTGTAATAATCGGCCCGATTAGAACAAGACGTGTGTTCTGGTTTCTGCTTTCAGTCCGTAAGAAGCACGTTCTACATAGAAGATTCTAATTTCCCACAGCATGTGTAACAAGCCTCCTGTAGGAATCGTCAGCACGAGTGTAAATGCGCTATATAATAGACTCATCCTTATCACCCTGGAGGCCTTCACACGACGTATCAGCATTATACTCGCATCCACAAACATAGTGTGCAAATCAGTAAACAAATTATTACACTGCCTTATGTCAAATCATATCTATCATGACAAAATGTCGTTATACTAAACAGCAACAAGCGTAGCGTGTAATTCACCGTAGACTTTGTTGATCGATACCAATGAATCGCCAAAAACACCTTCCATTATTATGGCCGCCTCCGAGGCTTCAGCAAAACCACGTGACCCCAAAGCATTTCCGCCCTTTCGTGTAATTCGGTCAAAAAGCGACATCTGGCTGTACTTCGTTTGAGGCCTAAAGCGTGACTGGACGGTCATGGACGGCGTCCAGGAATTTATTTTCAAATCTGAACGCCGTCCTGACAATCTTATTAGGCCAGCACAGAGACTGGACATGTAAGACTGCCCATGCACTTCTTTTAATGCCTGCTTAAGCCTATTCCTGCCTCCTGCCAGTTACGTTGTCGTCGTCCTCTTTTCAAATGATCGTAAAATTCTATGCCATTTTTGTGACTTAGCTTTTTGCTGAGCACACTGATTTTTAATGGATCAATGATGGTTAATGATTAATGAAATATAATTATATTCTGCGTATGTATGTCATAAGTAAGACAGCGTTTATAGTAATGATTTGTACAAGAGCAGTAAGAAACTAGCAGTGAATAATATTTTTTTAAACAGATAGATCGAGTGACGTCACCCAGAGATCCACCTGACACATATGCGCAATCTCTGTGTCAAATGAAAAAAGGTTTTCCAGACGTATAGCGCTTCAATATTGTGGAGTGGTCAAGCGAAAATTGTTGTAGTTTGACGCACATCGTAATTATCATTAGACAGGTCAAGCCGCCGTGTGTAGCCATAACAGCGGTATCAACCATCATAAACTCCTCTCAGAACATAGATGGCATGTTCACATTGATAACCAGACACCACCCGGATATTTACTGATTATTTGTAATTAACAGTCTTAATCAGTCGAATTTGCTCGTTTTCTGTCTTCCGAAGTGCGATTGCTAAAATATAGGACTCGACCTCGACTGTATAGAGGACAAAGGTGATATGTCCAATGCGTTTTAGAGAGTTCATAACACCTTTGTGCTTTTACTTTAGTCCTTAAAACAGTATAATTAGCCTAATGTTGCTACTGACTAACGAACAGAATAGATTTTTGTTTGAAAGCGACATCGATCGAAATTCTTAGAATCGAACGACTCGTAAAGATTGTCTGCTCAAAACCTTCCTATATATCATCTATGGAAAGTCACAGTCCATCCGATTGGCTGGAAAATCTTGGTTCAAACCAACAAACTCTCTTAATTGGCTGGGATAAAAAAAAGTATATACTTGTATATGCCAATGATGTAGCCAATAAGATTGCTGACATTTTCAAATTATTTAGGTGCGTAGCCTACATGCAAATGGATCCAATCTTGTCGGGGCATTCCTTCGCACACTTAGGCCTAAATGCCCACGCATCATATAATAACTACAAGGGCAATAATAATGACAAGAAATGTTGTACGTACGTAGTGCTGGCTATTTTTTGAAGCAGTTAATTGTCGTCACCTAGGCAACGCAATTCACGTCATATAAGCTTACCCATTTTAATCGGATTTACCGACTATATAATATTGTCCTAAGTGCACAATGTTGGTAAGAAGCGCGCGTCAAAAATAATTAATGTGGCTGATTATTAACCTTATATCATTAGGCCTACTACTAAATTAGATTACTCGTATAGGCCTAACCTGACATAATAGGCCTATAGCCACACATTAGCCAGCGCCTCTGCCTCGATCAACGCCGATCACAGCACCGCCTTTCAACCATGGTGGCATCCGCCATTCCTTCAGGTTCTGCATGGAGGAGTCGTTCACTATGGAATAAAATTAGTGATGTTGTCGTCGCCAGGGCTGTTTTTAAGGAATTTTTAGAACTGCACAACCCCTTCTTTCCTTTAACCCTCATCCGAACAAGCTAAAATGCAACTTAATTTGAACAAGGGGGGGTCTGGCCAGACCCCCCGTTTTGATGTGGGTTTTTCATAGGAAATAGTTATTTTTATGTGCCAATTTTGTAAGATGATATCAGAGTAACTCAAAACAACAATGTATCAGTCTCTTTATGCAATATAAATAAGTTTTATGATGAATTTGAAATTAAATGTTTAATTACATTAATTGTCTCGATTTTGTCATACATGTTCATTGTCGCAATAGTTGTCTATCTATTACATTTGGAAATCAAAATAAAGAAACCACAATTTTAGTAAAATTGGTACTGAATATTCTTATGATCAGAGTCAGCATGACTGTTTTCTAGAAAATATCTATAACAAATAATGGAATTGGACTAAACCTAAAATGTAAACTTATCATACATAGTCCGTTAGCTGTTGCTTTTGGGTTTGTAGGCCTACGTTGAATGATTATGTCTTTCATCTCGGCTGTTATAAAACTGTCAAAACTATCTTGACTATTCTCAATGTATCCGTATTATTTTATTCCGCATCTTCTTTTACTGCATTGTGCAACAGAGCACGTCCTCTTGGCATTGATTTTGACTGCCAAAAATTATCCGGATTTTTACCTGTATTTAGATCTCTCGGCTTTATCAGTATAACAATTTCGTCATCATTATCTTCACTATCAGGTCCAGTCTCATCATCGTGTTTATCATCATCTTCAATTTCAACATTGTCTTCATCACGAGAAACATCTGAATGTTGTTCTTTAGGCATTGGCATCTCTTCATATTCACATTCTTTATTGCTGCTCTCACTGTCCAAACTGTCATCATTGTAGTCTCGGCCAGTATTATCTTCAGAACTTCCATATCCCTAAATCGATTTCGTCGTTTAGACATGCTAATTGTAGCTCTTTAATATAGGAACAAAGTCATAAAAGCAATCTGAGAAAATATCACTCCTACAAAAGTTATGCAGCAAATATATGGAGGGGGGTCTGGCCAGACCCCCCTTGTTCGGATGAGGGTTAATATCCTCCATGGTAAATTACTTCCAATCCGAGGATAATGACCTTTTTTGCTAGTTTTAACTGTACAGAAGTGCTTCTACAACTGCACAAATCTGTTTAGAACTGCACATTTTGTGTACAACTGCACATTAAAAAAAGCCCTGGTCGTCGCCTAACGAAAGATCTTAGCCTTCTTCTGGTCTCGTGAGCATACATAGGCTATGTACAGTTTGCACACTGTACATTAGTCTTTCAAATCATGACATTGTAAACTCAATCTATCGATCGAAGCTTTGCCGTCGCATGTTTTGGTAGAATGAAGGACAAATGCACAGACAATGATAATCGCAATACTACTAATAATAATAATAGATGTAAAAAACAATACCATTGAAAATGCACATGTCAAATGTGGATCAAAATCTCTTGGATTGGTTATAGGTGTGTGCGAGGGCCTACCATCGGTGATTTCTGTGCATTGTCCTAACACGTCTACCCTGATATAGACTAGCACCTCTGAAAAGTATGCACTGTAATGGTGCTATATAAATTCTCAATTAAAATCACAGATCGGCTACATGAAAAATTCACAGGTTGACAGATATTGAATGCATCATAAATTTAAAGACATTTAAGTATGGAATTACTTTAATTGAAACAATAAAACAGCAAAATATACTCGGCACGAAATACATATTTCAAGTACGTCATACGTAACAACACAGTTGGTCACAATGAATTCCGATTTCGAACAGAACCAGACGCAAGAAACAACAATCAGTCAAAACATCGGTAATAGCAAAATTGCAAAATGATCAAGTAGTTTTATATCAGTGTAGCAGGTAAGCAGGATGAATAAATATAAATGCAACGCAGGAAATAATAGTGCCAGATTACAAACAAAACTTGTCCCGTTTTCATCATAATAAGCGCATTGCAGATTTTAATTCAGCCTTGCCCTGAATGCGAGTGAATGTCGTAGAGACATACAGAAACTTACACTGCTTAATAACATTGCGGTTTCGATCATTCGTCTTAATTCGTTAACAAAATTTTGTTAACGAATTAAGACGAATGATCGAAACCGCAATGTTATTAGGCTAAGCAATGCAAGTTTCTGTATGTCTCTACGACATTCACTCGCATTCAGGGCAAGGCTGAATTAAAATCTGCAATGCGCTTATTATGATGAAAACGGGACAAGTTTTGTTTGTAAACTGGCACTGTTATTTTAATTGAAACAATAATAATGATTAATTTGCGAATATTTATGAATATTAAAAATCTTAATATTCACGAATATTTAGGAATATTTATTAAAACCTCAATCTATGTGCTAAATGTAATCACATCAGTCGTTAAGGACATTTGCCTTGATATTTTTAGACTAGCACCTCTGAGTAGTATTCTCTGAAATAGTGCTAAATAAATCCGCAATTAAAATCACAAAAACAAGTAAAATTTGTAAATTTAAAGAAATTATATTTCCAATTAATTTCGAATAGTTAATTTTTGCAATCTATTTAATTGGAGAAAAAAGCGTAGGCAAATCAGTCAGTTCAACATACGAATAACTCATAAAACAGTCCAGGTCACCTTGGACACCTTTAGTATGTTTACTGGATGCTCAATGCCTCTGAAATATTACATTGGGCATACATGAAGAAAGCAACACACCTGCCATTGACGAGACCTGGAGTACAGAAAATTCTTCTTAGATAAAGCTACAATCCTGTAAGAATTATGTACATAGTCAAAGCTTATACATAAACAATCAACTCTTACTGTATTGTTTGTTATCAAGAAACTGTCTGAACTTTTATACATTCAAAATCCCACAAAGCCAACAAATATCTGTTCACTTGCCCTTCTTTTCCCTAACATACAGTTTCTTCGCTCGGCGCAGGAATGGCAGTCGAGCACTGGGGCTCATATCCGCCCATTCAGGTTTAACTTTGATACGTGCGTCGGCCACGGTGCCCAGAACAAGGTCGTCTTTCGCATGGCGAGTCCTTAAGTGAACGAGCTTCCCTAGGTCTGCAGGCAGAAATAAAAAAGCATTTTAAATAGACTCGCAGCACAAAACAAGATTTGTTTTAATTTCAAACGAACACTCTGCAGAATAATTACAATTCATAGCATGATCACAAGTTTTTACCGGAGTCAAATTTAACATTTTGCAGCCATGCAAGGTGCAAAAGAACGCAACTAATGTTCTGTGCAAGTTTAGCATCTAATGTCTTCTCTTGGCATGTAGCGCCAATTAGCACCCTGTGATGGCATGGCCATGTTATACAATACAATACAACGATACAGAATAGAGCGTTTTCTGTGATTACCCCAGTTGTCTGGAATGGGCTGCCACTGGAGCTATGCCTACTTCCTGGCGTTATTACTGAATCAATTTTTTTATCAAACTGAAAACTATCCTTTTTTGCCGTACTAGAGTCGGGAGCGCCTCTCAGTAGTCCTTGAAGAAGTGCTATATAAATTCTTAAATTCTTGAATGAATACAACTGAAATTTGATAATGCCCTCCTTACAAAGCTCAGAAGTGGACATTGAAGTTCGGCAGCAGTTAAAAACTATTTATGGGTGGAATGAAAAAAGGAATATTTTCAGTTTAGAGCGAAAAACATTACATTACGCCATTATATAAATTGTCGTAATTATCATTATCATTGTTTCAATTTTATACACTCGCCTATTCTGTGCGATTGAAACTTGATATTGCAAAGTGTTTTAATGCAATCAAACTTTCCAAAAAACTTGTGACCTGATAAGCAGGAAACAGTTTTGATGCTGGCTGCCTAAAAGTGATTCTGAGGAATTTACTGAGGACCATATTTATTTCATGAATTAACAAATGAATGACGAATAAAAAAGAGGATAAATTACAATCGTAAGTCTCGACGTCCTCATCTGTCACCTCCGTCTCGTCATCTTCCCCGAAAATCCCAGTTCCCCTGTCATAAACTAAAACAACACAACACAAATCACTTAATGTTAATTTTAAATACAAAAAAAAAATTGACAATAATAATAACAATAACGATTATATAAAATGGTAGAAATATTGAGAAAAAAAGATAGATGACTGTCATTGATCATCTTCGTCATCATCATTGTGGGGCGCGGTGGAGTAGTGGTGGCGTCGTTGCCTTGAAGTCGGAAGGTTCAAGGTTTGAATCCACCTCAAGTCGTCGCGTATATAGGGACCTTGGGCAAGTCCTTCACTCGCAATTGCTTAGCACTTTGGCGTGAAACTCCGACGCACTGTCCGCTCTGCATTCGAGAGCGCCTCTGAGTAGTGAGCTTGAAGGGGTGCTATAACAAGTGCACATACATACATACATACATCATCATCGGCATCATTATCATGCAGATGTGATAATGATGGCGCTGAACAACAAAAAGATGAGAAAAAAAAGACAAATTTACCTGTTCCTCCCGCAGTCATATCCTTTAAGCCTTTCACTTCCAGTTGCAATCTTGATCTGTCAGGCATGTTAAGTGTCCCGACAGGAACATCCATGTTCACTGTTTGTCCGTTACATCTGATCAACATAAATTTAATTATCTGCATATTAACAAAATTTGCATGAAAAATAAAATGATTCAGCATAATTTGTGCAATCATTCATATATTTGATTAAGTGTACGAGTCGTAATACGAGGTTTTACAACTGAAGCAGAAATATCAAACTAAATTTCTGCCTAAATCTCAACCCCCAACGACATCTCAACTTGCAGTCCATTTCATATTAACCACTACACTTTCTTCAAGCCTCTACCCGTATGAAAATGTTCCGTCAAAAAACACCAAATCCGATTAACCATATAATAATTAATAGGAGACGTTAATATTTAATATTAATATTTTTGCACTCACTTCAGCTCGTATCCGTCTGGCTCGCCAAGACTTTCGCCTGCACAGATATCTACCACGATCTAAACAAAGAAAGGTTGAATGAGTAAATACTACAATCATGCCTGACTTTAATACCCCATAGATATGATATGATATCATATATGATAGATATGATACGATCAACAAACATCTCACTCAACTAAATATTTTTAAAAATCAGGCTAATAGGGTCCGATTCTAATTCCATTCGCAGACGCGCATGATGACAGGTTCATCGAGCCCCGTACAGGGCAGACGTGCTCTGTATTGTATTGCATCTGACCATTTATAAAGCGCTTCTTGCAGCAAGAGCCTTTCAGAAGCACTCCCAGTGCGTTCAACACCGAGAAAACAGGCAAGTTTTCAGACGAGAGAAAGACGAGGATACACTACCAGAGAGGATGGCACGCTACTATTAGCGCCGCTTTTGCAGGCTGTCTGTTAGTAGCCTAGATTCACGTTAATTAAGAATGCTGCATAACTTGTCCATGTACAGGTCGTGCGTTTGCAGGCGATTAATTAAAGAAAAAATATTAGGCCTATATTGTTATTCCAAGTAGCACAGTCGAACAGAAATAAAACCATCAGAACTGATCAGAACTCGACGTGGCTTTTTGCCATGGAGTAAGCTTATCTAAATACACCCGAAAGGACTGACCTGCCGCAGATGACAGTCTTTCTGGCAACTTAAATCATATTCCTTTCCACCGACACTCCGAATAATAAACCCGATATCATATGACATGATTTCGTTCGGTTTTTCTAGATT
>OX457049.1:2014226-2015313 GCA_949752735.1 Lumbricus terrestris
CCTTCCGTCCTTCCGTCCGTCCATCCGTCCGTCCGTCCTTCCATCCGTCCGTCCGTCCTTCCATCCGTCCGTCCGTCCTTCTGTCCGTCCGTCCGTCCTTCCGTCCGTCCTTCCGTCCGTCCTTCCGTCCGTCCTTCTGTCCGTCCGTCCGTCCGTCATTCCGTCCTTCCGTCCGTCCATCCGTCCGTCCGTCCTTCCGTCCATCCTTCCGTCCATCGTTCCATCCCTTCCGTCCTTCCGTCCTTCCGTCCTTCCGTCCGTCCATCCTTCCGTCCATCGTTCCGGCCGTCCGTCCTTCCGTCCTTCCGTGCGTCCGTCCGTCCTTCCGTCCGTCCTTCCGTCCTTCCGTCCGTCCTTCCGTCCGTCCATCCTTCCGTCCATCGTTCCGTCCGTCCGTCCGTCCTTCTGTTCGTCCGTCCGTCCTTCCGTCCGTCCTTCCGTGCGTCCGTCCGTCCTTCCGTCCGTCCTTCCGTGCGTCCGTCCGTCCTTCCGTCCGTCCTTCCGTGCGTCCGTCCGTCCTTCCGTCCGTCCATCCGTCCTTCCGTCCGTCCTTCCGTCCGTCCTTCCGTCCGTCCATCCTTCCGTCCATCGTTCCGTCCGTCCGTCCGTCCGTCCTTCCGTGCGTCCGTCCGTCCTTCCGTCCGTCCTTCCGTGCGTCCGTCCGTCCTTCCGTCCGTCCTTCCTTTCGTCCTTCCATCCGTTCGTCATCATCATCATCATCATTCTCATCATCACAGGCCCAGTTTTGTATTATAAAAATGAAATAATATGACAGCAGATCTGTGTCATAATCAAAATAACTCCACAATAGACCTAATTTCGTTTTCTCATTGAACTTATTTAATAGAATAATTGTGTACTATGATAATAAAAGTGCCGTCATAAAAGGTCCCGTTTTATATTCGCAAAATGAACATAATATACTCGTAAATCTGTGTAGGCCTAATAATCGAAGTGACGTCACAATAGGTCTTGTTCATATTCTCCAAATGCACTTTTATAGTAGTACATCTGTGTCATAATCAAAGTGACGTCACAATAGACCTTGTTTAATATATTCTCTATAATAGGCCTATAGTAAATTTGC
>OX457049.1:2015513-2018013 GCA_949752735.1 Lumbricus terrestris
TCCGTCCACCATACATCCGTCCATCCCTCTCTTCATTCATCCAGCTATCAATCCGTCCATCCACCCACCAAGTTTTCCATATCTCTATTTCTCCACCTTATCTGTCATCCATCCCTTTCTCAATCCCTACGTCCTACCACCACTATCTCCATCATCCCTCCTTCCACCTTACATCCACCAATCCATACATAGATCTCTTCATTCTTCCCTCCCTACTCTCTCACTCCATTCATCCATCTATCCGTTCATCCACCCATCCACCCCTCTCTCCGTCTCTTCTTCCCTCCACCTTACCTCTATCCTTCCACCCTCCCTTCCCAATTCTTTCATCCACCCTCCATCCATCCATCCGTAACTCAACTTTATTTACCATCCGCTCCTCTCCATCCACCTTCCTTTTGCCTGACATCCATCCACACCTACTTTCATTTCTCCTTCCCTCTCTCAAACCATCCACCCATCCATTTCTCCATCCCTCCAACCACCCTCCACTCATCCACCCATTCCTTTCTCCATCCCTCCATCCACCCTCCACTCATCCATCCATCCACCCATTCCTTTCTCCATCCCTCCACTCATCCATCCATCATTCCACTTTATTTACGTTCTGTCACCAACACTCGGTGTCCGACGCATTTCACAAAGTGCCCTCTATCGTCCAATCGGTTAATCATCGTCCTGACCCCCTCCGATCTCCCACCATCCCTTCACACCCTCCCCCAATTCCCCAGCCGAGCAGAACCCGCTGTCGACGGCAGCCAAGGGCCTCTTAATATCCACGAGGCGTCAGCAAAGTGGACCGTGGCTTTCCAGATCTTCCCCTTACTCCTCCTCCTCCCCTTTTCTTCCTTCTTCCCATCCTACTTTTCCTCACCCTTCTCCTCTTTCTCCACCTCCCACTCTTCCTCCGTCTCCTTTTGTTTTCTTCTTCTCTTTTTCTTCTTCTCCTCCTTCTAATCTCCCTCTCTTTCTCTTCCTATTCGTATCCTTCTCACTCTCCTCCATCTTCTACTCCTCCTCCTCCTCCTTCTCGGCTGCCTCCTCATCCTCCTTCTTCTTCTCCTAATCTTCCTTCTCCTTCTCCTCCTACTAATTCTTCAAAATTCCTCCTCCTCGTCCTCTTCCTCCACCTCCTCCTCCTCCTCATCCTTTACCATTCACTTTAAGAGCGTCGGTTAATAAGACTTTGGCTCTTGCTCGCGATGACAAATTTCTCCAAGAATCGCATCACATTCAATGACTCATTCCGTTGCCATTTCCGTATCTCCTTCTCTTACTCTTCCACATCATCTTCGTCATTCTTTCCACCTTTCTGTCTCTGTATGTCTTCCTCTGTCTGTGTGTCTCTGTCTTTGTCATCGTCTTCGTCTATAGATTGACCTAACCTCATCTGACCTCGTTTTACCATGTTGTGTGTTTGTTGGTGTGCGTAGGTTTTCCGTACACTAAGCTGATGACTCGAACCCTCTACCTTCAAGTTCTCGACTACGATCGATTCAGTCGAGATGATCCGATCGGAGAAGTCTGCATACCACTCAACGAATTCGATCTTGTCTCTGGACAAACCGTCTGGAAGAACCTACAGCCGTGCAAGGGACACACGGTCAGTGTCTGTCTGTCTGCCTGTCTAACTGTTTTTGTATGTTTGTGTGTGTTTGTCTGTCTCCCTGTCTGTCTGTCTGTCTGTCTGTCCGTGTGTCTGACATTTTTGTGTATATCTGTGTGTGTTTGTCTGTACGTTCGTATGTCTATTTGTGCCTCTCTGTGTGTGTCTGTTTGTGTGTTTGTCTGTGTGTATGTGTGTGTGTGTATCTGCATGCTTGTATGTCTCTCTGTCTGTATGTATGTCTGTGTCTGTCTGTCAATGTCTGAATCGGGAATAAACGTATAAATGAATAAACGAATAAACGAATAAATGAATAAATGAGTGAATGAATAAATGAATAAACGAATAAATGAATAAACCAGTGAATTAATAAACGAATAAACGAATGTACAGATGAATAAACGATCACAAAAACAAGTGCACATATATATTTTTTAATACCAAATATAATAAATGAACAAAATAATGAATAATAATTGAATGACTGCTTTGTTGCAGGGTAAGCTTGGCGAGGTGAGTGTCAGCTTATGCTATCATCCAACCAACGAACAGATAACTGTGACGGTGCATGAGGCGAGGGTGTTGAAAGCCAAAGACATCAACGGATTATCTGGTAAGGCATTCAATCATTCGTTTGATGGTTTATCTATTTATTCATTCATTCACTTCTTCGTATTTCAGTTATTCCATCATTTTTCAATCATTCCTTTTTGTCTGTTTATTAAATTTATTAATTTATTCACTTATACATCAAAGTATTCACTTATTCATTGATTAAAAAAATCTATTTTCAATAAATAATATTTCAATCACGTTTTAATTATTCATTCGTTCGATCGTGTGTTCATTTATTCGCCTGTTCATCAAATCATTTAGTTAGTTATTCGTCCATTC
>OX457049.1:2023013-2090513 GCA_949752735.1 Lumbricus terrestris
TTCTTTTAAAATAAAATTTCATAGCGTTCTTTTCTCTAAAATCAACGTCATGAATGTCAGAATCAGACCTTAAATTTAATCACGACATTCGACACCTTTTTAACTAAAATAAAAGAAGCTATAAATAAAGGATGCAAGAAAGCATATAGCCAATTTTGATCAATTCCCTAATGGCAAATCGTCTAAATTCCGGAGTGTAGAATTTGGTCCCATCACCCTGTTTCTAATATGCATCAATGACCTCCCTGTTCATCAATGTGACGTCATGCAATAAGCAAAATACGATAAACGAAAATGTGTGTGTTGCATGATGATTAATGACGCGCAACATAATTTCAGACCCGTACGTGAAGATCTGGATGCTGCACGACGGCAAGAAGGTTGAGAAGAAGAAGACGGAGGTGAAGGAGAAGACATTGAATCCCGTCTTCGAAGAATCGTTCGCCTTCGCCGTTCCATACGAACGCGTCCGACAAACATCCCTCTCCATCGTCGTCATGGATTACGACCGGATGGGACGGAACGAGCTGATCGGGAGAGTGATACTCGGCAGCAAGAGCGGTCCCATGGAGGTCAAGCACTGGAATGAGATGTTCGCGAAGACCAGACAGACCGTCGATCAGTGGCACGTCCTCAAGGATTTCGGCTGAGAGGTGGAAGGACGACTTCGAATTTGAGGTAGTTAGGCGAGGGAGGGGATGATGTAGCGGCGAACGTTTACGCAAATCCTAATACGTACAGCATGGCAAGGGCGGATACAAAAATTTTCGAGGGGGGGCATAAATTTTCGGTCTTGGTCCGGGAAACCGGGAAAAAATTTCGTCTTCCATCCGCCGAAAAAACTGATGACCTTTTTTTAGTCATCAACCTCAAATTTTTCCAAAAAAGATACTTTTCCATCCACCGAAAAAAACTGATGACTTTTTTTGTCGTCAGCCTCAAATTTTCCCCCAAAAGATACCTTTTTCCATCCGGCCTCCACCCAAAATACTGATGACCTTCTTCGCCGCTGCGGGGCACGGACATACGGAGCTCCTCGCGGGGAGCAAGTCAACTTTTCGGAACAGAATAGCTGGTAAAAAAATTAAAAAATTCTAAATGGGGGGCCATGGCCGGATTGGCCCCCCCTGGATCCGCCCCTGCAGTATGGTGAGAATAGCAGGCGGTTGGAGGGGGTTGAAACCCACACCCAGTCTTTCTTATAGTTCCCATAGTCATGGGTTAAAGTGGGTGGGCACGAGTGGGAAAGGCGTTCCCACTGCTCTCGAATTTCTTGGCTTGCGTCCCCACTGCACTCACCATGCATGGAACAATTCAAACATGGGCGTTCCCAATAAGACTAAATCAGCGTTCCCACTGCTCACTGTTGGCGTTCCCACTGCTCAGCCAGACCACTTTAACCACTACCGATAGTAACGTCTGTTTTTCAAACCTCGATTCCAAGTGGATAATTGTCCAGCCCCCGACCCTGTTATTTTATCACAATTTTTACACTGCCTATACTCCATTGTTCATCCATCCTTGTGCTTGAAATATGTGTGCTCGTGCAACTTCTAATGTAACTGCAATAATTCAGCAGAAATAGCATCCAACTTCTAGTTGCGCTATTTTACCGTTAAATTTACACTATCATCCGACCATCGAGCAGATAACTGTGACTGTGCACGAGGCGAGTGTAAAAACACTGAAAACACCCTGATTTCATTGCTCATCCAGCCTATATATACTTCTGCATGCGCACTTATATTATACTCTCTAAATGTCTTCTTTTTAATATTGAAGTAGGCCTAAATCAGCAAAGATTACCCTAATCATCATTCATCCAACTTCTAGTTTTACTATGAAGTGCTGTACGTATTGGGATTTTGGTAAATGTATTATAGACATACAGATATATCGTCATTATCTTAGACACCAGCGACGTTGTAGCTGTTGTCGTTGAAGCTCTACTGTAGGGCACCTATAATTATAGGCCATAGCATGCATGCTATGGCTTAGTGTCCAAATACACATATAGGCCTACGTGTATACGTTGCTAATTGATTAAAAGACGCTATGATTTCCTTATAATGCATTGGCAGAAACCAACCCACAAAAGGCTAATTTTGGCGTAAATTTTTATCGCCTTCGCACGGGCACTGAATCAGAGTCCATTACTTGTGGGTCTATGGCGTTATATAAATTCACCATGATTAGGTAGAGACCTGATTATTTTAATTCTTATGAGTGAATGTCTGCCGTGAAAAATCAATATTTCGCAGTGTGTGCGTACAACCGTATCGTCAACATAGAACTGCTGCCATATTAAAATTGTATTATTATACAAATAATTATTAATACCTGTCGTGTGTAGATAGTCGTGTGTTGACGCTGACATTCGCTAGAGGCGCCAGGTGCCTTTGAGAAGGATTTGATTATTATTCGTCAGGTGGAGCCACGTTGTAGAACCTAAGCACTATGTGTTAGGCTATAAATAATAATTATGGTTTGCGTTCACTGTAGTGAAATTTAACTAACTTGATTTTCAAGGGGTCCGATTTCTCAGTGATTATTTTCTCGGTGATTTGTCAGTGATTTCTCGGTGATTTGTCGGTGATTTATCGGTGATTTGTCGGTGATTTATCCTGCCTTGTAGCCCGGTGCGTTAGTCTTACGCTTCACTTTTCAAAAATTGTTTCTGTGGTTTTCTAGCCATTAAAACTCAGTTTTTCACTGCGAAGAATTGATGTAGGTCTAGCCCAGTGGTTCCGACCCCGTGGGCCGCGGGCCAAAAGTGACGTAATTGACAGGTTGGACTGCACTGCCATAGGCCTACTCGAGTTTACCTGAGCGAAGCCCATCTTCAATGAATTGTTGTGGTCGAGATTAATGTAGGGTTGTAGGCTACGACATCACGAACCAACTTCGCTGATCAATTACTAATTATAGACAATAACCCGATATAATCTGCAGGCCGGTGTCACGAAATAAAGTCTCACCCGAAACAGAGTCTCCCCTTGCTGATGCAGAGTCTCCGGGGGAGACTTTTAGGGGGAGACTCTGTCACGCGACGCCGGATGTGTTAAATGGCACCAACATGCATGCTGTTTAGATTTTGTCAAAGAAACAGATGTGGAATTTGGTACGCACTGTGGAGTTTGGTAGCCTACGCACTGTGGAGTTTGGTACGCAATTAGGCCTAAGTAGCCAATTGACGCAGTATATGCAGTGCGCATTCGCTATAACGCTTTAGACAACCTACCTGAAATAGAATTGACCTCAAGGTTCAATTCGACTCAGTATCTCCATATTTATTTATATCTATTGGTAATTGATTAATTAATTGACTTACGAGCTATAACTTATAGGCTAATTGACTTTTCGATATTTCCGATCTATACCGTAATAGCGTCGCCAACTCATTTACTAAACCCCTCTATATCGTATGTTCCAAAGCTATATATACCGCTTTCGCTTATCCGTTGACAGTCAAAGTGAGTCTGCAGATCGTCCATCGGGAGGAGCTAGTGCAGTGGTTCCCAATCTGTGGCCCGCCAGGTCTAAGAAAATGTCTCTCAAAGAATTTTTTTATATATATGAAATATTGACAATTTGGACAGGATAGAACACATAATAATTTTCTATTACAATTTATTTTATTTTGACGTCTATAAATAACACCAAACATTCTATTTTAATTCAATTATAACAATTTTTTATGCATTTAGTTAATTAAATTTTAGCCTTGTGACTCCTAATTAATTTCCTTCAACTAAGAAAAGTGAAAAAAGGTTGGAAACCACTGAGGGGTCCGTAGCTCAGTAGAGAGAGCGCTGGTCGATAAACTGAATATAGTTATTATCGCGACCCGGGTTCAAGCCTCGCTCAGGACAAAAATTTATTTGAATTTTCTGTTAGCTGCCAGTGGCGCTTTCTGTTGTGTTGTTTGCCTCGGGTCTGTTGAAAAATAAGTTAACCCCTCCCACTCCTGGCTTGGCCGAATCAGGAGCGTTCCAGCACTTAGGCCTTTAGTGTTAAGTTACCGAACCTGTTGTAGCCGACCTACGTGTCGTGCGAAGCTGGTCGTATTTCGTATAACCTTGTACCTGTAATCGTTCTGCGGTGTGTCAGATTGAATGTTAATAAACGAAGATCATTGTTAGAGTAATGGATAACACTCTGGTTTGAAGTAAATAGGCCTATTACTAAACACCTCTATATCATATGTCAAAAAGCTATATATAACGCTTTCGCTTATCCGTTCAGTCAAATTGAGAATTTCTTCTAAGTGTAGATCATCAATTGGGAGGACAACACTCTGGGTTGAAGTGCTCACGTAACGAGCTTCGAATCCCGTAGGGTCCCTGGATTTAGCACTTCATTCATTCCCTGTGTTATAGCCAAAGTATATAGAGGTATGCATGGCTGTAAATTTGTGATTTGTGTTCTTGCGAATTGTTTGAAATGCATAGCTTGTTCATCTTTCGTGATGCATAACTGTATTAGGCCTATGTATAGGCCTACTGTAACCGGTTGCGGTCTGTCAACCGGATTAATGAACAATCGAGAATTATTCATATCATTAACATTACAACTGAAGTCTCAACCACGGGCGGATGCAGAAATTCGTTTAATCGAAAATCAGACAATTCCTGGTGACAGCGCACCCGCAAGGTTTGTTAACGTGGTTAGAATGAATAGACAACAAAAGATTTAGATCCCTGGTCTCTCTGGTAAAGGAACTCGCACGTACACTGGACATAGGCGTAGCATTGTAGAATTCTGACTTCACGCCCGCATCAGCCGCTCCTTTATGGATAGCCTCCAGTCGTCCCTGTCCTGTGCTCTCCGCGCCGCCTCGGAGAGCACAGGACAGGGACAAATTACTGGTCTTAATGAAGTGGAGAAATTTAAACACATTTACTAAACACCTCTATAATTGTATGTTCCAAAGCTATAAATAGCGGAATCGCTAATCTGCTCACAATTCCATTTGGTGTTCCTCCATAGTAGATGAATTGGGATGGAGCTAGTTAAAATGAATAACTGGCTTACAGTGCATGGTTGGAATCCAGAAGGGTCACGTGAGTTTAGCTTTTCCTTCATTCGCTAAAGTACATATAGAGCTCACGCTTTCATGCATGGCTGCAACGTTGTCTTCTGCGATTTTGCGTTCTTGTTAATTGTCTGAATTCAATAACTTGTTCATCCTTCGTACTCAAGGGCGGATACAGAAATTTCCAAATGGGGATGGGTCAAATATAACGGTCTTGGGACAGGGAACAAATTTTGTGTTTTAGTCACTGGTCGAATTCACAACAAAAAAAGATACCATTTTATCCGCCAAAATAGTTGATAGCCTGTGTTTTAGTCCTATTATAGTGTTCTTAAGCCCTTGCACGGACCTCGTATACGGACCTCGACCGTGGGGCGTGGGGACTCGTTGGGGAGGCCTACGAAACTGCTCATGGAGAGGGACACATCAACTTTCCGAGTCAGAATAGCTGGTAAAAATTCAAGAAATTTCTAAATGGGGGTCATGACCGGATTGGCCCCTCTGGATCCGCCCCTGTTCGTACTGCATAGCTGTATACAGCAACCGGCTGCGGTCTGTCAATTGGATTAAGGTACAAGGAATGTGTACACAGGACCGGCTTCCTCTTCTTTACATACTTGTTCAAATTTTTGGACGATAACCGGAGTTCCGCAAATTTTACATCTTGTCGTAATTTTTATTTTGGAGCAAAAATAACTGTAGATTTTGGAGAGGAAGACTAAAAAGGGTCGTCAGAAATTTCAGGTCGGAAAAATCCACGTATTTTACAGAGAAATTCTCAATTTCGCTTTTCTAGCCTTTTTCAAGCGGATCTGACCTTATTAAAGTTCAGAGTGGTATCTTTGCCTAAGCTTAAGTCGGTCTTTCAGGCATCCGTGGCGGCGCCAGGATTTCAGTTTTGGGGGGTTAAACGGGGGTTTTTCGTGCGAAAAATTTATTTTTGCATGGGAGAAAAAATGGATGGCCTTTTTTAGGGGGGCTTAGCCCCCCTAGCCTCCACCTAGCGCCGCTACTGTCAGGCATGTGGCGCCTCCAGCGTCTGGCACCAGCGTGACGCTATTTGTCGCTGAAAACACCGCTGATTATTTTTGCCATAATTAACTAGATCATCAAATTAGTTAGGCTGTGTATTAAAGTTGAATCGCTGTGAATTACTGTCCGGTTTATGTGTTAGGAAACTGTGTAGAATAGAAGTTGTACAGATGACAAGAAGACAAGAGACATATCAAAACGATTATTTCTTTATTCAGTATTTCTTCACGTTTAGGTTCATTTTATTTAAGGGATTTATTACGGTTGTTGCAAGTAATCTGAAATCGGAGGCGTGGACCTTAGGGCATCCAGTAACTTTACAAACTGTTGGCATTATCAGTAGAAAATATCACCAAGTTAAAATTTTACAGACATGTATCAAAGTGCGTTTGTCAACCGGTTCAAAAAAGACCGTAGGCCTATATACTTGTTCACTTAGTTGCATAAAATATGAATGAAGTTGCACGATTATTATTCATTCGGAAACCAAGGGCCTATATAGCGCCCCCATCAAGGAAACTACTCAAAAAAGCGTTCCCGACTCCAGCGTGGCCAAAAGAAAGTTTAAGTTAAATGAGGAAGGATTCTTGTAGAGTCCCGTTGTGTAGGCGTAGCTCTGAATTAATGCGACCACTGGGCCAGTTACAGAGAAGGCTCGATTATTCATGGTTGCAGCACGATCAAAGTCTGTAGAACTATCAATGTTCTTTCCATGCAACCTGTAGGCCCCACGCTCGAAATGCAATCTGCGTTACGGTAGAGTTACGAAACTACGCCAATCTGAAGGATATCAACAATCCCTAACTCGTTTTTCCCTCTGCCGTGGTTGCCAAGATTGCATATATGTAAGCCTATCCTGCATGGTGGGTCTTGCAAGTGGATTGGACAAATTCCGTCTTGAGGGCCTCATGAACAAACTTAGACGAGCCGGCTACTTACATCCTGATACACTTACAGCAGAAACTTTAGCGCAAGAGGCTGATAAGGTGCTTTTCAAAGCTAATCAGGGAAACGAACTTCATGTCCTCCGCAACCTCTTTCCACTACAGCGTGATCCATTGTATAACTTTAGATAAAGGGCTCACAATTTCATCCTTCCCAATAATGGGGCGCGGTGCTGTAGTGGTGGCGTCGTTGCCTTGAAGCCGGAAGGTTCGAGGCTCGAATCCACCTCAAGTCGTGCGTAGGGACCTTGGGCAAGTCCTTCATTCGCAATTGCTCAGCGCTTCGGCGTGAAACTCCGATGCAGTGTCCGCTCTGCAGTCGGGAGCGCCTCTGAGTGGAGTGCTTGAAGGGGCGCTATAACAAGTGCACATACAAACAAACAAAGACTCGTTAAATCTTATCCCAAGAATGTTATTCAAAAACATGCACTAACTATCTTGACTATAAGTTTTAAGCAGCTAGCTGCTATGCGGTCAATTGTGCTAATGTAAACCTACAGAGTTCTGTCTGTTGTTTACTGAATTAAACGAATATACAATACAATTACTGACTTACTGGTGTGGCAAATAGGCTAGATGCAAGCTTAACCTACCAAACACGCCATCTTGAAACCTAAATGAAGATTTTCAGACGTTTCTGGTGTATTATTGTTGTTAAGCAAAATATACCAGTGCATAATTTCAAGTATAAAGAAACACCGACAAAAGGAAAACAGCCAATTCACAACTAGTTTTGTTCACAAAAAACACACCAACCAACCAACAAAAACACCAAATTCTAAAAACTAATTAATGAAAACACTCACAATCAAACATATCGCGCAGCCATTAATGGTGCGTGCAATATTCAGCCGGCCAAACCAACCAGGTATTAACTAATAAAATACGCGTTTTAAACACTGCATCCTACACGAAAGTAAATGAAAAATTATTGCCGATACACTGGCAGTCACTATTAAAAAGTATTTCGCAAACGGAAGGTCTTCAAAAATCTAAAAATTATTTAAATACCGCTTCGGAATTGAAAAGCAAAATGGCGAACAAGCTAAAGTTGCCAAGACATAATAGATATTTCAATCGCAGCTTCAAATATGCGTATTTTTTTTCTCTCTCGTTCACCACGTTGGGGGTTCGGCCGGCAAAAGTGTTGTTTTAAACGTGAAACAGACAAAAAACCGTACAAAGACTACCAGAAACGTTCGACAAACAAAGCAGAGTGTATATATATAGATATATAGAGGACGAAACTTCTTTCTTTGAGGTCACGCGACAAAAGTTCATGAAAACAACATACAATACAACACCAATTAGACGAAAGAACGAACGAACGAACGAACGAAGGCCGTACCATTAACAGTCGCACAATTGGGATTTGGATTTTAATCTAGAACAGAAAAACACACAAAAAACAGCACAAAGCGTAGAGTAAACAATTCAACAGCGTCAAAAGTCATAAACACCTTCACAGACAAGAGCAAGTTAAGACAGATCACAAAACTGTCAAGAAACAATAATATATCGGCCTTACACCGACTTGAAACTACACCAACAAAGACATAGTTACTTTTTACTCGTTAAAACAGACATTATCCAACATTTCTCGCTGCCCGAAACTCTTTGAGAAAAAGTAACACAAAACTGAAACTTCAGATTTTAATTGATCGGTATTCAGTAGCCTATAATCGAAAATTAAGCCATTTATGTAATAAATAATTAATGCAAATCACTCAAAGGAGTCCAATTAAAAACGTGCCAAACAAAACAGTTCCGTTTAATTGGCTCTGACTATGCCATCATTTTCAGCAGTAGAAAATACACAGATAAGAAATATCAGATCTTTGGTACGGTACTCAAATCCTGAAGATATAATTACAGGGCTGAAAGTGAGCCGGGTCTCAGACCCGGCATTAATTTTTTGGCGCTTGAATAAACACTGGTATTTAGCATCCTTTGGCCCAAAGAGACCCGGCAATTTTTTCAAACCACTTTCAGCCCTGTATAATTATCAAGTATTATAAGAATGCATATAAAATAAAATATAAGTGTTAAGTATTATAGGAATGCATTCTCAAATAATATTCAAAGAAAATGGGTGAGGCGCGTATAAGCTATTAGCTTTTCCTGGCTCCTGTTGCACTGTAGGCTCTACTTAGTGGTGGCTTGTGAATGTACCATTAAACTTTGTGTATGATAAAAAAAATTCATTCATTCTATACTTCCCCAAAATCAATATGCTTGTTCAAAAATTCAAGTTCAATCATTCATGTAAGTATCCATATAGCACATCTACAAGGAAACTACTCAGAGGTGCTCCCGACTCCAGCAGTCAAAAAGAAGTTCTCACGTGGTTATAGAATGTGCAATTGGGCGACTTAGGAACAGGTGCAACACAAAAGGGATGCCATTCCATATCTGAGAAAAAGCACGGCTTTGCATGATGGAGGCACGAGCAAACTGGCCCGTAGAGTGCTCCCTTTTACAATGATCATGGGATTGACTATGCCCGAATACTCAGTATGATACACATCTCAAAATTCTCGAATTTAATAGGACTTCTTCAACCACAATCCAAAATATTTGCACAACATTATTACATAAATAAGTAAATTGCAAAATTGCAGACTTCCTGTGGCACTTGGTTTGAAGAGATCAAGCCCCCCCCTTAGAAGATTGGTGTAAGGTAATGTAGAAGGAAGAAACTAAAATTGACCAATAAAAGCTAAATTGATAACTAAAACTAACATTCTGGCTATAATAACAATAATAATAAAGAAAATCCTAATAAATATAAGTTATGTAAACAAAAAAAATTCAAATAATAATTTTATAAGATCTGTTATCTAGATAAAAATCTGGACCGCAAAGTGATGGGAAAACTACCAGAGTGGAAAAGAAAAGGTTCTGTTCCACATAATAATGGAACAAGACCACAGTTTGAACTGGAAATTCTAACCCACCTGTAAACAGAGGATGGAAAGCACATCATCAGTAGGGTTTGCTATCTGCCTTGGAATTCTTCAGCGACACCTTCAGTCTCTTTGACCCGATCTGGAATCCATTCATCGCCTGTATCGCCGACTGCGCAGATGCCGAACTCTCAAAACTGATGAACCCTGAGCAAAATCAATCAATCAATCAATCGTAATTTATATAGCGCCCCTTAAAGGTACTTACCATACTCGGAGGCGCTCCCAACCGAGATCAAGCAAAAAAAACAGTCTTCAACAGTAGGTGAAATTGAGAACATTAATAAACCTTTAGAATTTCTACACTATGTTGCGGTTCAGAATGAAATAAAACAGCATCGGTAGTTATTATTGATTATTATTGATTATTATCGATTATTATTTTCAAAATACGCAATAAAAATCCCAAGTGTTTTAAATGGAGACAACAGGAAGTCTTCTTGCATCTGAAAAACAGTTGAAAATCTATTTACTATGCATGACTTCTAAGATTTGTAACTCGATAAAATCTGTCTTTGAATTGCTGCAGCACTTACTCAATCATCAACTTAGAGGCGCTCCCGACTCGAACACAAAAAAGTAGCTTGGAGTTGAAAAAAAAGCTTCAGTAAGAGTCTCGAGAACTAGACGTACCATTCAGGATCACTGAGCCTACCAAGGCAAAAAATACTCGATTCTGCATAGTGGGATTCTTGTAGGGGAGCTATATAAATTCTTGAAAGCAATCAATAATTAATTAATTAATTAAACTAGTTATCTCTTCCAGCGCTTATAAGTCACCATCCAGCGATTTAATTTCGTAGCCTTCCGCAGTTCTTTTGTCCAACCAGTTTTTGTCGAATAACAATAATAATAATAATAATATTAATAATAATGATAATATCAATTAATTAATAAAAATGCACAGAAAAGTCAACGTTCTCGCCGATAAAGCAAATCCTACCGAAACATTTGCTCTGATTCGTGTTTTTGTCGATGAAAACCTTCGCCGAGATGACCGTGCCGAACGGCATGAACATCTGCGCCAGATCGGGATCACGAAACTCTCTCGGCAGATGGTAGATGAACAGATTCGCACCCTCCGGTCCTGAAAACGCACCCAAAAAAGCACAATTTGTCTGGATAAAGGCGACACTAATCATCTTTCATATGGCAGTGTTTTGGTTGAATTTGCACTTGCTATAGTGCACCTTCAAGCTCTCTACTCAGAGGCGCTCCCGACTACAGAGCGGACACTGCATCGAAGTTTCATGCCGAAGCTCGGTCGATGCTCACTCACTCACTCACTGACATACTCACTGACATACTCACTCACATACTCACGTTCGCTCGGTAGGTGCTCACTCACTCACATACTCACTCACATACTCACTCACATACTCACTCACATACTCACCCACATACTCACTCACATACTCACCCACATACTCACTCATCCCACATACTCACTCACCCACATACTCGCTCACCCACATACTCACTCACGTTCGCTCGGTCGGTGCTCACTCACCTTTCGACTGGTTGCTCGCTGGACTCGATGGCGACTGTAGCGACGTCGTCATAGAGTTCGGCAAACCAGCTGCAAACGAATAATCAACAAAGATATTATTCAGCAATTTTCCTGTAAATAACAATAATAACAATAATAATAATTAACGCCGTTGCATTTCGAGGCACATTCACTCAGTTCTTCTGTGATGAGGAGCATTAATTTCAGAACAAAGCTACTTTTCAAGCAATTTCTTGCAAAAAATGTCGCGTTTAATAAACAATTGTTATAATAATAATATTAATATAAAAAAATGAAATGATTGCTATAATAATAATAATAACATAAAAAATAAAATGATTGTTATAATAATAATAATAAATAAAATGATTGTTACAATAATAATAATAAAAATAAAATTTTAAAAATATTAATTAATAATAATTAAAACAAAAAGCACTGTTTAGACACCTTTAAAACGGTGCAATAGATACCTATTAAGTATGGAACTCCTTCGTCATTTGCATTCAATACATACATGCAGGGTCACCACAATTTATATGGGCGCCTTACAAAGCAACTAACATGTGGGATAAGCCCTAGTGAACAAGTTCCTTCACATAAAGCAACATAAATCCACATAAATGCTATAAAACTCGACACATAATTAACATAAATAAATATAAATCCACATGATTATATACAAATGCACAAATCTACACGAATCAACTGTGTTTACTACATCTGCTTTATAAATCTCTCTTCTTTTTTGCCGTGGCTTGGTTGGGAGCACTTCTAAGTAGGTTTCTTGAAGGGGTACTATAAAAGTATGTATGAATGTAGGTTTGTTTGCATGTGCACTTAATATAGCGCCTCTTCAAGCTCTCTACTTAGAAGTGCTTCCGACTACAGCTCGGACGCTTAATCAGAGTTTCACGCCAAAGCGTGGAGCAATTACGAATGAAGGACTTGTCCAAGGTCCTTACACAACGGCTTGACGTGGATTCGAACCTGCAACCCTCTGGCTGCAAGACAACGAACATACCCACTACACCACCGTGCCCCACATTCATAGAATGAATAAAAATAATATAAAAAATAATAATAATATAGATAAAACAGTAGCAATAACAACAATAATATTAACCTTCGCCATACGCGAACAAAAAAACTACGTCTTCTATGCTTGGGGGTCCAAATGACCCCCAAGGTATACCTGTTCCTGGGCATGGAATTTGATAATTTTTGTTTCGTTTCTAATGTTTTATGGGTCAGGGAATTCATTGCAGCTACTGTCAAATGCGTGACCTTCACGGATGACCTTGAAATTCAAGGTCACATGATTTTTCAGGTGTATCTCTGCTTCTTCGCATGATAAGATGACAATAGTGTCATACGTGCCAAAGAAAAATAAGGCTGTCACCTTATTGTCAACTGCTCATCACGACAATGTGATCTCGTCCGAATGTCACAATAAACCAGAGGTCATCCTTACCTACAATAGCACTAAAGGTGCAGTTGACACTTTGGACAAAATGTGCAGACAATATACAGTGAAACGTTCTACCAGACGATGGCCATTGACACTTTTCTTCACCCTTCTGGATATAGCTGCACATAACGCATCCGTGATTTGGTTTCATCAACATCCTGAATGGGTGGATTCTGCAAACACTAATCAGAAGGACAGAAGGAGAGCATTCACATTGGAAATGGGGAAAAGTATGTGTCTTCCATGGATCGACAGCAGAAGAAGCACGCCCTGCGTAAGCGGCAGAAAATCGATAAAGCGGGCTTTGGAATACGTGAATCTGCCTGTTCCTACGACAACACAAAACGACACAGTCATCACTCCTCAGAGAGGACGATGGCACATGTGCGATCGAAAGAATGACACCAAGACGAAGCACAGATGCAGCACGTGTGGTCAATTTGTTTGTGGTAACCATTCCACACAATTATTTACCTGTACCGAATGTAGTTAGATACACTGGCAACAAGTCATAAACAAATTATGAGAAGTGAAACGATGTAACATAACATATTCCAGTTGTGTCTTGCTTATATTTTGTTGAGTTTCTTGTACCAAATAACCATAGAAACCAAAAAACTTCGTTGTTCTAACAAGTATAGTAGCAGAGATAGGTATGGTCATGTAAAATATCATGTGACCTTGAATTTCAAGGTCTTCCGTCAAGGTCAGGCATTTGTCAGTAGCTGGACTGAATTCCCTGACCCCTAAAACATTGGAAACAAAAAAATAATCTTCAAGATACCTTGCGTAGAAGCAGAGATACACCTTATTGTATGGACACTAATGATATGGACATGAATTTCACTCTAAGATCTCACCAAAATGACGTCACAGCGTCAGAACTAAGCGTCAACGTATGACGTCACTCATACCATTTTGACAAGGAGGAATTTTTAGGAAAAGTCACCAAAGGAAACTTTTTGGTGCCCACATTTTAGAAAGTTACAGATGAAAATATACCCCTGGGGGTCTATTTGACCCCCAAACGTATGGCGAAGGTTAACAATAACACAAATAATTATGAAAAAGACAAAAATAAATAAATAATAATAATAATTTGCTTATATCTCAGCAGCTAAAACCGCCATTACCCATGTATTGCTGGAAGCCGCTGTACGCTTTGTTCATCATATCGGTGGTTGATGAAGATGGAGATGCTGATGCCATGCCACCCCCACCGCCTCCTCCGCAGCCATAAGCTGACATCGATGAACCGAAACCGGGAGACACGGAACCGAACCCAGACGACTGGAGAGACCCGGAGGAGCAGGCGGAAGTCTGGTACTGCGACATGGAGTCCATTCCACCTGAAGGTGGAAAATAAGACACTGCTTCCTAATCCTTCACTCAAAAAATACCTTCAGCTAATTCTTTGCTAATCCAATGGTGTTAAGAAAAAATGTAAAAATGCCGAAATAATACCCCCCCTACGGTTTTTGTCAATATCTTGACCAAAAGTAAGAATTTCTAAATGAAATTTTACAGGCTTATAGTCAATTCATATTTACACATCATGGCCATATTTCATCAAAATATTTCAAACAGAACAAAAATTATATCACTTCTAGTGAGGCCACCCACTGTTTTTTGATGACTCAAAAACGATTCAAAAACGTAACGCAACATCAAGTCAAGATATTGGCAAAAACCAGTAGGGAGTCTTTTTTTACCCACCCTGTGTAGTAAGAATAATAACAATAACATAAAGAAAACAGCAACAATAAAAATAATGTACAAAAAATAATAATAATATAGACAAAACAGTAACAATAATACTACTAACAATAACAAAATAATAACAAAAATTAAAATAAATAATAATAATATGCTTACATAAGTTGCCAGTTGAGTTGCTTGCTCCCCCGCAGTTCGTCGCATTCATCTGGTTCCCCGTTGTTACAGCCGCCAGCTGTTGCATCAGAGCAAGATTCGGAGCTTGAAACAGACATATCTGACATTGCTTAAGATCATGTAATGTAAGCTATTGTAGTCTTATTGAAACATGTAATATATGCATGCATAATCACTTGTAATAGTGTCCTTTCAAGATTGCTATTCAGAGGCGCTCCTGAATATAGCGCGGACACCAAATCAGAGTTTCATGCAAGTGATGGACTTGATAAGGGTCCCTACGTGGCAGCAGGGGTGGATTCGAATCCTGCCTTAATGAACTCCAAGGCACCAAACATACACCTACAGTGCCCTGCCCAAAAATAATACAACGTAATACAATGCAACAAGTTACTGTCAGCGTTGCCACTCTAGAAAATAACAAAACCCAAGTTGGAGGGCCGAAAACCCCAAGAAAACCCAAGTTGAGCTAAACTTTCGAAAATGTCCATAGTTTTCTGAATTTCCCGTCCGAAAATCTCAAATCTTTCGAAAATGTTCACAAGTTTCCGTCCGAAATGTCTGATGACCTTTTTTACTTTTTAGTCATCCAGCACAAATCGTTCGAAAATGTCCGAAAATTCACTAAAATGTCCAAAATTTCCCGAAAATGTCCAAAATTTCTTTAAAAAAGGCCAAAATTTTTCGGTTTTTTTTCTTCAAAAAAACCCCCAAAAAACCAAGTTTTTTCCAAAAAAACCCATTTCTCAAGTTGGGATAGAAAAACCCAAGATCTTGTGGAAAAAACCCAAGGAGTGGCAACGTTGGTTACTGTAACGTAGCACATTGCAATGGCAAGTAATGTAACATGCTGTTTAACTGCTGAGCAACATAGTTACGTAACCATAAAGTAACATTATAGAAGATGTCACCAACCGGATGATGCGTTGTTGGCGCCTCCAGAAGCTGAGCCAAGCGCCGCAAAGACTGCCGCCAAACCTAAAATTGAAGAACAATTAGCTCGGCAAACTCAGTCAAAAAGTTCAATGGTACGTACATCTAGAATTGAAGAATAAGTTCAATCAAATAAAGAAGAAGCAGGAGAAGATGGTGATGATGATGGTGGTGATGATGATGGTGATGATGATGATGGTGGTGGTGATTATGGTGGTTGAGTGAAAAAGCAAGAGAAAAGTCCTTAAGCTAGCTCTGAGGCAGCCATGGTAATGAAACATCACTTGTAATACCACCCCTTCAAGATTTCTACTCAGGGGCGCTCTCGAATACGGATGCGGATGATAAATCGGAGTAACTAAACTGGCAACTACAAGTGTATTATTATTATTATTATAATTATTGTTATTATTATTATTATTTAACTTGCCTGGATTTGTCTGCAGTAGAGGAGCCAATGTGGCAGCGGCCATCATGAACTGCTGCAGTTGCGCTGGATTCAAACCCGCTACGAACAGAAATAGACGTCTAACATTATTAACATCAATATTTTAAAATAGTTTTATATTATTATTATTTTAAAATAATAATAATAATAAGAATAATAATAACGCTATAACGCCGTTGCCTACCATGGCACCTTGTCTGGACTACCCGGGGCCATGGACCGGGCACCCTAAACTAACTAAAATTGTTCTGAAAAAAATAAATCGAATTCTAAATTCCAGTTATAATAATAATAATAATAATAATAATAATAATAATAATAATAATAATAATAACTCCAAAAAAAAAAAATAATAATAATAATAATAACTCCAAAAAATAATAATAATAACTCAAAAAAACAAAAAATACAAATAAAATAACAATAATAATAATAATAAATACCCATGCCCGATATGGACTAGGTGTCATCGTTCCAGAATAGATACATTGCTTTTATAAATTCTAAGTCCATGGGAGAACAAAGTACCGCAGGGGATTTTAATTTTTTAATTTTTTCAATATATAATAATAATTATAATAATAATAAAAAATTTGATGATAATGATGATGATGATGATGACAATTACAATAATAACAACAATAACGATAATACGAATATTTTGATCAAAACTCGGAGCTGAGCCGAGATATGGTTAAGATTTGCACTTAAGCTATATCAATTAAATAATGATCTGCTTAAAAATAATAATACAAATATCTTTCTTCCGGTGGCCATAGAGACATTGGGTCCGCCTAATCATTCAGCCTTGGACTTCGTAAATGAAATTGACACAGTGACAGAAGTGAAACAATCCTTCTTTTTCAAAGTCCATGCATTTGCATTCAACGCTACAACTTGGTCGCTTTCAAAGGTACTTGTGCCTCGAACCCACTGCTGTAAAGCCGACCTGCGTGTCGTGCTACAGTGGGGCGTATTTTGTATAACCTGTACGTGTTATCGTTCTGCGGTGTGTCAGATTGAATCACTAAAAGAAGATATTATTACCCTGAAGATGAAGCCTGACTCACCAGACATACATTCTTGAATTAATAATAATCTGCAAGTCCCTTGAGGATATGAAGTACCTCAGGGCAAAAAAGTTTTTAAAACTAATAACAATAAAAGTAAAGATAATAACAATTTGTGGGGCAGGTTGGTTGGTGTAGTGGTGGGATCGGAAGCTTGGAACTGGAGGGTTGCCTGTTCGAATCCACATCAGGTCGCCATGTAGGGACCTAGAGCAAGCCCTTCACTCGCAACTACTCATACGCTTCGGTGTCAAACTCCTATGCAGTGCCCGCGCTGTATTCTGGAGCGCCTCTGAGTAGACAGCTAGAGCAAATGGGAGAAATAAATAAATAATAATAAGCTGAAACAGATGAATGTCACTAACCTGTTCCTAAGTTACCGAGAGCGGCAAGTGACGCAAGGTTGCTGTTTGGCATGGCTTGTTGTAACAACTGAAAGTAGAAATTAAATCATTATTAATTACCATCTTCACTATTTCTTAAAATCTTTATTATTTTTTATTACTATATTGTCGTTATTATTATTATATTTTCTAACTCGAGGTAGGCAAGTAGTCCAAAACAAATTAAAGAAAAATACCAGATCCATACATACTTCATACATCTTGCAAATTATTTCATCACTATTTCTACATTGTACAAAAAAGGTGACAAAAACTTTCACAAGATGGCTAGAAAAAAAATTGGTAAAAATCATCTTTCCTGATGTTGCTGTTGTTATTGCTGATGTTATTATCATCATCATCATCATTATTTTATAGCAAAGTCAACAAACACAGTGGAATTCAACAAAAAAACATGCTTCTACTAAAATAAGACAAGGAGCGACTGTCTAGAAAGGTCAGCATCATAAATAATTCTGGCCGCTAGGCAAAGCAGTACCGGGCTATTTAAGCAATCGTTAGGCAATCTCATGAAATAATATTCTGTACATGTACTTCATTAATCATTTTTTTAAATACTTAGCAAAGGTTTATTTTAAATTTAATATCTTACCTATGCGGCAATTTTGGTCTTCATTCAATTGCCACTGGTTATTTACAAATCCTATTCACTGGGTTTTTCAATCAATCAATCAATCAACCAATAAGTCAATCAAGCAAATAGTCAACCACCAAACAATCATTCAACCAAAAAATCAACCAACCAACCAATCAATCAACAAAAACTAGATAAATCGTCCCTTCAATATAGAGAACTCCTCAGAGGCGCTCCACCTCTTTAACTCCCCCACACAAACCGACCGATAGATATTGCGACGTCTGCTGGGCGGCCTGTCCAGGGAGACTGGCGGCCGAGTGATGCATGGGTTGCGGATGTTGCTGTTGCTGTTGTTGATGCTGCTGCTGCGACTGATAGAACCGCTTGATGTCTTTGTCCTTCTGAGTGTCGGCGATCTTCACGACGAGCGGCATCTTACAGCCCTACAACACGACAATCAATAACAATAACAATAATAAAAAGCAATAATCAACAGCATTATCTAACAATAGTAACAAGAATAGTCAACAATAGTAACAACAATAATGAACAGAAAACAATACTAAACAATAGCATTATCCAACAATAGTAACAACAATAATAGAAGTGAACAATCGGACGGACAAGAAGCTCAACAAACAGTAACAATCAATAAGAACAAATGACAAAAACAATCAACAGCAATATCAAACAATAGCAACAGCAATAATCAACAATAACTAATCAACAAAAGCACAATAATCGAGAAAAATAATCAACACTGTCATACTATAAGATATCTATATGATTTCACGTTTCTTTTGCAATGTATTCATAAACTATTAATCAACAAATTCAAAAAGCGCTTCTCGCAATTCAAACCAATCAGTCAATTTTAGCGAAGAACGTGCAGCTGATACACAAAATGTGCGTTATGTGTGAGATCCAACGCACGTACGTACCTCCATCGTCTGCGAGTGGTGCATTGACTTGATCGCGTTCTGGCCGCAATGCTTCGACGCAAACGTTACGAACGCACAGCCTGCGTTAGAAAAACAATCATCGTCATTATTTCATTGTTTTAGAAAACAATCATCGTCATTATTTCATTGTTTTAGAAAACAATCATCGTCATTATTTCATTGTTTTACTTATTTTTTTATTTCTCGCACTTGTTATATAGCGTCCCTTCAGGCCCTCTACTACTCAGAGGCGCTTCCGACTACAGCGCAGACACTACAGCAATGGAGTTTCACACTGAAGCGCACGAGCAATTGCAGGTGAAGGAAATGCTCAGGGTCCCAACGCGACGGCTTGAGGTGGATTCGAACCCACAACCTTCCAGCTCCAAGGCAACGAAACATACCCGGCACCACCGTGCCCCACATTATTAAAACATTGGTAAACATTCAGCTTGGTGTTGCCCTAGACTACTTGCTAGAGCTCTTTTGCACCATGGGTATCCAAGGCTTAATAGAAACATTGTTTATTGATAGAAAAATAATTGTTCATTAATAGAAAAATTGTTCATTAATAGAAACATTGTTCATTAATAGAAAAATTGTTCAATGTAATGTTAACAGTTCTGTTGTTCATTAAAGTGCATAAGACAATGGTGCTATAAATGTTGCTAATTACAATGGTTTCTCCGCTCTGTACAGAAGGGAATGCTCTTGGCTTCATTCGCACGAACTGCAACTATGCAGAATCGAGTCTTTCCGTGGTGAGTCCAATTTATGGAATGGGAAACAAGTTTGCTTCCCGGGGCTCTTAATATTAATGCATTTTTTCTTTAAACTCCACACTGTGCATTTCTGCCGTGCTAGAGTCGTAAGCAACACTTGCGGCTCTCAGTAACTTAGGAACAGGTTTGTGGTCCTTCTCTGCTTCAGCCTGATTATTATTTATTTATTTATATGCACTACTCAGAGGCGCTCCAGACTACAGCGAGTAAAATGCATCGGAGTTTGACGCCGAAGCGTATGAGCAGTTGCGAGTGAAGGGCCTGAGGTGGATTCGAACCTGCAACCCTCCAACTCCAAGCTACATAACCCACCACTACACCAACCGACATGCCCCACAAATTGCTATTATTATCTTTATTTCTATTATTATTAGTTTTAAAAACTTTTTTACCCTGAAGTCCATCTTATCCCCAAGGGACTTGCACTTCTGAGTAGTTCCCTCAAAGAGGCACTAAACAAATTCTTGAATGAATTAATATAAATTCCATAAATAGACAGGTGTTGGGCAAGACCACTTCTAAACACTAAACACTTCTAACACTTGAAACAAAAGACAAGGACAATGAGCAGAGCGCAATTCACAAACCTTTGCTGTCTCCCTTTGCGTCTTTAAGAACGACGCAATCGTCGATCGTTCCGTACGGCGCAAACATCATCGTCACATCGGCTTCGGAAAGTTTCTTCGACAGCATTCCGACGAAAACACGCCGTTCTTCGACTAAGACAATAGACGCAATAGACAATAGATGGAAGCGTTTAGACAATCGAGAAACCATTGTAATTAGCAACATTTATGGCACCATTGTCCTATGCAGGTTAATGAGTCACAGGATTTTTGTTAACATTACTCAAAGTGGCCGTAAATGATATCCATTAATCAACAATGTTTCTATCAATCAACAATGTTTCAATTAATATACAATGTGTCTTTTAACACGTTCACCGCCCAGTACGAGATATCTCGTACCGGATTCAGTCATTTAACATGGCGTGTAGGCAGTGAACGTGTTAATGCACAAGGTATTTATTAATGCTCAAACTGTTTAGAAATGCCCAAAATGTCCATTAAAAATAATAATACCAATGACGATTTCTATGGCGCCGTAACAAGGGCGCCTCACATGCTAAACTAAACAGCAGGATAGGCCTTGAGGAATTAATGCCCAAAATGTTTATAAAAGCATAACATGTCTATTAATGCACATGTACGGCAATTATCAACGCACAATGTGACTAAATAGTGCACAACATTTCAATTAATGCACGTGGTGTCTATAAAAAGTGACCATTTAACGCACAGAGTATCCCTCCCCGAAGACTTGCCTGAATTCAGTTGACCATCGGCTGGCTTCATCTGAACCGGATGACTCAACTGCAAGACAACATAAATTTCACAAACAATTTAGACACGACAGAAACATGTGTATGCACAAAGTTAAATACAATGCAACACAAATAAAATACAATTGCAATGCAATACAAAAGCAATGCGATACAATACAAGAGAATACCTATGCAACACAATGCAACACAATACAGAGCAACACAATACAATGCAACACATTGCAATGTAACACAATACAATGCAATAAATATTTAATACATCGCAGTACAATGCCAAAAATAATCCTCAGGATAAGAACTCATTGATCATCAGCAACTTTTTAACAGAGGCATAGCATTTATTTATTTAGAATTTGCAAAAACCAAAATGAAGTAGTTAAAACAATTTTTCAAGGGGCAAGCACCCCTCTTCCCCCAATGCCCCAACATGCAGGCACCCGTGAAGACATAGTGCTTTAGGACACTCGATCTGGAATGACCTCCCGTCCATTTCTTCAACTCCTTCTCTGACATTCTTCCTCTCGCATCTTAAGACAGATTATTTGGTGCTGGAAGCGCCTCCGAGTAGTAGTAGCTGCAGTTTAACGTCACTGTGTGGTAACAAAGACCATTAGCAACGCCCTCCTCCTTTATCCAAGCTTGGAACTGGCACTGGCAGAGTGCAACCAGTGGCGGAGTTGGATGCGCCTCCGAGTATCCCCTAAAGTTGAAGAGACACTAGATAAATTCACGCAATGAATGAATGTTTTTTATAGCACACTACTGGTGAAGTGTGGCAACTTACACCGGGCATTATTTTCAAGTTGTGAAGAGCCATCTGAGCAGCGAGCGCGTCCTTTCGCGTACAGAACGTAACGAACGCACAACCTACGTTACCAAAAACAACGTGACATCTATGTTACAAACGCACATGGTAAAAGTCATTGAAAAATCAGCCGTAACTGAAAGTGCAAAGAATTCCCAATGCACAAAAGAATCAAGAATGATGCACCAGATCATAATTCATTCATTCAAGTATTTATATATAGCGCCTCTTCAAGGAAACTACTCAGAGGCGCTCCCGTCTCCAGCACGGCCAAACAGAACAGTTTTTAAGTGCTTAGTCATCATCCTTGCCCTGGAAATTCACTCATTTTTGCTGCAAACTCGCCTTGCTCTGGAAAGCTCTTGAACATTACCCACAAAAACTCCAAAATTACTCACTTTTGCTCACCCTCGCTCACAAATAGCCACCACAACTCACAAGTAAAAGAAAATAAGATACGAATATTTCTTTAATTGACCAATTGCTATTCAGCAATTTGTTGTACAGACATGGTACAAGCCAACCAATAGTCAAATGCTTTCAAAATATCTCCCAATTTAGGTCTAAATCCCAAATAATTATATTCCTAGAATGACCAACTATTTATAGACATGACATTCTTATCAGAAAGCATCCTTACTCACTGACTCACAAATACTCAATCCTGTCCACAAATATTCACCCTAACTCACAAATATTCACCCAACTCTCAAACACTCAATCCAGGACACAAATACTCACTCCAATCCACAAATACTCACCATCATACCCTAACTTGCAACTACCCTAACTCACAGATACTCACCCTTGCTCTGGCCTGACTGTCGATCCCTCAGAATATTCAGATCGTGGATCGGTCCGTACACTTCCAGAAACTTCTTCAAGTCGTCTTCTTCCATCGACTTCGGAATCTGTCCGATGAACATCTTTATCGCGTCCGAGTCGAGTTGCGGAGTCGTAGCCATCTGGCTCGAAAGAAACTCCGAGCCGTACGACGAGCCGTGATCCGTCTGCAATGGAAGCCAATGCGTCACATTAAATTAAGAATGAGAGACAAACAAATGACAGAAAACAGAACCAAAAATGAAATCAAAAGTAATATTCAAAATTAAATTAAAATTGAACCCACTTGAACTTCGCTAAACTTTCTGAAAACACCGTCAGTCTTTCAATTTGTTAGTGAACGCTATGACTTAGCATTGATGGCATACAAGTGGGATTGACTAACAGAATTCTTCCTACATAGAAGCAGGATTGATGAAAATAATTTTTACTTCAATAGAAGAAGGATTTATGGACACATTATCACTGAAATTGGACCTGGTTCAAATGATGAAAAGCAATTGTTATTTAAATAGAAGTTGGGGGTTGTTGTAACAAGAAGTTGGATTGATAAACTGAATTCAGATTGCCAAAATGGAAGCCTGACTGATGAGAATAATTCATGCCAAAGTAGAAGCCGGATTGATGAAAAATAATTATGATGCGCTAGTCCAAAAGTTTCAAACAATTTATTTCGCTAAAACGAAAGATTAATTATCTCTATTTTCTAAATGCGATGCATGCAACGAATTCCATACATCAAAACGTTCTGCGTTATCAACAGCTCTATTATGTCGTCCATTTAAATTAACTCTGTGTTTTCGGGAGTTAGGCCATTTTCTCTAAAACTATTGGGCATTTGTGCATTTTCAGATATTTCGGAAATCCATTCGGTTTGCCCCTGAATAAGCCGGTACTCTGCACCTGGCTTTCGAGTAAGGGCTTCGGCAGTTTTGAGATCACAATTACGATCATACGAAGTTCTATCTCTCATTCTAGCACGATCTGAACCCACTTGCAGTTTTACACAGTATCTTTAATTCGCACTATTATAAGTTGATGCGCTAAATAAGTAATCAGAATGGATAATTGGTGAGCCGGTGGAAAAGGAAGGTGTCAGTCTGAAATGTCGATAATTATGATGTACTTCGATGTTTTAGCATGCAAAATGTATTAGAAGCAAGGTCAAACCTCTGTAGTTACCATGTAGCGATCGTCGTCTAGCATAGCTACGTTCTCGAAAGACTACCAGAAAACACAAAGTGGGAAGAAATTAATTGGAAAATGACCTAAAATAACAGAAAATAATCCCGTCAAACTTCTCTTTCTCTCACCGGATATGCAACAAATAGCAAAAGCACCAGACCGGAAGTATAGAGTTTTGTAGACACTGCACCGCTACGTGATGTAATCTTTATAGTTTGCTTTAATTATTATTAATGACTATTATTATATTCGTTTAATGGTAGCAAAACTGATAGAAACACCGCTATCAGGCACAAGTGCACATACAAACAAAAGCAGTTGGCTAAATACAATTATAATACGTAACCAATAGAATGTCTTTAGCCTTGTCTCCTGGACTTGTCTTCGGATGCGTGCATAAAATGACAAAAATTGAAAAAAGTACAATATCAATATTTTTTGTTTGCATGTATGTGCACTTGTTATAGCGCCCCTTCAATCTATCTACTCAGAGGCGCTCCCGACTGCAGAGCGGACACTGGATCGGAGTTTCACGCCGATGCGCTGAGAAATTGCGAGTGAAGGACTTGCCCAAGGTCCCTACTATATTTATATTACATTAATATTCTTGCTATCGTACGCTTTTAGCCTATATAATCGAATGTCAAACTCAATATTTTCTTAAGCGCAGTAGTCTTTCCCGTATTAATGCCGTTTCTGCTGCATTTGCTAGATGGCAGCACGTTCATATAAAAGCCCGAAAATGTTTTCGCGTGTTGAAAATGTTTCAATTTCATTCGCTAGGAAGCAGCACGTTTTATAAAAATCCCATAATGTTGAATTTTTGCATTCGTCTACTAAAGCCATGCTTTCATCGCCACAAACAGGGCTGCCACTCGGATCTTTTTCAACATAGATCTAGGTTTTTCTGTCTTGTCTAGGTTTCTAGTTTTTTTATCAGGATCTAGGCTTTTTTCTCACGGAGGTTTTCCAACTTTTCCCCCATAAAAATGGACCTTTTTAAGTAAAATGCACAAAAGACGTGAAAAAGTCGAAAATGTTCTGCATACGGACCCCAAAAAATTGTAGATTTTGTAGCGAAAGAATAAAAAAGGGTCATCAGAATTTTCGGGAAAATTACCAAATTTTGGTCCGATGAATAAAAAATTCTCAGAAATTCAAATTTCAAACGCGAAAAATCGAGCAATCTGTGTATTATCTCGGAAACTCTCAATCTAGCCTTTTCTAGCCTTTTTCGGCAGGATCTGACTTTTTAAATTCAGAGTGGCATCCCTGGCCGCAAAAGTCTAGCATTGAGCGGACAAGTCTAAACAGAGAGAACTCCGCCACTGGTCGCACTCTGCCAGTGCCAGTCCGAAGCCTGGATAAAGGAAGAGGGCGTCGCTAATGGTCTTTGTTACCACACAGTGACGTTAAACTGCAAATACTACTACCAAACAGAGCACCCACCATCAGCCCCAAAACACTTCATTTTCTTTTAATAATTAATATCAGCCATTAAACTAAAGAAATCTGCGCAGAGATCAAATGACAAAACGTGCAACGCTTGTTGCCCTGCCAGGCAACAACAGACATCATGTTGTCCGTAAAGCAACAGCCTAGCTGTTGCTCAGTGAACTGACAACGCTTAATAACATCAAGAAGCAGGCACTCGATTGTAAACTATTATAAGTAAAATAAAACTTTAAAATTTTGAAATCATTGATTAATTTTCATCCAGCTTTAAAGTATTCTATGGAAAACCAAAATAATACTAATTACAATTCACAGCACATTCTAAGGTATAATTAATGCAATTTACACATAATAAAATAATAATAACAACATTAATAATAATATCATTAATAATAATAATAACACCCGCAACAATAAACTGAATAAAATAATAATTTATCATTTCAGACTATCTTTTTTATCTTTTATCTTAGTGGGTTCGCGACATTTCAAGCGAAATTTCAGTTCTGTGATTCTGCACCGGGTTGGTGATCGCCGATTGAGTGCGAAAAAATTATTTATTGTGATACCAGAAACGATTAAAAAGGTGTCTACTTAGGCCTACATCCATGATTTAACAGAAACGATTTAAAAGGTGTCTAATTACATCCGTTATTTCACAAGCTTTAACTATGTGCAACCATCTGTCTGTGTGAGCAATAATAGCCTACCACCATGAGAATTTTTAGATAAGCAAGAGTCCAAACTCCAAAATATGCTTCACCAACTGAAAGGCATAACAACATCAAAAAATCTAAATGCTCTTTGCATTCACGTTCACACAACCTTGCAGGTCCACGTTTCGACTTTTTCACAAGAAACGATTTCATTACTAGAATGCTTTAAATACACTTATTAACACTTGTTTTACATTACTTTTCATTGATATTACTTTACTTCATTATTACTTCTATGTGTCGTAAATTGCATCGTTGTCGATATCCCATTGTGAGTTTGCAGATGGAGTAACAAAGGTCTTACTTTACTTACTTTATTAGTAATAGAAACAAAATAATAATAACAGTGAACATTATAATTATACATAGTGATACAATACTGCAATTTGATATCGCCCTTCTTAAGAGCTCAGACGTGCACACACGCCTCAAAGGCATAACTGCAATTGCACTGCAGCGCAATAATTGCGAGTGAAGGTCTGTACCTGGTAGTAATAGTGCTAACAACAGTGATAATAATAATAGTAAGAATAAAAAATAGAAATAATAATATATTTTTCTAAATTTCTGTATTTTTTTATTTCTGAGGGATCCGATGTCACTTGGGGCAAAAGTACTACCCGGTAATAATAATTACCCCAGTAGTAAAAATTACCCCGATAGTAATAACCAATAGCAGTAGTAGTAGTAATAGTAATGGACTTCCCCCATCTGTTTGCTCTGTCATCCTATCTGGTAATAATACTTCCATCATCTTTTTCTTGTCTCAAAAGCCGAGTTTTCTCTCGGGGTTGCACACACTGGGAGCGTTTCTTGCTGCGAGAAGAGCTTTTATAAATGGTCAGATACAATACAATAATATAACAATAGTAACAATGATGACTGCACTCTGTGCGAATCAACACAAAACAATTGTGACAAAAACGACTAAAAAGAACAGCGCCAGATCAATTATTATTTCTTTGATTATATAAACCAGATGCTTTGTTTATTCATCCCAGAGTGCAGTTTGGCAGATGATCTATTAAAGAATATACCTACTTATTTTTCACAGCAAGTTTGGCACTCAGCACATTATCCGAGAAAATTAAAATCCCCAAATTTTTAAATCTTATGTGATAACATGTAACTCAGGTAAACAAAATTTAATTTAATTTATAATAATAAAATTTTACACAATAATTTTTTTAATATTCATACGGTAATTTAGAAAGCGCTAAGTAAATTGATTAGCATAATAATAATAATAATAATAATGATAATAATAATAATAATGATAATAATAATAGAGAGAAAGAAATACCAATGACCTTAAAATTAAAAACAAAGATTAATAAACAACATTAATAAATAATAACAATAGCAATAAAAATAGAAACAATCAAATTAACACTAATAAAAACATCAGTATCGCTCAGGGGCAATTTTGCAAGCCTGGAAATAAACGAATAGGGCAATTCCCGACTGTTTTTATAGCAGCAGTTAAGAGCAAAGTCCTTGAGGGATCTTATATACCTCAGGGCAAAAAATAAAATAATAATAAACATTAACAAATTATGAAAATTTCACCGCGGACACCTGTTTAACTTGAAGAGCTCTAGCAAGATTCTCTGCCGTCACAGTTGTCATTACATCAATTAAACCAAAAAAATGCTCCAACGACGAAAACACCATTCTAAGCACTGGCGCTGAATCCGTAACATTTACCGTAAAGTCTCACACCAGCTAATCACGACACCAGTTTTTACACTACCCGTAACGTACGTACCATGGTGTAATACTGTAACATTGCAAACCCATAAATAAGCAAAAACAACTACGATGAACTACTTTCTAAAGTAAACATTCTAAATCATGTTTATATAGTAATAATAACAATGGTAATAATGACAATAATAACAATGCCAATAATAACAATGATAATAAAAACAATGACAATTCCTATGGCGCCGTAACACAGCCATGCCGTTACAATGGTGCCTAAGTCAAGATAACGGTAAAGATATGATACGCAAGATAAAGAGAGAGGTATGAGACATGGTAAGTTCGAGTATGATAACATTTTCGCAAGGCATTGTAAGTTATAGTAAGTTGCATTATGGTGAAATAGAATTAGCATAGGCATGGCTGCGGACAAAGGGTGGGATGGGAAGGGCAAATGTCCAAGAGCCCGGCCACTTTTAGGGGCATGGGCGAAGTAGGTATACATAGCAAATTGTTTATGGTTTATGCCTTTTTAATCTAATATCTTTTTAAATTGCAGAGAAAATAAATTAACTAAAATCAGTTGAAAAAGCTGAATAAAATCATAATTTATTTATAAAAATAAAATTGCAATTTATTTATAAATGTAAAATGGTAGGTCATACCTACACTTCTATCACTTCAATTTCGATGCATAAAATCTTTTAGAGCTCATTGTCTTACGATAATTTGGGCACATGATTGCTCTGCCTAGCCCCCCACCCCAATTTCTCTCATCAGCCCATTTGGCATGGTGGCAAAGTAGGAAATGGCAAGGAAGTTACGGAGGGAGTCACAAAGCAGAGTAGTATGTGAGAATGCTAGAAAATGCAAGATATGTAACATACATGTAGTCATAAGAATGCTCCTTCCTACAACTCACCTGATAAAATATAGACACACGCACATACATTACAATCACAATTTCATTTTTAAATTGCTCGAAAAATGCTGGAACAATGTTCAAAGCAAAACATCGGCTCGCAAACCACGTTAAACGACCAACCCCTGGAAAGAATGAATAAAATTCACAATAAACCGTAACCATAGCAACAGTCGTTACCACACGCCATTTAGAAAAGACCTCGGTCGTCATGACAACGCATAACCATACAGTGGCCGTTCCCCATAGCAACCGGCCTATCCGCCATACCAACAGACAACACGAGCCCAAAAAGACTCTATATGACCAAATCGAAGTCCTGTAACCATGTCCCGTTACCGTAACAACCGCCTGCAACCATAGCGACAAAGGTTGCCATGGAAACGAAAGGCACAAACGGCGGGAAGAAGATCATTCAAAGTTTATTAAAGAAAACCTTAACGTCTGAAAAACTAACCAAACTGACGTAGGATCAACATAAACAGAAGGACCAAATTATACAACTGGACCAACTCAAACAAACGTACAACATATGCAACAGGACCAAGGTAAGCAAGAGGGAGCAACTTAAACAGTACAAAATATGCAACAGGACCACCATAAACAACACCACTACATATACAACAGGACAAAATTAAGCAACAGCACAATGTGTCCAACAGGAACAACGCAAGCAACAGGGCCAACTTAAATAGTACATCATATGCAACAGGACCAACACAGACAACAGTACAACTTATGCAACAGGACCAAATTAAGCAACAGAACAAAAAAAAGCAACATAAGTAACCAGGACCCACTTAAACAACGAAAACAATATAGCCAATGCAAACACCAAAAACAATGTCCACAAAAAACCAACTTAAGACATCAAATGTTAATATATAAACTGCAAAGCAAATGTAAACAAACTCACCAAATCAAACACCAAAAATCAGTGCAAACAAAACCACCAGTGTAAACAAAATGACCCGTGCAAAAAAAACATGTAAACAAAAATGACCATGCTAAAAAAATTACCCATGTAAAAAAAAGGACCAATTGATGCACACAAAATAACTGAGGTAAATAAAATGACCCTTGTCAACAAATTGACCAATTGATGTAAACCCAACGACCCGTGTAAACAAAATGACCAATGCAAGTAAAACGACCAATTAATGTAAACAAAATGACCCATGCGAACAAAATGACCACTGTAAACAAATTGACCCATGAAGACAAAATGACCGATGTAAACAATAAAATGACCAATGGAGCGAAGAGCAACACAACCAGCCACAAACATTGCAACATTGTCAAAACCACTACCATGTACCACAAAAAGCTTTCAAATCAAACGTGACACCAGGACTCGAAACTTGCCACTTCCTATTATTGCGCTAGAAGCCGAAATAGACGAGATGGGTAAAAATTATAGAATATTCTTCTATTTAGCATTTGTCTCTGAATTTACTATAATTTTGAGTAACCCGAATTTCATGCTGTCTGTTTTAGTTCATACAGAATATATCCTTTTCTTGCCCAAATAATCACAATAAGTAATAATAATAATATGTAATATTAACAATAAGTAATAATAATAAATAATATGTAATAAGTATTAATCATTGCAGAAAAATTCAATTGAGGTTTCTGAGGACTTTGATTACATGAACACTCAGAAACTTTTTAATTCGATTTTCACACTCAAAAACAATGAAATATTCAAACAGATGTGACTTTAGATAGAAAAAAGTATTTAAAACCAGCAGAACAACTATAGAATATGACTGAAGAAAAAGGGTCAGAAAAAACACGTCATGGGTTTTGGGCCCCTATGTCACAAATGCTATCACTATAACCGCACCAGCATGTAACTTTATGGGGCGCAGTGATGTAGTAGGTATGTTCGTTGCCTTGCAGTCAGAGAGTTCCAGGTTCAAATCCAGCTCAAGCCATCGCGTAGCGACCCTGAGCAAGTCCGTCACTCGCAATTGCTCAAGCACCTCCGATTCAGTGTCCGTGCTGTAGTCGGGAGCACTTCTGGGTAGAAACATTGAAGGGGTGTTATAGCACATACATACAAATTTGTCCCTTTTACAAGTGCACATATCACTACAGAACGATAAATAATCGTCAAAAAGAAGTTTTATTATGAGAATATTGTACGACTTTTCCTAAATGTTTTTCCCTAATTGGCTTATTCTGCGAACACTGTGTAATCGGCTTTCTCATTCGACGCGTTCCTCCATATTATCTGGCGACTCGTCAAGTGCCTCCTTTCGGCGTCGCAAGACAACATCTTTCTCTCGTGATCGACTCTGCTTAAGAGGCGCTACATAAATTTACACAGGGTGGGCCAAAAAACACTACTTTTTGGGGCCAATCTTGACAAAAAGTAGGAATTTCGAAATGAAATTTTACAGGCTTATAGACAATTTATATCTACACATCATGGCCATATTTCATCAATATATTTCAAACAGAACAAAAGTTATATCACTTTTAGTGAGGCCACCACTGTTTTTTGACGCTTTTCTGAGTGATTTTTGGCCCACCCTGTAGATACAATACAATACTTTGCATTTGCTGGAAGTCTAACAAATAATCTTCTAACTTACTTATCACTCATTTCAATTGAGCGATAGTTATGGGTTCAGTGCCATTAGGTGTCCTTTATGTAGGGTTAGGTCGTGTGGCCTGGGTCGATACTGCATGGACTGACGTTATTTATTGGGATGGTTGAGGTCTTGAAGGATGTGACAAGGGTTTAAGAGGATAGAGCCGAAAAGAGTAGAGTCAGCTCTAGAACAGAGTGCATCAAAATCAGTAGGGATACAGTATATTTCTTAATGCATCAAAATCAGTAAGGATACAGTATATTTCTTAATGCATCAAAATCAGTAGGGATACAGTATATTTCTTAATGCATCAAAATCAGTAGGGATACAGTATATTTCTTAATGCATCAAAATCAGTAGCGATACAGTATATTTCTTAATGCATCAAAATCAGTAGGGATACAGTATATTTCTTAATGCATCAAAATCAGTAAGGATACATACAGTATATTTCTTAATGCATCAAAATCAGTAAGGATACATACAGTATATTTCTTAATGCATCAAAATCAGTAGGGATACAGTATATTTCTTAATGCATCAAAATCAGTAGGGATACAGTGTATTTCTTAATGCATCAAAATCAGTAGGGATACAGTATATTTCTTAATGCATCAAAATCAGTAGGGATACAGTATATTTCTTAATGCATCAAAATCAGTAGGGATACAGTGTATTTCTTAATGCATCAAAATCAGTAGGGATACAGTATATTTCTTAATGCATCAAAATCAGTAGGGATACAGTGTATTTCTTAATGCATCAAAATCAGTAGGGATACAGTATATTTCTTAATGCATCACAATCAGTAGGGATACAGTGTATTTCTTAATGCATCAAAATCAGTAGGGATACAGTGTATTTCTTAATGCATCAAAATCAGTAGGGATACAGTATATTTCTTAATGCATCAAAATCAGTAGGGATATAGTATATTTCTTAATGCATCAAAATCTGTAGGGATACAGTATATTTCTTAACCCTTTGGAGGTGAGGTGACCATTTGTAACGCCAGAGGTGAGGTGGGGTCTGACAAACCCCAATACATATTTTTTATTTTCAAGCCGCGATATCAAATGGAAAATACTAAGTTGAGTTAAACTATTCTTCTATTATCAATAATCAACTAAACAGACGATTACCACGAACAAATATCTGTTTTCAATCCTTAGGCCTATTAGATGGCTAGAAGGTGAACCCATCCAATGTGTACTTAACCCATGCAAGTTTGGGTCCTCATGTGCAACATTATCAAGTGCACGAATAATCATAATATATATAATTTTAATACAACATAAAATGTTTTAGCCATCATTGTCGTCAGCCTTCTCAATGCCAACACAGAATTGACGTGTTCAAGGCACACTCGCATTGCAAATCATGGCTCATAAAATCAAACATGTATAATTTTTTTCTACGAAAAAATGCAATTTCTTTTAAATATGCAACAAAACAAAAAAAAATGTTCGTTCAAATTACCTGAAATTGTGGTAAAGTGTCCGTATTTCATATTCACAAAGGTAGAAAAAACAAATTAGAACTGGCTCCATGTTTTCCGCTAAAAATTTAAAGTAGAATGCCTCTGGGGTGTGTCACACCCCACCTCACCTCCAACGGGTTAATGATTAAAAACTGACATTGCAGCCGCTGCATTTATCCTTCGAAATGAGACCTCAACAATTCAAAACTCTGCTAGACCTGATTTTAATGTATTTAATCATTGAATTTTTTGACCTAATTAAGAGTTTTTATTTCCAACGCAAACGGCAACAATGCACAGGAGAACAATGGCACACAAAGACATGCAGCGATAAATACACAACAGAAAATAAAATAACCCAGACCAAAAGAAAATTGGCTAAACAGTAATTATTGAATATAATAATTGCATAATATGTCACTTACAGATTGATAAGGACTGTATCAGCCGCAGTGGAATATCAGGGCCGTCGAGCGCATGGCCAAAGATGAAGACTGTGGCCAATCAAGTCTAAGGCCAAATATTACAGACAAGAGGATGACCAGGGACATTTAGAACAAGGCCAAAAACATCAAATCCGAGGCCAAACTACATAACTTTCTGCAAAGAGCTCACAATATAACTCTCCACAATATAGAATCCAATGAAATTAATCCCAAGAATGCTATTTAAAACATGTACAAGCAAACTCAATCATAAGTACTAAGTAGCTAATTGTGTTGGTGTACAAATAGAGTGCTTTGCCATCGGTTTTGGAATCAAACGAATATACTTACATACTAACTAAGGATGTTGAGTCTGAGGCCGTTTCCTCAAAATCAAATCCACTAGTGACTTTCCCCAGTAGAGTGCTTTTCACCTCATGAAATCTCAAATTATATCTTCACCAAATTGCTTACAAACTTAATTAAATCAGGACAAGAAACCAAAAAGGGTTGCTTGCGTACATGACCAGAGGGCATAGTAGAATAGAAGTTAACAGCAACAGAATTTTTAAAAGAAGTTCTGTGAAAGGATGTGTAAAAATGGGTCAGCCATGGACTCCAAGGACATGAACCCTATCCAAACCAGAGCAGTTCCCATATACCTCACCAATAAAAACCAAATCCTTAAAAGCAGTAAATACCCTTTCACCTTGAGCAGCAGAGCAACCCAATCCAAACAGGAATTAAAAACAAAAGTACAAATAGCGCAATACCCTTCCACCTAATCCCAAGTAAGTCGTGTGTTTAGGCCGAAACCCAAAATCCGATTCATTGCTGGTCACCAAGATCATGGGATTAAATCTACACCGAAAATTAAGCCGGTTGCTTGTTATATGTTTAACGACACTGCCGTATCAGAGATGATTGTGTCGCCCTCCTCCTTTATCCAGGCTCGGGACTGGCACTGGCAGAGAGCAGCCAAATAAGCTGGACCACATGAGGAATTCACCCCACAACTTCAACCCGGTGCATAGAAATACGCCCAATACCATCTACACCTCAAAATTCAAAACCTGCCTATAGTACATGTTTCGTTAAACTCCCACAAACTGTTTGGTGAACAAAAAAAATGGCATTGTATGTACATTATTGTTTCCAGACAATCATCAACTATTGCTTCAAAGGCATCACAGCTTCAACAAAAACCGGAATGCCACTATTGATAAAAATCAGGCTTCCACGAGTACTCAATAAAAAAAGCTTGCATATGGACAAACAAAAACACGGCAAAGAATAACTCACAAAATCTGACTTCAAGAACATGGGTGCCCACATAAAGGGGCACTTCCCTTCCCCACCTGAAAAATTTGAACCAATTTTCCAACTGCTACCTTTTAATTTCTAAATAAATATCCTTGCTCAAAAGCAATAACACTATTGATACACAAATGAAACTAAGAAATTTACATTACAAAAAATATCATGTTCATAACTTCCTGCTTTCTATTTTTCAACCTATGGCCAAACTTTTTTTGTACTATGACCACTATGCCACCACCCCTGCAAAAATGCCTACAGGTGCCCATGTTCTAGAATGACAAATGGCAAAGAACGAGATAAGAACGGTCCGAGAGAAGAAGGTGTCTTAAAACCTCGGCCAGTCAAATGGAAGCGAGTAAAACCTAAAAGTAAACGACGCCTAAAACGCGGGAAACTGTCTCAAAAGTTTGTTGCTGTCTGTAGCTTTGGCACCGTTTGTTTTCTTTCCTCTAGACATCGTCAAACCGCAATGAGCGCAGCGGCAACACGTTGTGGGATTTCGTAAATCTGTTCCTCATGTCCTACGGCTGCATTTCAATGAAGCTCTTCGCTGAATCTCGCTGCTCGTTGCTTTGCTTCAGAAAACGGAATCAGTTTTAAAACTAGTCGCTCATGTTCGATGAACATAGTCCACGTACCCTGAGAGCTTAAAGCTTCGTCAATAGTCAGCGTTTTGGAGTCGTAAATCTCATAAGTTCAAGTCCTACATTTCTCAAAACTCCAATTCGTTCATTCATTTCAAGAATTCACATAGCACCCATCACGAGGCCCACTCAGAGGTGCTCCCAGTCCAACCACAGCGATATAACGAGTTCCACACTGATGAGTCAACTCTATACGTTACAGGCGTATCCAACCACAGTGATATAACGAGGTCATCCTCAGGAGCATACATGTATAACACCAACGAGTCAACCCTATACGTAACAGGCGTATCTCCAACGGGAGACTACGCCAGGCAATTGTTTCGAATTCTAAAATGTGTTCAAGAAATAAAATGCCCGCCAAGCTGACTCAGCAATTCAACTCCACCGAGATCCTCAAATCTTACACAATGCGAAACCGAAAAACGCCGACAGCGTCGTCAACACCAGAGTCAAATTCGATGTCATATTTACAAAGGAGCTTTTTCTTTTTCTTCGTTGATTAGCTAAAATCATCCGAGTCGTCCAAGTCACTACAGAACTTGAAACAGAATCGGTGCATAACACGAGAAAAATCATCCACTTCTATCCTACATCCACCCAAAAATCACATGACGACTCCTGGAGAAACATTCGGACAATTATTCTTCACACCAGAGTCAACAATTATCGATATAGTCACGAGCGAGAAAACACCTCCCATAAGAATCGAAACGCAGACGGATTTCTCACGCCCACAGCAACAACAAACAGATCTTCCCAGCAACACGAAGACCAGATCGGAGCAAACATGCTGGAACGACAGACGCAACACAAACACACAGGAAGAAACCTCCAGTCCTTTCCAACGCGCCACCCCTGGTAATGAGTCCTTTCCGAAACAACCACCGAACACGAATCCGCGCCACATTCAGAACTGGTTAAGAAAGTCATCATCACAGTTGAGATCAACGTTCAGGTTATCAAAATTGAAGTCGAAGAGAAAGTCCGGTTCCAGCGCGATATCCTGATCGACATCCATCTCCAAACCTCCGAGCGGCAACGGAAGAGCGCCGACAACATTCGACGGCGTTGACCTGCCCGGAAGCGTCGCCGACGACGCCTGCGGAAACGTTGGCGCGCCAATGGGTTTCCCCGTCAACGTGATCGAATTCAAAATCTCTTCCAACGAGCTCTGACTGTGACGCGCGCGGACGACGTCTTGCATCGTTGACGAGGACTGCGTCGACGACTGGTTGCCGGAAGTCTCGCAGGTCAACGATATCGAGTTGAGGATCTCCTCGAGTTGACCTCCGCCGCCGCGGTTGTCCGTCGCGCTCACCCCGGGTTTTTCCACCGCGCGGGGAATTTCCCGGGGAATTCCGACGACGCGACGATGGTTAAGTCCCTCCGTCGTCAGCTCCGGTAGGATCCTCTGCGGGGGCTGCGGGTCTCGGTCGTTCATCTCCTGCAGCATCTTCTCCTTCTTCGCCAGCAGAAACCTGCAGAGCTTCTCCTTGAAGTCGGGCCGTGACTTCATGTACGCGCGAACGTTACGCGACGTTAGAAAGCGCAGGACCTGGAGATAGGACTCCGAGACTGAACTCACCCTCGGTGGAGGAGCAGGACAAGGAGCGTCCTCCTTTACCACCACCACCACCGGGTTCTCCTTCGCTGGTGCAACCACCGATGAGACAGAAACCTTCGGAAGTATCTTCTGTGTGATCTTCGCGTCCGAGATGGCCTCAAGTCGCCCGAACGTGACGCAGGAAATGTTACTCAGCGGCGGTTGAGTGGATGGGGGAGCGACCACCGACGTCGAGGGTAGGTACTGAGGTAGAGCGGTGGTCTGGGGAGCGGCGGCGAGGAGAACAATCACCGGGGGACCCTGTGACATGGTTCCGTGACCCTCGGGCAGCTTCGCCGTAGAAACCTGGACACCCTGCTCGACAAAAAGCACCGTAGTCTGATTGGAACCGTTCGCAGCGACCAGCGGAGTTGACACCAATGGAACCGGGTCGTTCAGGGTCATCGTGAAGTTCTGCCAGGTCGTCGACGCGGAAACCGGGAAGTGGGTCGTCGCCGCGGAAACCGGGAAGTGGGTCGTCGCCGCGGAAACCGGGAAGTGGGTCGTCGCCTCAACATGCTTCGACCTTGATATGACGAACTGCGACGGGGTCGTCTCCGAAACCTGCTCACCAGCGTTCCACTCGCTCCCCGGCTCGGCCTCCGACTGGATCGGGGACAGTCGACCTCGGCTGCTCGCGAACGAGTTGCTACGGCAGCGGCTGCTTCCTGATTGGCTGAGATCGTCGACGGAAGAGGCGGAGTTTGTTCCGGGGGCTTTCATCCGACCCTTTCCACGTCGTCGGTCGAAAGCGCCGCTCTCCATGGTGCGGGCGCGCCGGCGTTGCATTGCCGCGTCTGGTTTCACGACCCACCAGGAACTTTTGCTCGTGCCTTCGTTCTGGAGTTTCGTGAATTGACTGTGGAGGGAGAGATTGTGACGCACCGAGTTCTGGTAAAGAAAAACGATAAAAGTTAATGGTAGCGGTAAATGGGAATGCTGGAAAGGTAATTGCAGAAACGTAACGGTGAAAACACTGAACATAATGGAAGTGTTTTACCATTACCCTTTCAACATTACCTCTTTCGCATTACCCTTTTGCTGGTCAATGTTTTTATCGTTACCTTTTTACAATTCTTTTTTCGAGCATTCTCTTTTACCGTTAATGTTGATTGATTCTTCCATTTTGCTCAGTGTTTTTACCGCTACGTTTCTACAATTGCCTATGCAGCATTACATAACTGTGAAAGACACAATATTTAAATCTTATGGATACAAAACAATAAAAACAAATGTATAACAAACAAATGATTTCGATCAATTTCCACTTGAAACTCAACAACAGGTTCTATATAAATGTATACAATACAATGCAATACGATAAATAAATAAATACAAGACAACACAATACAATTTGTGGAGCGCAGTGGTGTAGTGGGTATGTTCGTCGCCTTGCAGCCGGAAGGTTCGAATCCACCTCAAGTCACCGAGTAGGGACCTTGGGCAAGTCCTTCACTCGCAATTGCTCAGCGCTTCGGTGTGAAACTCCAATTCAGTGTCCGCGCTGTAGTCGGGATCACCTCTGAGTAGCGAGAGCTTGAAGAGGCGCAATAACAAGTATGCATACAAAAAAACAAACAAATACAAATGAACTCAATCAATTTCCACTTAGAAACTCGATGATTATGATCATTCCATGGAAAAACCTTCCAGCTGGCAAAACTGCTGTTATCCCCTTTGATTGATTGACTGATCGATTGACATTACACAGGCATTTGACACTCTTGAGTTGCAATGATTATATCTAAACCTGGCTTGTTCAATTTGGCCACAAAATAAACGATTTCATTATTTGATTGACAGTAAAAAGTAGCTCAATAATATCATGATATCAATAATATCATATCAATGATATCATTCCATGTAAAAAACTTTAGAAACACTGTAAGAGATATAATATAAATCTCATGGATACAATACAATAAACACAGATAAGAAACACAGAATCAATTTCCAGTGCTTAGAAACTCAAATAAAATAATTTGATGGAAAAACCTTCCAGCTGGCGGAACTGCTGTTATCCCCTTTGTCCTGGAAGTACGGAACGTTCTTGACGATCCAGTCGTAGATCTGAGCGAGTGTCATCCGTCTTTCCGGTCCGCTCTCGATCGCAGTCGTTATCATCTCCGCGTACGACATGTTGCCCCAAGCGTTGCGCCGAATCGAAGGCTTTCTCGACGTCGGTGGAGAAGTATCGTCGTCTGCTTCAATGGTCGCTGATGTCTGGCCGGTGGCGCCCTCTTCCGACTCCGGCCTCTACAGGAAAAATTAACATCATCATTATTGTCATTAATTGTGTAATTGTTGGAAAGCTGTCTGTTCAGTTAGTATCTAGTTAAGATTTATGTATTGTGTAATCTGAGTTCCTGCAAATTGTTTCAACTGTATAATTGTACTGTAACCGGTTGCGGTCTGTCAACCATATTGTTCATTAAATGAAAATTATTATTATTATAAAAAAAATTGTAAATGTGCATTATGTCAGTCGTCATAAAATTGCAGGACATTTTACAGGACGAGCAAAAAAGGAACGCCACAACCACTGATAATTGCAAAATTTAGACGAGGCACTGGAATTCTTATTATGTTTTTTACCCTGAAGGTGCTTCATTCCCCCATGAACTTAGAGATTAGTATTATGTCTGGTTGGTCACGCCATGTTTTCTGAGTGTGAGGTAAAAGTACATTTGAAAACAATATTATCTATATTATAAGGCAGAAACACTTTCTGTATGTTTATTTGTTTGTATGCTTTTGACTCTCCCCTGCAGAATAGGCTCGGAAATGAAACAGCGTCGGTTTAAAAAAAATTATTGCAATCGATTCTTACCCAAATTATAAGGTCATTGCAACTATTTTCAGGTTTTAATTCCGTTTAAAACAAAAGTTATTAGCGTTTTAAGACAGATTTCATCAATAATAACGCTTCAGTAAAGAGTCTACAGCCCATGACGTCATACCCGCCGAGTAATAATTTCCGCAGCGCCCCGCAGCGGCGGGTCACCTTTGGCCTTTTGGGGAAGCGGGGTGGGGTGGAGGGTTGGCGAAAACCCGAAATCTAGCGGTCTACGATGGGTACCACAGTGTAGTAGTGTTTAAAACCCCATATTTCCCGGGCAACGCCGGGTAATACATCTAGTTACATATAATTATGATCCCTCTGGGACTTAAACATTAATTAATTCATAAAAAGAATAAACCGTCAGTCTCTAGGTTCTAAATTACAGAAAACAACATTATCTTTAATATTTTTTATGCTCGGGTACATATGATCCCCAGGTGCTTAAACATTAATTAACAAAAGAAGCAATATTGTTACTATTATTATTCAAGTATTTTTCCTCCGAGATATATAAAATCCGTATTATTATTACCGCTATAAATATTATTAATATTTTTCATACCATAAGATACAAGTGATACAACAGGGACATCAACATTAAATAGATAAATGAAGAAAAATTCAAGAAGAGCACATACATGTACTATTATTACTATTATTAATTGTATTATTTTAATTATTTCATGCCCTGTGGTACATATATGAAACATCATTAATCAACAAAAGAAGGCACATATTATTATTATTATCAACATCATCATTAATCATGTTTAAATACATCTGTAACGTGTGCACTGTGCAAGGTCACACCGAAATCTCACAACAACCTTTAACGAAGTAAAAAAAATAGAAATCTATTAAAGGAACCTGGAGTGATCCTGGCCACGTGTTACGACGCTTCTGGAGCGATGGTTCCACTGTTTCCGTGTCTTCCGTCTCCATCTCGGCATCCATTGTTACATCGGAGTCATCGGTAACCATTGTCTCCATTTTGTGTTAATCCTATCCAAAACAACAATACATCTGTATTGCATGCAGTGAAGTGTATTTGATACAGAATTCTGTCGGTTAAGGTTAGTTTTAGGGTTAGCGCAGTCATTCTGCTGAAATTGAAGCTGGATTGATGAACAATAATTTTCAATAAAAAATTGATGAAAAATATTCGCTGACAAAATAGAAGTGGATTTATCCAACAAATTCTTGCCTAAACAGAAGCTGGATCGATTAAAAGGATTCTCGGCAAACTAGAAGTTGGATTTATTAAAGATAACAACGCTGCAACGTTAGTTGTTGCAACGCATTTGTGCATTTCTGCCTCTAGCACGGTGAACCGCTCAGAGGCGCTCCCAGGCAAGGCCTTCATGAGAAGAAGCAGGTTTGAGGAGAGAGAAGGAAGAAGAGAGACTGCCAGACAGAATTGTACAGTGACCAGATGGAGAAAGCACATTCCAAAGAGAAGGACCATTTGAGGCAAAATGATCGAGACTGAGCCAAAGCAGCTCTAGAAGATGTTACCAAGAGGTCAAGTCTGTTGGATGAACGAAGCGGATTGACGGGGAAGATTCTTGCATAAATAGAAGTCGGATTGCTGAAAAATTCGTGTTCAAATAGAAGTTGGATTGAGGAATAGTTTTCCGTAATGGGAAGTTGGATTAATGAAAGTTATCGTGGACAATGATAAACTGCTTACTTACCAGCAACATTGAAATAATCCAAACAATCTAAACAATGTAAACTGCAGTTTGACCAACATGACAAGGTATGATAAGGTAGTTAAGTAAGGCAACTTAGTCAATCTGCATTTCTGATGGATTGACACAGTGTAGCGTACTGTGAAGCAATACTATGCTGAAATATAATTACATGTAAAGCCGGTCATGGGCCAATTGAAAGGCACCACAATCAGAATCAAGAATTTTCAAAATGCGCCATATAAATGACAAGACTATGCATAAAATACGTATTCAGAATTCTGCAGCTCCAGTGTGCAGGAGGTGCATTGCAAATGACAAACCCAGTCAAAAACAAAAGCAATATGGTCGTTGGTATTATGGTGTTTGGCAGAATTCACTCATTCATTCGTGTCAAGATTTTATATTTAGGGCCCTTAAAATGGATGCATTCTACTCGCTGCTTCTCTAATATGTGAGCATTTCCTTCGAATGTTGGATCTGGTTAGCATAAAAACGATTTTAGTCATGAATACACCAACCACAAACAGCAACACACACACACGCGTTGTGGGTTGTTATTATACTGAACTAGATGTATGCGATCCATCCCAAAACTCAATTAACACAGCCAAATGCTCGATTCTAATCGCACGAAATTTCTAAAACTGACAACTCAAGCGCAAAATACTTACGATCAATCTGTCTGGGAAGATTTTAATCGTATTTTTATCGTGACACGCACATACCAAACTGATTGTAATTTATCAATGCAGTATATTGTATAGCAATAATAGCACGGTCATTGAGGGATCATACAAAAGCCTAGACTGTTACAGTACCGTGCAGGGATGCCACTCTGAATTTTAACAAAAAAAAGTCAGATCCGGAGAAAAAGGCAAAAGCTAGATTCAGAAACTTCTTAAAACTGCATGGAATTCTCGGACTTGAAATATTATTTCTGACGACTGTTCTAATAATAATCATCTTCGTTTATTAACATTCAATCTGACAGAACGCAGTTATACGAAATACGGCCAGCTTCGCACGACACGCAGCTATGTCGGCTACACGTAGGCCTACATCAGGCTCGGTAGCTTAATTAACACTAAGTGCTGGTAGGCCTACAGACAAGTCAAAAAGAATTCAAGTAGAGTGGGAGGGGCGATCTTATTTTCAACAGATCCGAGGAAAACAACACAACAGAAAGCGCCACCGGCAGCTAAAAGAAAATTCAAATAAATTGTTTGCCCTGAGCGAGGCTTGAACCCGGCCAGACCGCGATAATGACTACTCAATTTATCGACCAACGCTCTCTCTACTGAGTTCCCGACTGAGCTTCGTCCCCTTCCAGTCTTTTCAGTTCACACAAATTGACTTTTTTTAGTCCTTCGCTCCATAATCTTAAATTTTCGACTTTTGCTCGTCTTTTCAACGTTTTGCCTTAAAAATAAGCTCTTGCTTTTAAAAGTCAGAAAAACCGCCGCCAGAAAAAAGCCTAAACCTGACCCCAAAAAAATCAGAAACCTAGTTAAACAAGGCCGTAAATATACGTGCATGTTAAGAAAAGATCCAGATTGAAAAAGTTATGAGTTGCCTCCCTGAAGTACTGCACATAGGCGGCAATCGCCTATTAGTACTGTTTACTGTAACACATTGTTGTTATTGGTGCGCTTCGTATACGTTGCTCAATCTACTACTACACAAAAGTCCACAACATTGGCTCATTGGAGAACCGGAGTCAATCGGTAGGTGGCAGGAATAGTGCATGATTTCTGTAAATATATTCAGCAGTATTTCAAATTCAATTCAATTGTAACTGATTTTTAAAGAATAAATAGACTCTAAGGGAGTCTAATTACTAGATTTTTAGCAGCATAAACAAGCGGGACTGCTCAGAAAATTGATCCGACAAAGCGAAACCTTGCGCTATAAAAGAAATGATTTCGTCATCTAGCGATTAAAATCTCAAAACCCTGGCTTCTTCGTTCAGCCATGACAGGCAACAACGAAATTCCGAGCAGCTTTTCGAGTGAAGTTGAGTTTAAAGATCAGGACTGTACGCCTCGGCGATGGCCCCGGCGCCCGTTTGTTCTCCCAAAAACCTTAATTCCCTCTCTTCAGTGTACTAGAATAAGTCCTCAGACTTCTGACATCTGTCAATCATATTTCTCCTTTCTAACAGTCACTGAAATTCATACATAGGTCTACTACTATTAAACAAGTTCAACGAGAAAGCGAAATTAGGCCTATTGTGACGTCACTTCTATCAGGATACAGATCTACTATCGTATAATTTCATTAATTTTGTGGATACAAAACTATGCCCATCTCTGGTTATGATAAAATTTTATTATTGCTTAACTCACTTCAAGAATTATCAAACTTGGCCTATTGTGGCGTCACTACGATAGTGATACAAATATACTATTATAGAAGTACGCTTTGAGAATATAAACAAGACCCATTGTGACGTCACTTCGATTATTATACAGATCTTCCAGTGTTATGTTCATTTTGCGAATGTAAAACTGGGTCTTTTATGACGTCACTTCGATTTTGATACAATTATTCTACTGTTAAACCAGTTCACTTAGAAAACGAAATTAGTCATGTTATGGCGTCATTTCGATTATGATACAGATCTATTATCATATTAGGCCTATTTCATTTTCATAATAAAAATCTGGTACTGTTTTAACGTAACATCTCTCTGATTATAATATAAATCTCTTAGGCCGAAACGTTCAGTTTGGGAATATAAAACTAGGTCCATTGTGACGTCACTTCGATCGTGATACAGACATTATGGTACAGACCTGCCATTAAAGAAGTTCATTTGAGAATTAACTATACCTATTGTGACGTCACTTCGATTTTGGTACAGATCTACTATTATAGAAGAGTATAAACAAGGCCTGTTGAGACGTCACTTCAATTATTGTGACGTCACTTCAATTATTACACAGATCTATTATAATAATAATATAAGTATGTGGGGCGCGGTGGTGTAGTGGTGGCGTCGTTGCCTTGAAGCCGGAAGGTTCGAGGTTCGAATCCACCTCGCCGCGTAGGGACCATGGGCAAGTCCTTCACTCGCAATTGCTCAGCACTTCGGCGTGAAACTCCGATGCAGTGTCCGCTCTGCATTCGGGAGCGCCTCTGAGTAGTGAGAGCTTGAAGGGGCGCTATAACAAGTGCACAAACAAACAATAATAATTATTGAAGTTCATGGTCAGAATCTAAAACGAGGCCAATTGTGACGTCACTACGATTTAAGTGCAAATTTACTATTATATAAATTCACAGAGAAATCGAAATTAGGCTTATTGTGACGTCACACGGATCATGACACAAAAACTACCATAGTATAATTTCATTTTGAGATCACATAACTGCAGAGGTGACTCAGGTGAGCAAGAGACAGAACTAGCCTAGGCCAAGTCGACGAAGTCGGTCGAGTCGATCGTCGGCCGAGCCAAGTCGATCGAGTCAGAAACCATCGACGTAGAAATGCAGATGGCGAACGGATTGGTTCGTGAACTACTGTAGCCTAACAGTCTACAGGTCTATGATATAACAGAATTGTATCAATTGACGTATCTGCCTAGTAAAATGAATGTCACCTAGTGGGGGAGGGGGCGGCAGGGCCTTTTTTAACGTGCAGTTGTACACAAAATGTGCAGTTCTAAACGGAGTTGTGCAGTTGTAGAAGCACATCTGTACAGTTAAAACTAGCAAGAAAGGTCTTTGTCCTCCGATTGGAAGTAGGCTAATTTACCATGGAGGATTGGGAAGAAAAGAAGGGCCGGGTTGTGCAGTTATAAAAATTCCTTTAAAAACAGCCCTGGGGGCGGTAGAGTAATTGGCGTAAAGAGCGAGAGGTAGCGAGTTAGAGGTTCTCGAGCCCCCGTTGGCAGACATGCTTTGTAGGCTGCTATATATTAGCGCCGTGTATTGCAGGCTGTCTGTTCTGTTTGATGTTAATTAATTACTGCAGTTATAGCAAAGATATTAGAGTTTTATAGCCTAACTTGTACATGTAAAGTGCAGTGCTTTTGCAGGCGTTGACTGAAGGAAACAATTATTTTTAAAATTATTATTTAACCCTCGGGCTACCAAGGGGGTGGTTGCCACCCCCCTAGGTTTTTCGCAAATCAAACGCGTTCCGTCTGGAATAAAATTTTGAAAAAATTGGTAGCTGTAGAGGGTTCGGTGGGACACATTTTGAGCTAAAATGTTTGATGATGCCCCCTACCGTTCAAAAGTTACACCCGATATACCCAAGGCACCAGGGGGTGGATACCACCCCCCCTAGAATATTGTCTGTAACTTTTCTGCCCTTTAATATTAAGAGACACAAATTATACCATTCTATAGAGGGAATGTTGGGCTACATTTCCATGCTCATTGAGTTGTCTTTTGACAACCGGAAGTGCTTAAAATAAATTAAAATATATATAAAGGTGTTTTGTTTTCATAAAATTGTCATGTTTTTTCTAATATAACTTATTCATAATTTATTTTTTAATATAAATAAATTATGCCATTCTGTAGAGGGCATTTAGGGCTATTTTCTAATACTAAATAATTTGTCTTTTGATGACCGGAAGTGCTCAAAATAAATTAAAATGTGTGAAAATGTTGGGTTTTTTTACAACGCAAGCCGATATGTCTGCGTAAACGTTTTTCAGCAGCTATAACATGTTTTTTGTTTTGATTGAACATAAAACAGACTTAATACTAGTTTTTATAGATGAACATTGGACTTTATTATATGTAAACTATTTTTTATATATAAATAATGTCTAAAACACACATATTCCAATATTCCCTATGCGTAAGTATACGTTTTGTGAAATCGACGGGTACCCATGGTAAAAAATTCATAATTTCGAGGGGCATTCATATTTTCTAAACCCAAATATACCATTTTGTGCAGAAATGAATGCTGAATCCAATGGTGTATTACAAGTTATGATATCTCAAGCCAAACCCAAAATCTAAGGGGGGTGGTAACCACCCCCCCCCCCTTGGTAGTCAGTGTTACAAAAAAAGCTTGGTAGCCTGAGGGTTAATGACCTATAATAGCCGTCAAATTATGAGAATTCACAGTGTCGGCCTCGCGATGTCTGACTTTTCAAAAGGAGCCCAAAATATCGCGAGAACGAAATTTTCAGTCGCAAGCACTTTGAAAAGATGTCCAACTAGCGCTCTTCGTGTCTTCGCGGCGACCCTGAGGCAGGTGAGAACGGGTTTGCAGAGAACACATCCCCTATTCCCCTCCCCCATTCCATTTCCCCACCAGTGATGGGCAGAAATTAGGCTATGTCTTTCAATTATTATACTCCACTTGTTTGTTGAGGCAAAAGTTAAACTGGAAAAAGAGTTTAGTTAAACAGAAGTTTAACTAAGTTTTTAATGTAATAACTTAATAATCCAACTAACATTATTAGTTTTTAATCCAAGTAAGTGGCAGTAGCATACTCACCAAAATAATCAACTACCCAGCTAGGCCCTACTTCCCGCAATGAACAGTGAACACTGTCAGCAACTCAACTTGCACGTTTTGCTACTTTAAAACTGGTGCTGCCTCTGCGTAGAATGTGTATTATGGCCCAGTGATAATAAGAACTTTGAGTTAAGTTTATGGTAGCTTTAAAAATGAATAGTTGCTATTTGCCTCACTGGTGTAGGCCTAACAGTGGTGCTCGACTGGAAGTTGGAACGCAGATGCCGAATATCTGACTATAAGTCTATAACCTTGATCGGACTCTTCTTACAAACAGATACAAATTTGAGTTTTTTGCATGTGCACTTGTTACAATAATCACAGCACCCATTCAAGCTCCCTGCGCTTCAAGGTGAAACTGTCATTGGACCTATTTTTTCTTCTACTGGACATTTAACTTCTGCGATTGTGATAAGGTTAAAAGTTTGTCAAAGTCTTAAAACGTGGGGGAAAGTTTAACAAGGTTAATTAATATTTTATGTATAGTTAACTTACAATAATCAGTCACTTTTTTGTATTTTAGTTGAGGAATAGTTATAGTTATAGTTCAGTCAAAACAAAATTAGTTCAGTGTTCATCAATGCCCCCACACACACTAGAAACTGTGGTCATCAAATGAGAGTCAAAACCGATTCCCACTTACTTATTTAGCTAAATCGAGTAGGCCTACGTATTTTGATTGTAGGCTATGTATGAGCACTCGTTATAACGCCCCTTCGAGATTCTACTCAGAGGGTACCCGACTACAGCGTAGACACTGATTCAGAGTTTCACGCCGAAGAGCTTGATCATAGGCGGAGACCTGGGCGGAGATTTGGGGGGAGGGGACGGAAAGACGCGAGATTTTTTGACGGACGAGTGTCGCCGAAAAATGTCCATCTTTTGCCGGTGACACGAAACGGAGTATCCCCCCTGAAAGCTATCCGGGGGGATGAATTAATCTATCCCCCCGGATGGAATTAACCAGTCTACACTATCCGGGGGGATAGACCATTCTATCCCCTTTTTTGAAAAATGCGCATAATAAAAAAAATTATGCTGTAATCAAAATTTAAAGTGACTCTGATTGTTTTAAGTGTCCTAAGTAATGCTCAGATAAAGGCAACTCGAATTTATTTAGTGACTCTGAGTGTTTTTAAGTGTTTTAAATGTTTTAAGTGCTCTAAAAACAGCGCAAAACAAATTATCTAGTAGGAATAAACATATACCTGTTAGTGTCATTGTTCAAAACAAAGCAGATGAAAATTTATTTGCCAAAAAAAGACACGCGGACGCGGAAGCGGTTTTTTCGACTTTTTTAAATTTGGGGGATACAATTAATACGGGGGATACTCTATTTCGTGACACCGGCCAAAATTTCTGACGACCGGCGAAATCTCAACGAAATTTTCTATTTTCGCCACCAAAAAGTTGACCTTTTTTAGGTCGTGACGCTCAACGATTGGGGGGGGGGGACAAATGCATGGGTCGTCCCCCAACACCTCCATTGGGGGGACCGTCCCTCTGTCCCCCTAGGTCTCTGCCCATGGCTTGATGAATTGCGAGTGAAGGACTTGCTCAGGGTTATTACGCTGCACCAGTGGCGGCGCCAGGATTTCAGTTTTGGGAAGCTGAATTTGCGGGGAAAAATTTTCCGTTTTCAGTCGCCAAGATTTCTGACGACATTTTTTAGTCATTCGGTCGAAATCTTGGGAAATGGTTCTTTTTCATATCCGCCAAACTGTCTGGCAAACCTCGTGCGTTCCTTACGGTCATTTGTGGAGGGGTTAAAGGGGGTTACTCATGCAAATATTTCATTTTTACATGAAAAAATGGATCGACTTTTCAGGGGGGCTTAGCCCTTATCCCTCCCCCAGCGCCGCTACTGCGCGGCGCCTTGAGGTGGATTCGAACCCGTAACCTTCCGGCTCCAAGGCACCGAACATACCCCTCCACCACAGTCACTGTGTCCCACGTATAACCTAGTACCACTTTAAAGATAGTCAGCACGGATTTTAAATTGAATCATATTTAAAATACGTGTAAGTGTTTCGAAGATCCTTTATTGAATCACCCAAAAGGCAAATTAACAAGTCCAGTTGCTGAGAAAATCTCACTTTTCGAATTCAAGTCGGCAGCCCGCAATACAGAATTTATGAGACTAGTGCCTATACAAAACGTTCAAGCATCTTGTATGCCGTGGTGAAGATCTTCGCTGATCGTGTTAATTAATTATAAATCATAGCAAAAGAAAATAAACGTTAAACACAAAAATGCACTGACAGGTCAACGAAAAACTTTGTAAATTGCAATACGCTACACTGTTCTGTAAAATTAGAATACATCTACTTGCCGATCTACAAATCATAGGGTGACATGCTATATGGAATAACGTGCTAGAGCTCTAATACTCCTGTCAGCGTACAAACGAAAAACGTTCACCTATTATAGCCTACAGATGAGCACCCGTACTGACGGGGTGCGTGTCATCTTCAATGTGTCAACACTACAAACAACACTCCAATAATAGTCTTGCGGATAGTTCTTTCAAACACAGCTGGACTGAAGTTTTTAAAAAATCAGTCCCCGGCGATGTTAGGCCACGCCTGTGTAGAAATGCGTAGATTTGAGCGTTTTTAAAGTGAAGATGGCTGAGAAAACAGCGTAACAAGAGGCTCAGAGAAGTCGAATCGAATTCAAATCGATCCCAAGAATGTCAGAAAAAGTAACGTTTAGATAAGAGGAAAAAACAATGGTTTCGGCACAAAACGATTGTAACGGGTATTGATCCGAAAGATGTTGGTCCTCACACTTTCAAGATTTTCAAAATATTTTGGTCACTGTACTTCCGGTGTAACTTTCTCGTCAGTCTCCGTTGAAATTCGTTAAATCTTTCAACTGTTTGAAAGAAAATTTTACGTTTAGGCCTACAATAAACTTCTGGAAATTCTAAATTCCCTCAACATAGTATGCGACACGAATAATAAATCCGGACAAATAAATTGTAGTCACTATAATTATTGTCGTAATTATAGTTGCGCCAATAGCGCGAAACAAATACGTGAAAACAAAAGTTCTAAAACACACGAAACTTTTAATATTGGTCGCTAATTCACAATCCTTCCTTTTCGAATTGCATTTTCTTGTAACGCTGACTGTAAAAAATGCTATGGGCGAACGGAGAAAATTCTCTACGAAACAACAGCTCAGGCGATAGACCTGTATTATCGCCCGCTTCCTGTATAATTATAGTCACAAGGTATGCAAAATTACACCGAGGCCTTGTAATGCAATACGCCTTTTATCTTGATTTATGTGTCTTAAATCATGACTCTAAGGTAGTATGAAGCACCAATATCTCGCTCGCAGTGCCCCAGAAGTTCTTTTCAGTGAGAAAACTTCTGCAAAGAATCCGTTTACTTTACAGTAAATTACAATAGCCAAGCGATTGATCAATAAGTTATAACGACTACAAGCTCTGTTTGAAAGAAAACCGTTAAAACATTAGCAAAACGGCAAACAGAAACCATTATTATGGCAACAATCAATATATGCGAAACAAATTGCGCAATATTTAACCAGCTTTCTTGATATTTCTATATATAATCTTTGAGATTACACGTCACACGGCGAACTCCCATACCTACAAGCCTTCGTAGCCTAGATCTATAAACTCAGATTTGAAAAATATGAACTTTGCAAAAAATTCAAATACATTTTACAACATGTACAACGTATAGAAGATATACTTGAGTAAAAATGACAGACTATTTATTGAGGGCATGCGACATTATCGGTGAACGGTACTTATAATTATGTGGCGGAGAACGTGGGTTGAATGTGTCCAGTAGTAGGTAGGAGTACTGTTTGTAGAGTGACAAAGGAAGTCTGTAGTTGCGGTAACGAGGTTTTTGACTTCTGGTTTTGTGGGGTTGTGGTGGCTTCTCGATCCTTCTTATTTCTCTGGAGGTCCGGCCATCACTTTTTTGATGAATTCTGCAGTTAGGAAAAACATATTTTTCAATTCAATTCATAAATTATTTTCTATTGATCCCAAATACATTGGGCGCGGAGGTTTAATGGGTATGTTCGTTGCCAAGCAGCCCGAGGGTTGCTGGTTCGAATCCACCTCGAGCCGCTTCGTAAGGACCTTGCGCAAGTCCGTCACTCGCAATTACTCAGTGCTTCAGCGTGACATTCCGATTCGGTGTCCACGCTGTAGTCGGAGCGCCTCTGAGTAGTGAACTTGAAATGGCGCTATAACAAGTGCACATTCAAACAAACAGCAAGGTATGGAAAGAAGATAAAATAACGTCAAGCCATAAAGACAACGGAAGGAAGGTCAGGAATGTTATGTTAAGATAAGGTATCGTATTGTGAAGTAGATAAAAGTAATGCGGTATAGTCAGGTATGGTAATATCGTGTAGCGGGGTAGCCCTATGAGGTTTAGCAAAAAGCGATTAGAAAAGTTAATTCGGAAATTTACACTTCAAGGAAATTTCTCGTAGGTGCTCCCGACTCCAGCGCGCCCAAAACGAGTAGTTTTAAGGATTCTGGTAGAGTCTCAGGGTGGATGGTAGCTCTAAAGGAAGGCCATTCCAAACCAAAATGTAGACAAATCAAATTCGAATTTAATTTAATTTAAAATTATGCGAGGCAAGATTGAATAAGCTCATTGCCAAGCAAGGTATGGCACGATCGAGCAAAGAAGAGTATTGTTAATGATGATGAGGTAGGTACCTTCGTATTTGAAGTTTCCGTCCAGATCCTCTTCTACGCCGGTGTATTTCAGAATAAAATCGATTTCTTGGTCGGTCAAACGTTCACCTTTATGGCACATAAACAATTTAATATGATTATTTTGCAATTTATTTCAACTTTTTTAAAATCGGTAGGCCTAGTCTTTATATCTGAACAATAATGCAACCAAGTCACTGAAGTCAGTGGAAATAATCCTGGGCGGAGTTTGGTTTCCGTTCTTGGGGGGGGGGATGAAAAAACTTGGTCCAGAACGAGGCGCGCCGATACTATTTTCCAGAACCCAAAAAGTTGACCATTTTTTAGTCGTCAAGTTGAAATTTCGTGGAAATTACTATTTTATCGGACAAAAAGTTGATAACCTTTTCGAAGTCATTCTATTGAGAGTTCTTTGGGGGGGCCTAAGTCCGGGTAAAGATACGATTTACACGGTAGAAAATATGAATCTGCACCTTCTTGGGGTCTTAGCCTCCCTAGTCCCTGATAAACTCCGCCCATGGAAATAATCTTCGTCTCTTCTTTAAGTTCTCTTTCCCCTCGTCGGGTTTCAACTTCCAATGACGCCATTCTTCTCTTCGCTGTGCTTTCCTCTTCAGTTCGTTGTATCCGTCAGTCATCATCCATCCCAGCATCATCTGCCTCGGTCTTCCTCTCTTTCTCTTCCTATCTTTCTCTTCCTCTCTTTCTCTTCCTCTCTTTCTCTTCCTCTCCAATCTCCGTTCTTTGATTTCTCTCAGGATTGAGTCCCTTCCTCTTAATATTTATCCAATCCAGTTATTTTGCCTTTCTCTCAAAGTTGTCATCAGTGATCTTTAAAAATTACGGTTTTCTGACAAAAATGAAAAAGAAAAAAACCTTTAATTAAATAACTATTGGATTTACCGAGCGACGCAAGGACGTGCCGTAACTCTCCGCCGGCGATGTAGCCCTGTCCCTCCCTGTCGAAGGTCTTGAATGCCTCCATGAAGTCCGCGAATGTCCCTTCGTCCGTCTCAGCGCTCGCCGTCTTGTAGATCGGTAGGATCTCTTCGAACGTGTACTGCTTCTCGCCTAAATCAATCAACCAATCAATCAATTAATCAATTAATCAATCAAACAACCAATAAATCAATCAGACAGTGGTGAAGGTGTCCAGTCCATGGTGGTAGAGATGGTGGCGGTGGTGGTAGTTATCATGGCGAAAATGGTTGTGGTGGCTTTGGTGTGAAGGTGGCCGTGGTTATGGAGGTGGTAGTGGTGAAGGTGTTCAGTCCATGGTGGTGGTGGTGGTGGTGGTGATAATGGCAAAGATGGCTGTGGTGGTTTTGGTGGTAAATATAGCCGTGGTGGTGGTGCTAAGAAGGTGGTCACAAAATGGAGGTGGAGGTGATTGACCTATATACAATCAACCCATCGATCAATCAATCAATCGAGTCTAATGAATGAGTCGATATATAATGCAAAAGAAAGAAGCTCGGAATGGTACATGTGCAGTGTTGACAAAATTTATGGAAATGTGTCGCAACTGACAATTACATGTCGTTACGTCATGCTAGAACCTTTTTTCTCGTTTTTACCAGTTTTTTTAAATTTATTTGAACTATACGACGTTTTACTCTGGATTTTTAAAAATTCCGCTTTCGTTTTAAGCATCTAAAATGATCGGTACATAACAGTTATACATAGATATAAGCTTATATAAAATTAGCAGTATAGTTGACATGACATTGTGCCAGGTACCTAGTTTTTTCATGCCGCCATTTGCCAAGACCATGGCTTGTGTAGGGTTGAAGTTGCAGCATCTCAGAAAGTCTCCGACCTTCGCTCCGTCCACCATGCCATCTCTACCATCCCAGTAGTCGAATAGGTCGAACACCTCACGCACGTCTGATGATAAATCAATCGATCAATCAGTCAATCAATCAATTAATCTGTCAGTCGATCAATCAGTTATTAGTCAATCAATTGGTCAATCAGTTAATCAGTCAGTCAATCAATCATCAATCTGATGTACAATATCAATTTATAATACGCGTAGACCTTATAGACTCTATAATCCACTCAAGACATGTCTCTTTTCTCAGGCGTGTCTCTGACTGATTGCGTTTGTGTTTGTAGAGGCATCCTTGTAACGGTTTGTGCTGTGTAACGACGCCATAGAAATTGTCGTCATTATTATTATTGTCATTATTAATATTATTATTAATGTTAAGGTGCTATATAAATGGCCACATACATACATACATACATACATACATACATGCATGCATGCATGCATGCATACATACATACATGCATACATACATACATACATACATACATACATACATACATACATACATACACACATAAGAATTTGGACACAATTTGGTGATCTATTCGTAACTAACAGGCTGATATTCTTGACTCAATTAGCGATGAAAATTAATTCTTGAATGACTTGGAATGACCCTACCTTCAATCTCGCTGGAACTGAGATCAGTCTGAAAGTTAAAACAAAACAAGTCCATTATAGTACATTGTGTTGCAAAACCTATTATTAATATGACAAAAATTATAGCAAGACTTCCTTTACGTGGAGTTCTACGCAATTATATTATATGCGCTGGTTCTATATGGATAATTTGTGCAGCTGTGGAAACACTTCTATGCAGTTAAAAATAGTTCTAAAAGGTCATTGTCATCTGATTGGAGAGATTTACGATGGAAGATGGGAAGGGAAAGAATGGGTTGTGCAGTTCTAAAAATTCTTTAGAAATGCACTGAATGATCAATGGCAAAGGTAGGCAATATTGCATTACTTTGCGACCTATTTATAGGCCTATTATAGAGTAGCATTATATTCGTTTTTTGACGAATACATGTAGATGTCACACCGCATATAGGTGCAAGTCACGCGAGAAAATAAGATTGTTACTATCATCATTCTCATAAGAAAGACTATCTTTGCTAGTTTCAAACTCTTCGAAGATTTTTTCATTTTCTCGTATCTGTATCTCCTGGCTTTTTGGTGAAACACATTTTAGACATTCGAAAACGAATAGTAGAATTACATTATTGCATTATTAGCAAATATTAGGCTCAAGCAGTTGCAGGACTTTCTTAGTGTACAGTTTTACAGAGAATGTTCTAATCTAAATGAATTTGTGAAGTTGCAGAGGCGGGGGGGGGGTGACGGTGGTGGGGCAGAAGAGTACAGCTGTTAACAAATATTTCTCTAGGTGTGAATGGCATTTTTACCATAAGATATATCTATGTGCACTTGTTATAGCGCCCCTTAAAGATTTCCACTAGGAAGCACACCCGACTACAGCGCGGACACTGAATCGGAGTGCCACGCCAAAGCGCAAGAGCAATTGCGTGTAAAGGACTTGCTCAGGGTCTCTATACGCGGCGGCTTCAGGTAGATTCGAACCTGGAACCCTTCGGCTGCAAGGCAACGAACATACTCACTACAGCACCGCGTCCCGCATGTCATCAAGACAAGAAGCTTTGCACTCACGTCAACGATGCTAGTGGCCAAAAGTATAAAATACACCAATAATGCGAAACTGTTTAAGCACCCTTAAAACGCGGCTTTACAACTATATATATTTCATTTGTTTCGTTCATAAGTAAGTATTTGGTAATTTTTTTAGCTTTGCTTAGACACCTTTTTATAGTATTGTTGGAATGCTATAAGTTATTAGCCTAAGTTTTTTTACAGTCTTCTCCCGGTTTTTCTGCAATGTAAGAAACAGAAATTGAGCTGTAGGCGCGACATTTTCGGGGGACGGCTGAGTCGTCGACCGACGACATTTCATCCATTTTCATCGACGAAATTTTCTGACGACATTTATTTTGCTCATTTTGTCACATTTGAACGGATATTTCTTCTTATAACGTTACCTGGTTATCCATATGGCTCGATCTTCCACAATCCTGCACAGAAGCTTTGCTATGGTCGGTCCGTCTTTCTGGAATAAGTCACCTATTAGTCTCCGTAATGAGCATCTTTGTCTTTCTTTGCCCCTTTTCCGCAAGCGTTTGAAAACCATTCTCCTTGATTGTGGTTTGGTGTCAGGTCGGGAGCGCCTCTGTGGAGTTCTCTTGAATTGGCGCTATATAAATGTACGACTACAAATTTGCAGTTACCAATATATTCACCAATTAAACCGATTAACCGTATTCGTGTCATAACGCTAAAGCATTTGGGGGATGCAGTGACGGTCCCCACCACAAACAATGAGTGGAACCTCCTCCCCTACAAGTCTCCGCCCATGAACACGCCCCACATGTCATCAAGACAAGAAGCTTTGCACTCGCGTCAACAACGGAGGTGACCAGTAGGTACCTTGAAGGGGCGCTATATAAATTACGATTGATTAAATTAAATTACGATTGATTACGATTGGTTGACCAAAGGATACCGTTAACCGTTAAACAGTACAAAGTACACCAATAATGCGAAACTTTTTAAACACCCTTAAAAGCGATTTTACAGCTGTCTATATATATTATTCCGTTTCGCTCAAATGTAAACCCGTGTATAAAATTCCTGAGCTCTGCTTAAACACCTTTTTATTGTATTGTTTGAATGCTATAAATTATTAGCTTAAGCTTATTTTACAGTTTTGTTCCCTGTTATTTCTGCAGTGTAAGAAACTCGAGTTGAGCTGTGTCAGCTGTTACAGTAGGCTACTATTATATAGGCGAAGACAAATTTTTGCGACGGAAACGGCCTCTGTTGTCTTAAGCTGTCGTTAAACTATGGATCCTACTCGTCATCAGTGCAATGTACATTTTCTGTAGTGTCGGATGAATATAACGACAGCTTATGACATAAATGGATGTTGCCGTCGATAAAAGTTTGCTTTGGATGAAGGAGGAGGAGGAGCAGGAGCAGAAGGTGCAGGAGGAGGAGGAGGGAGGAGGAGGGAGGAGGAGGAGCAGAAGGTGCAGCAGGAGGAGGAGGGAGGAGGAGGGAGGAGGAGGGAGGAGGAGGAGCAGGAGGAGGAGGAGGGAGGAGGAGGGAGGAGGAGGGAGGAGGAGGGAGGAGCAGGAGCAGGAGCAGAAGGTGCAGGAGCAGGAGCAGAAGGTGCAGGAGGAGGAGGAGGGAGGAGGAGCAGGAGGAGGAGGAGGATGGAGGAGGAGGGAGGAGCAGGAGCAGAAGGTGCAGGAGCAGAAGCAGAAGGTGCAGGAGGAGGAGGAGGAGGGAGGAGGAGGGAGGAGGAGGAGCAGGAGGAGGAGGAGGATGGAGGAGGAGGGAGGAGCAGGAGCAGGAGCAGAAGGTGCAGGAGCAGGAGCAGGAGCAGGAGGTGCAGGAGGAGGAAGAGGGAGGAGGAGGAGGAGGAGGTGCAGGAGCAGGAGCATGAGGTGCAGGAGGAGGAGGGAGGAGCAGGAGCAGGAGGTGCAGGAGGAGGTGCAGGAGCAGGAGGAGGAGGAGGGAGGAGGAGAAAGGAGGAGGATGAGCAAGAGCAGGAGGAGCAGGAGGTGCAGGAGGAGGAGGGAGGAAGAGGAGGTGCAGGAGGAGGAGGAGGAACAGGAGGAGGAGGAGGAACAGGAGGAGGAGGAGGAGGAGGAAGAGGGGAGGGGAAGGAGAAGGGGAGGAGGAGGAGGTGTAGGAGGAGAAGGAGGGGAGAGGAAGGGGGAGGGGTGGAGGAGGAGAAAGGAGGAGGATGAGCAAGAGCAGGAGGAGCAGGAGGTGCAGGAGGTGCAGGAGGTGCAGGAGGAGGAGGGAGGAGGAGGAGGTGCAGGAGGAGGAGGAACAGGAGGAGGAGGAGGAACAGGAGGAGGAGGAGGAGGAAGAGGGGAGAGGAAGGGGGAGGGGAGGAGGAGGAGGTGTAGGAGGAGAAGGAGGGGAGAGGAAGGGGAGGGGAGGAGGAGGAGGTGTACGAGGAGAAGGAGGGGAGAGGAAGGGGGAGGGGAGGAGGAGGAGGTGTAGGAGGAGAAGGAGGGGAGAGGAAGGGGAGGGGAGGAGGAGGAGGTGTAGGAGGAGAAGGAGGGGAGAGGAAGGGGGAGGGGAGGAGGAGGAGGTGTAGGAGGAGAAGGAGGGGAGAGGAAGGGGGGGGGAGGAGGAGGAGGTGTAGGAGGAGAAGGAGGGGAGAGGAAGGGGGAGGGGAGGAGGAGGAGGGCGTCGCTAATGATCTTTGTTATCACACAGTTCATCAATGATTCCTTTCACTCGCTCTGCAACAGTGCAGTAGCGTTCGTTCTCTGTGGTTGGTCCAACAACCTGGAATGGACTGCCCTCGACTATGCTTTGTTTTGTTTTGTATGCGCACTTGTTATAGCGCCTTTTTCAGCCCTCAACAACTGCCATTGCTATCATAGGACGACGTTCAGCATTTGAATAATGACAACTAATAGTTGTTCTTAGACACCCTTAAAACTTATTACCACCACTATAGATAAGTACGTTTCGTTCAAACAGTGCGATAACTTGATAAAATCATGTAGTAGCCAGTAATGTGTCTAGAAACTTACATTAAATAATAATTATAATATGGAATGGAATATCCTTCGTTAATCGACTAATTGCAAAAGCTGTTCCCGCAAGCAAGTTCGTAGACCATACAGTGATACGAGTGCAGGGCTTCACTTCCCTGTTAAACTGTATGGTCTACGAATTCGCGGGAACTATATATGTATATATCTATATAGATAAATAGAAGATTCTGTCTATGTGTCTGTCTTTTGCATTTCCACAGTTTCTGAGTTTATCACTCCAAACTCCTTTTCACTCCTGGAGGTTGGAGTGGTGGAGGAAAATTTTCCCGAAAATTTTCCGTGGTGTGGTGTGGTGGGGTTGTGGCCAGGAGCGGGTCGAATCCTAAATCCTAAAGTACCCCAGCTAGTATATATATAATTATATATATATGTATATATATACATAATATAGGTCTGTTTCGTCCCCAGCTAGTATATATATGTATATATATATACACATATATAGGTCTGCTTCGTTCGGTGATAGGAGATATGAGCATTTGCGTCATGACAGTCTATTATACAAATTCCTGAAAAAAGAAAAGAGAGAAAGAAAAGAAACAAAAGATAGAAACGGATGTAAAGTTCAATGTTAACAATGAATTGAAAAGAAAAACGTTGAGACTTTACACTGTTTACAGACGTCAACAACCTTTGTATACTACACTGTGTCCCAATAAATCGGGCACCTTTTTATAATGTGAATAAAACTGGTAAATATTCATCGATTGTCAAAATTTGAAAACAGGCTTGATCCTGAGATAATTATCTACAAATTGGTAATTTATGAACGGCCCTCACTAAAAAATTACGTCATAATGACGTCGTTAATTTACATATCGAATCAAATGTCAACAAAAATCGCTAGAGAATGGCGTTCAGCCAAGAAGACAAAATTGTAATAAAATTCTTACGGAAAAATAAACATTACGGCGCAAAAAGTTTATTCGAAAATTTCCGGACAAGGGATGGACAGTGAGCGGTCTAAATAAGCTTCTAAGAAAAATTGATTTGACCGGTTCGTCGGAGCGTCGCGCTGGTAGCGGTACTTAACATTTGAATTCTCTCATGCAAATGACGTAATTGTGACGTCAATGTTCATGCCAGAAACTTCATATTTGAATCAATGTAAGATAATTATCTCAGGATAAAAACAATTTTGAAAATTTGAAAATCGATTAAGATTTACCTGTTTTATTGACATCATAGAAAGGGTGCCCAATTTATTGGGACAGAGTGTATAGTTAAAAGAATGATGCCATTAAACTGTCGAATAAAAAATGATGAGTGATCGGCTACGTTTAGAACTTTAGACACCTTTTTATGGAGTTATCGGGATACTTTTATCCCAAGTTTCTTCCTGCAAAGCGCGTGCTTAGAATAATCAAGTTTCAAGTTTATATTATTTTATCAAAGCCCAACACGTTTCTAGTATAAAATAAATGATGCAAAATTGCAGATCCAAAAATCATGTTAAAGCACGAAATGGCCAAATCTGTGCGGAAGTGCCGTTAAACTAAATCAAACAATCAATCAATCTTTATCAGTCCAATGAGCAATTTCTGTTGTGTCGGATTGATGCAGTGTTTCATCTTGACCCTGCAATGGGAGGGGGGAGAGAGTCGGGTTTCTGGGGAGTGGAAAGTTCGTTTTAGGCGGACGGCATCCGGCCACTGAGCGACCAATGACACCCTGTCATCGGCCATTTTTGTGGAAACCTTTATTTTTTATTAGTCCATTGTTCAAAATCTCTTGAAAAAGGCCATTTCCGCTGCTAAAAAAACCTGATGACCATTTCGGCTTCCATTCAGTGTCCGCGCTTGGAGCGTCGGGAGCGATTCTGTGTAGTAATCTCGAAGTGGCGCTATAACAATTGCACAAACATACATACATTTACTTTTTATGGGGAGAAAAAATGATGAGCATTTAGATGTATGCAACATACGCAAATTTACATTTATGTGAGGTTGAATTTGGCTTCCCCCCCCCAGAGACGTCTAGTTTAAACATTGGGAATGACCCACAGTCCATAACGTCAGCTGAAGACATCAAAGGCTGTTGCGTCGATGCTGTCGATAACATTTTGGTTGTCATTATACAGTTCCGTCAGCGGTCATTGATAATTATCATAAGACGACGTTAACCTTTGGAATAATAGTAGTTTCGTTTATACACCCTAAAAATTGTTCTTTAAACTCTATATAAATACAAGCATGTTTCGTTCAAACGGTGCCTTAGAATGTCCAAACTAAAAAAGAATGGAATAAAAATAGTCGAGAAATATTATTGGAAAACGCAACAGTTTAATGCATATCATGCTAATAAATATATTACTAAAAGTAAATGTACTGCTATATCGGAAAGCGCTTTTCGTTCTCAACACAACTTCGGCAAGGAACTCGAGCACGTGCGTTGCATCAATATACATTCATACATAAATATACATAAGAATACATATGCATTGGATATATCTATGTATAGATGCGTGTGTATATATATATAAATATTACTGTATATATATATACAGCATGGGCGGAGACCTAGGGGGACAGGGGGGACGGTCCCCCCCAAAGAAAGTGTTGGGGGGGACGGCCCATGCATTTGTCCCCCCCAATGTTTGAGCGCCAAGACTTTTTTCGGTGGGGAAAAAAAAATTCGTCGAATTTTTGGCCTAGATGACTAAAAAAAAGGTCATCAACTTTTTTGGCGGCGAAAATAGAAATATTTCGTCCAGATTTGATTTTGTCCGGATGACTAAAAAAAAAAAAAAAAGGTCATCAACTTTTTGGGCGGCGAAAATAGAAATATTTCGTCCAGATTTTGTCCGGATGACTAAAAAAAAAAAAAGGCGAAAAAATTTTTTTTTCCCGAGATTTCGCCGGTCGTCAGAAATTTTTCTGAAAATCTCGCGTCTTTCCGTCCCCCCCCCAATTCTCGGCCCAGGTCTCCGCCTATGATATACAGTGAGCTGAGCTTTCCGAAGGTCTTGTTTATTCAACTCTAAGTCTGTCTGTCTGTCTGTCTGTCTGTCTGTCTGTCTGTTCATCTGTCTGTCTGTCTTTCTGCCTCCTCCTGTCTGTCTGTCTATCTATTCATCTGTCTATGTCTGTCTGTCTGTCTGTCCGTCTCCTCCTGTCGGTCTGTATACTACATGTCTGCCTGTCTGTCAAAATGTCATAATTTCTGACGTCCTTGATATGATGGATAGTCTCTAATTTTTTGTCGGAATATTGATTACGTCAGTTTGCTAAGAGAGAAGCACGGATTTCAAAGGCAGACAGGAATTCCGAGCAACGGGAGAGTGAAGAGGAATGTGTGAGTGAAAAAATAATAGTAAGCCAGTCAGGCAGTTAAGCAGTCAGTCAGTAACTTGGCCTGTAAAGTCGACCAGTTTGTCAGTTAGACAGTCAGTCAATCAGTCAATCAGTCAGACAGTTGGTCAGACAGCCAGCAAGCTTGCTCTCAGTCAGTGCTTAAACTATTATACCCATCCAACACAAGCAATTCTTCTTTCCTCATCCAAAAGAATCCAATCCTATCTATTATAACCAATTTCAAAAAATTGTTTATTGTTTATTGTTTGTTCAATTTTGTTGATGCAATCATAAGCAACTAAGCACAGTAAAAACTCGTCCTTAATTGTTTTCACAGCATACTTAATCAATCAATCAATCAATCAATCAATCAATCAATCAATCAATTCGCTTTATTGCAACCAGAAAACAAGATTACATCAAAAACAGAAAATATGCATGCATTGGCTACAAAGGGGGGCCCTAAAGGGATTGACATCCCGCTGGGGATGGTCACCCAAATACTTAATACTTACTTACTTAGTACTTAGTCCATCCCGTGCAGAACTGCACATCGGGCAACGCAGCCTCTCCACTTCTCCCGGTCCATCGCCATCCGAACAGCATCCTCCACCGTCATCTCCAAGCACTTCAGATCTTCTCGAACAGTTCCCATCCAGTTCTTTCTTGGCCTTCCTCTTCCACGCTTCCCCTTTGGAGTCCAGTTCATCACCTGATTGGCTCTTAATACTTAACTAGAAATCTAATTAGCAATGATGATGATGATGGTTCTCTGCCCGAAGGCAGGTTCATTGGCTTTACGCCCCTGGGGATGAGATGAGTGAGGTGGTTTCCGTTGCCTTCCCCACAGACAATGATGGGTAAGCAACTTGCCCAAGGTCGCTCCACAGCAGCTTGCACCCCTGCGTCCCACACGTGCTAGCTCGAGGTATCTAAATCTCCAAATGTTAACTGTTAAGGAATACTTAGAAATTTAACACCAAGTACAAGTAGATTACCAACCTAAACAATCTAATTCTATCTTATATGACCTACTCTTTTCCAGCACAATCCAGTTACATGCATAATGCCTTTTCATAAGTAGTTAACCTATCGTACCTCTGTTTTCCCTTAAGTAATTCATCGTCATCTTTGCGCAACCCCACCATATTTACAGGGTGCGCCCAAAAAAACCTAGGTTTTTTGCCCATATTTTGGCCAGAAGTAAGAATTTCCAAATGAAATTTTACAGGCTTATAGACAATTCATATTTACACATTATGGCCAGATTTCATCAAAATATTTCAAACGGAACAAAAGTTACATCACCTTTAGTGAGGTCCCCCATCGTTTTTTGACGATTCAAAAACGAAGCGCACCAAAAATTAGGTTTTTTGCCAATATCTTGGCCAAAAAGTAAGAATATCGAAATGAAATTTTACACGCTTAAAGACAATTCTGCACATGGTGGTCAGATTTCATCAAAATATTTCAAACCCAACAAAAGTTAAACCACTTTTAGTGATGCCACCCACCGTTTTTTGATGATTCAAAAACGAAACACAACAAAAAGTAACAAAAACACGATTTTATTAAGTCTCAGCTCAAATAACTGTTGTCAAATAAACTTGGTAGTGCTTCACAACCTGTGTTCAACGTGCCCACCACCGATGACAAAACTTATTTTGAGTCTCTTTGCAAAGTTCTTGATGGACCTGTTGATTAATCTGACAGATTCCTTATTTACCAATTTGATTGTCATCTTGCTAAGTGACTTCTCAGTGACGCGCAGCTACGCTGGTACCCTGTTTCTTTTTTAAATAGTAATAATAATGATCATCTGGCAATATCAAGGCTATTTGATACCAATTTTTTTATATGAGACTTTAAAAAATCGTGTTTTTGTTACTTTTTTGTTGCGTTTCGTTTTTAAATGTCAAAAACCGGTGGGTGACCTCCCTAAAAGTGGTAGAACTTTTGTTCTGTTTTGATGGAATCTGACCACCATGTGCAGATATGAATTGTTTTTAAGCCTGTAAAATTTCATTTCGATATTCTTACTTTTGGCTAAGATATTGGCCAGAATAATAAGATTGGATTTTTTGTTACTTTTTGTTGCGTCGCGTTTTTGAATCGTCAAAAAAACGGTGGGTGGCCTCAGTAAAAGTGGTGTAACGTTTGCTGTGTTTGAAATATTTTGATGAAATCTGGCTATGATGTGTAAGTATGAATTGTCTACAAACCTGTAAAATTTCATTTAGAAATTCCTACTTTTGGTCAAGATATTGGCAAAAAACCTAGGGGGTCTTTTTGGCGCACCCTGTAAATAGCCCCCTATTGATCGGAACTTTGTCGCTTTTGGAGAGCCTGTTGCTCCACAAACTATTCTTCCGTCACATATCATAACCTAATGAGGTAACGCCAAAATATTCAACACAATGTCATGTGTAATACTATGGTTTTTTCCCTTTGTTTCTTTGTTTGTATGTGAACTTGTTATAGTGACCCATCAAGCTCCCTACCCAGAGGCGCTCCCGACTACAGAGCGGACACTGAATCGGAGTTTCACGCCGAACCTCCGAGCAATTGCGAGTGAAGGACTTGCCCAAGGTCCCTACGCGGCGATTTGAGGTGGATTCGAACTTGCAATCCTTCGGCTGCAAGGCGACGAACATACCCACTACACCACCGCGCCCCAAGCTGTGCATACCTCCTTGGGGAATAAAATTAATAAATAATAAATTAGTCTGATTTTTAAAATAATACAATTTATTATTCAACGTCTCAGTCTTTTTGACTCGCCAGAATTGGAAGAAGCGAAGGCGTTCCATTACGTATACCAACCAACACTGTAACAGTCTCTGGACAATTTTTTGCTTCCTGTGGGACCAGAACTACGGACTTCTCCCATCAGTTCGCTCTGCCATCCTCTCTGGTAGTCTTTCCTCGTCTTTCTCTCGTCTCAAAACCTGCCTTTTTCTCTCGGGGTTGAACGCACTGTGAGCGGTTCTGAAAGGCTCTTGCTGCGAAAAGCGCTTTGTAAATGGTGAGATACAATACCTCGGGTAAAATCAGAAAAATATTTTTAAAAATATCCAATTCTATCATTTCATATCTACTGCTTGCAAATATCTAACGCAATTTTGTCCGGACTCTAATTCCATGCGAGGTAAGTACTGTCTACAACGTGAACTCTCCGTTGCTAATTAGTGCATCACCCAAGGCCCTAGCCAGGATTTTATTTCGGGGGTGTTCACTCCATCGAGAGCCAGCTCATTCGAATCAACTGATCAACGGGTTTGGAGTAGCTACGTCAGCTCTCAAAGCGGATTCTGGATGGCCAATACATTACACACTGCAATAATGCAGATGATGATGTGCTAGTAAATACATTATTTCATATTTACATTATTTCATTTCGCGATTGGTGTTCATTCATTCATTCATTCATTCATTCATTCATTCAAGGCATTTATATAGCGCCCCTTCAAGAAACTACTCAGAGGCGCTCCCAGCCCAACCACGAACAAAGAGCAAAGCCTTGAGAGACTTGTAGAACCCTGCCGGATGGACCACAAGTAGAGAGCGAAGCGTAACCGGGAGGTCGTTCAAGACAGTTACTGTAGGCCCACGACCGAGAAAGCACGGCGCTGCTTAATAGCCAAGCGAGCCCCATGGACGAGAAGCACACCCCTAGCCGAAGAGCGAAGTACACGAAGCGCTGCAACGTCAGAGACTGGACAGCAAAGATCACGCAAGTATGACAGAGCACAGCCAAGGACACAGCGAGAGACCACAGCAGCAATGTTCAAACACCAAACCACCCCTCCCCAGCTACGGCCTTGGCATCGCCTTCACAATGATTATGTTAGTTTACATTACAAATGTTAGTTTACATTACAAATATTAGTTTACATTACAAATGTTACTTTATATTACAAATGTTAGTTTACATTACAAATGTAAGTTTAGATTACAAATGTTGGTTTACATTACAAATGTTAGTTTACATTGCAGATGTTACCTTACATTACAAATGTTGGATTACATCACAAATGTTAGTTTACATTACAAATGTTGGTTTACATTACAAATGTTAGTTTACATTACACAACAAACAACTGAGGTATACAAGGTGGACACACGACGTAGGAGTTCACTGCTACTAGATCGTCCCTCTTGTACGTTGCACCCGTCAGAGTCAGACCTGCCAATCCTCAGGAATCCTCTCTGACGCAAGTTGCTTCGCTCGTCGCCTCACTCTGTGTCTCTCTAAGTCCGTCTGCTCGTCCGTCTCCGTCTCTTTCGTTGTGAGTTTGCCAGTGTCTGTGCGTATGTCTTTGCCGTTCTGGCTGGATGTCTGTGATTGATCTTTCGAATCATTGGTTGTCGTCATTGCGTCGGCATACGTCTGTCTGCCTGTCTGTGTCTGTCTGTGCTACCCTTGCATATCTGTCTGTATGTCTGTCTGTCTGTCTGTCTGTCTGTTCCTGTTTGCCTTTGTCTGTCTGCCTGTCTGTGTGTATGTCCGTCCGTCTGTCTGTTTGTCTGCCTGTCTGTGTCTGTCTGTGTGTACCCTCGCATGTCTGTCTGTATGTCTGTCTGTGTGTACCCTCGTATGTATGTCTGTATTTCTGTCTGTCTGCCTCCCTGTCTGTCTGTGTTTGCCTTTGTCTGCCCGTCTGTGTTTACGTCCGTCTGCCTGTTTGTCTGCCTGCGTGTCTGACTGACTATATGTCTGTTTGTCTCTGTCTGTCTGTTTGCCTGTCTGTCACCGTCTGTCTCTGTATATCTCTCTTTCTGTCTCTCTCTCTGCCAATCTGTCTGCCTGCCTGCCTGCCTGTTTGTCTGTGTGTCTATCTGTTCCTGCCTACCTTTTTATCTTTCAGCATTATGTGTATCTCCCTTTCTGTCTCTCTGCCAATCTGTCTGTTTGTCTGTGTGTCTCTGTCTGCATGCCTACCTTTCTATCTGTCTCTATCTTCCTCTCTCCATTCCTATATCCCCTCTATCCTCCGTGTCCATCTCCCAGTCTTTCTCTCCACGCACATCCATACGTGGACCTCTCAAGATCAAACCTCTCACAAGCCTCACACGCCGCCGAACCTTGCACGGCTCTGCAGCAGGCAACCTCCCGTCCACCGGCTGCCCGTCCATACACCATCGTTCAGCATTCCAGCGCCTCTCGTGCTCGCTCAGGCCGTACGTCTTCATGCGAGGAGCACCTGTCTGGAGCGGGATAGGTTGGGGAGAGGTGGGCGTGCGGACGGATGGAGGGTGGTGGTGGTGGCGGGAGGGGGGGGGGGGTCGTGGAAAGGTTCTTTGACGAAGTACACCTTCTGCCAGACTTAGCAGGCATACCGACAACGCTCGTTACATTCTACCACTTGATATATACAAACTCATGTGTATGTATATATACACATGAATAATACATATTATATGTATATATATATATATATATAACGTGTAGAATATAAGTTATATATTTGTATATAGGTATGTACATATATATATATACTTGTTGTAGAATATATATTTTTCACGCATGTAGAATATATATGTGTATACGTGTAATATATATTACATATTTGTAAATGCCTAAATATATCATCTTTAGAATATATTGTAAACAAGTATGCAACTACATATATATATATGCATATACGCACATCTGCATGTATATATATAATATATATAATATATATATATTTGCGGAGACGTAAACAAGGTGCGTGATAAAAACAGGGCAGACACACAGAAGAAAAAAAGTTTGAGATACATAGAGGAGAAGAATTCATTAAGCAGAAGTCTTGCCATACTGCATGGATACAGTACGGGAGATAACACTACAAGACAGTAAACAGATAGCAGTATCAAGGATAGCAGTATGCAATGCAACAGCCTGATGTTTGAAATTTCAATAGGGGCAGTTGTCT
>OX457049.1:2098013-2108013 GCA_949752735.1 Lumbricus terrestris
AAACAGTCAGTCAGTGAGTGAGTTTGTGAGTCAGTCAGTGAGTCAGTCAAAGTGAACGAGTTAATGAGACTGGTTCATGAGTAACTGGTGAGTTAACGAGCAAGCGAGTGAGCAAATCTTACTCGCAGCGAACACGAGCGCCTATGCATGCGCACACACACGTGCAAGCACACAACCATTTCTTCAGCGCCTTTTCTGCACCTCACATCCATTCACCTCCCCCACCCACCCACCACCAATCTTCCGTCTTCCACCCCATATCACAGCAGCGACAACATCTCCCCATTCTCGATCAGCAACTCCCCTTCCCAATCCCAACCCCATCCCCTCCCACCCCACACACAAAACACCCTCCTTCCTCCAACCATCGCCTGTGCAAACCCCACGCTCCCTTCCCTCCTCCACCCAACCCCCCACCAGCGACATCCAACGTCACATCGCAATCTCTCCCAATCCCTTCCCCCCATTCCCTTCAACCCCTCCTCACATCCGCCCTGCATCGCTGGTCTCCCCGCGAAGTCGCCTTCGGCCGACGGCTTCGTCGCACGCCGCATCAGCGCTCTTCTTCTCCTTGGTCCTGCAGCGGATGACCGTTCGACCGCCGTCGGCCGCAAGCTCTGCTGCTGCACACGGTTTTTTATGCTAATGACGCTGGCCAGCATCCCGCGCCGTGGCAAATCTCACGGCGTTCGGTACGACGCACCGAGGTAAACCGCACGGTGCTCGGTAAGATTAATCGAGGTAAACCGCACGGTGTTTGGTAACGCATAGCAAGGTAAATCTCACTGTGTTCAGTAAGATCAAGCTAAAATAAAATCGCACGGTGTTCGGTTACGTGTAGTAAGTCTCGCTTAAACGACACGGTGTGATATTAAAGAGCATTAGCGTAGGCCCCCGCATTTATCCAGGTTTTTGACTGGCAGTCTGGCACAGAGACAACAAGAACGACGGGAACGTGTTCAACGTGAGCAGTCATTAACGGACAGCACTCGATGCAATTGTACCATAAACATGACAACCGCACCGAGTGTAGTAAGCATCAAATTTTTGCGATGAGGTGTGTACACACATTGTAACTCGCCGTTTTCTCTACTCGTCCGTCTCTCACCTCAAAACATTTTCCAACCTCCCCCACCCCACTGCAAACCGTGGGAAGCCAGGGTTCGTGACCCCGGACTCCCTCTCCGGTCTTTCCTCCAGGCTGAACACACCCCTCCACTGTCGTCGTCGTCGTCGACCAAGTCCCGCCGTGTCCACCACCGCCCTGTGACGGATGAACGTAGCCTTGACGTCAACGAACGGGGGAAGGCTGGCTGGCTGCTCCACCAGCCTGCCCGCCCGTTGCTCATTCTTCCTTCTCGACTCCGCAGCAGGGTTGCCAGGTCGTCGCGAAAAGCGCGAATTGGGCGACTTTTGAAAGCGCTCGCGACTGAAAATTTCGTCCTCGCGCTTTTTGGGCGACTTTTGAATTGCCTTGCGGTCGCCACGGCGACTTTTTTCACGACTTTTTTAGTCATCAGAGAATTTCGGCGAGCGAAAAATGGGGAAAACTGGAAAATTCACGTAAAAATGGCATTTTTGCGAAGCAGACAAACAGCCAAAAAATTTCTGACGACCTTTTTTTAGCCGTCAGAAATTTTCGCGACCGAAAATAGAAAAGCTCGACGGTCTCGCGATTTTCGCGACTTTTTTTCGAAATCTCGCGACAAAGTTTTGCCAAAATCTGGCAACCCTGCTCCGCAGCACGCAGGAAACGTATGCGACATCTTATACACACACACTCGCACACAACCACACACACACACACACACACACACACACACACACACACGCACACACACACGCACGCACACACGCACACACACACACACACGCACACACAACAGCGTTTCTTTGTATACCAGCACAGCCAGCAGCACGTATTATGGGGCCAGCGTACGGCAACGCTCGTGGACAAACCGGGGCCCAGCAGCTACGCGTGTGAATCCAACGGAGTTTCTCAACATGGCGTATTCGCATTGGATAGCGCGCAACGGCGTTTAATTTCTCGTCGAATTTTTGGATGTACGCTGACGTATAATAGTGCTCTGACGTGTACACATGAGGAGGTACAGCATATGGTTGTTCGTGCGTACACTGTACAATGTCGACAGTGTTCGATAATGTTATTATAGATCGCGGCGATTCTAGGATGGTTTGTATAATAATATGGTGTGATGGTGAGCGTGTATACATGCGAGACGACGCTTGTGACATTGCTGCTGGCTGCCAATGGCTGCCATGATTGCCTGGATGACTGGGTACGCCAGTGTTATTTTCATAGACGTGTAGAGTAGTCACCTTGTGTGTGTGTGTCTGTCTGTGTATTTGTTTGTTGGTCTGTCTGCGTGTGTTTGTGCGTCCGTCTATATGTGTGTATGTCTGCGTGTGTCAGTTTGGGTGTTTGTTTGTGTGTTGTCTGCGTGTATGTGTCTGTCTGCTTGTCTGTCTGTCTGTCTGTCTGTCTGTCTGTCTGTCTGTCTGTCTGTCCTAATATCGTCCTGGACAGTTGTGTACATACACTGGGTTATGGCTGTCTATTTGTCTTTCCCAATTGTTTCTCTTTCTGTCTGTCTTTCTTTCTCTATTTCTCTGTCTGTCTATCTGGCGCTGACTCTCTGTCTCTGTCTCTTTCTCTTTCTCTGTCTCTGTCTCTCTGTCTCTCTCTCTGTCTCTCTGTCTCTCTGTCTGTCTGTCTGTCTGTCTGTCTGTCTGTCTGTCTGTCTGTCTCTCTCTCTCTCTCTCTCTCTCTCTCTCTCTCTCTCTCTCTCTCTCTCTCTCTCTCTCTCTCTCTCTCTTTCTCTCTCTCTCTCTCCCACTCTCGCTACAGTTCTGTACACAAGCGTACAACATAATTCAAGACCAAAGTCTTCGCTAACACTGCGTTGTTCATTCCAATATCGATAAATCTGACGTCATCAATTTGTCAACGCCTGTACAATATTCGTCGTACAGAAGTCATACACTTTACGTCCTGTGTACAGCGCTGTACACCATCTAAAAACATACTTGTTCGCTAGGGCTTATCCTCCTGCATGTTATCTGCTTTGTAAGGCACCCTTGTAACGGCATGGCTGTGTTACTGCGCCATAAATTATAAATTGTCGTAATTATTATTATCGTTGTACAACTCCACTACGTACACTTTGGTACACGATGGCAAAATATAGCAATATATTTTCCGAAACGAAGACTTTTGACCAGCACGGATGGCAGCCCTTTGCATAATTATGTGCGCTATGTATCGTAGTCGCCCGCTCTAGGAGCGTACGCTTTTGTGTGACATAATACGCATTTTGCAACATGCGTACGCCTTTGTGCAACTACTACGCTTTTTGCAAAAGGCTACGCTTTTGTGCAGCATAACACGCTTTTTGCAACATGCGTACGCTTTTGTGCAATATGGTACTTTTTTGCAACTTGCTTACGTTTTTGCGCAACATAGTACGCTTTTTGCAACATGTTTACGTTTTTGTGCAACATGATATTCTTTTGCAACATGCTTACGCTTTTGTGCAACATAGTACGCCCTTTGCAACATGCGTACGTTTTTGTGCAACATAGTACTCTTTGCAACATGCGTACGCTTTTGTGCAATATAGCACGCTTTTTGCAGCATGCGTACGCTTTTGTGCAATATGGTACTCTTTTGCAATATGCCAACGTGTTTGTGCTACATAGTACGCCTTTTACAACATGCGTACACCTTTGTGCAACATAGTACTCTTTGCAACATGCGTACGCTTTTGTGCAATATAGCACGCTTTTTGCAACATGCGTACGCTTTTGTGCAATATGGTACTCTTTTGCAATATGCCAACGTGTTTGTGCTACATAGTACGCCTTTTACAACATGCGTACACCTTTGTGCAACATAGTACTCTTTGCAACATGCGTACGCTTTTGTGCAATATAGCACGCTTTTTGCAACATGCGTACGCTTTTGTGCAATATGGTACTCTTTTGGAACATGCGTACGCTTTTGTGCAATATAGTACGCTTTTTGCAACATTGGATTCTTTTGCAACATGCTCACGTTTCGTGCAACATAGTACGCTTTTTTGCAGCATGCGTACACTTTTGTGCGATATGGTACTCTTTTGCAACATGCTAGCGCTTTTGTGAAACATAGTACGTTCTTTGCAACATGCGTACTCTTTTGTGCAACATATTACGCTTTTTGCAACATGCGAACGCCTTTGTGCAACATAATACGCTTTTTGCAGCATGCTTACGCTTTTGTGCAACATATATAGTACGCTTTTTGCAACATGCTTACTTTTGTGCAACATACATGTACATGTAGTACGCTTTTTGCAACATGCGTACGCCTTTGTGCAACATAATACGCTTTTTGCAGCATGCTTACGCTTTTGTGCAACATATATAGTACGCTTTTTGCAACATGCTTACTTTTGTGCAACATACATGTACATGTAGTACGCTTTTTGCAACATGCGTACGCCTTTGTGCAATATGGTACTCTTTTGCAACATGCTTACTTTTGTGCAACATACATGTAGTACGCTTTTTGCAGCATGCGTACGCCTTTGTGCAATATGGTACTCTTTTGCAACATGCTTACTTTTGTGCAACATACATGTAGTACGCTTTTTGCAACATGCGTACGCCTTTGTGCAACATAGTACGCAACATACGCTCTTTGCAACATGCGTTCGCTTTTGTTTAGTATGCACGCAATTGCGAACGAGAGATTCGCAGCACAGTGCATGGTGCGATATTGTTCGCAGCGATTTTCAAGCCTTTGAAGACGTAAAGCATGATTCCTTTGGTGTTTGATGTTAGGATGCCTTATGCATTAAAGATAGGCTCTATCGGATTTATCAATTACACCCGTATTACATTACATAGCAGCTTTGCAATATTCACATTTCCATCCGTACATTAATTGCAGTACCGCGAGCAGGTGTAACCATATCGGGAAAAAGCGGGCTTAACGTACCAGGGTACTAAAATTTCACAACGATCTTCAAATAGCAAGGTTAAAGTACCAGCGTACAGCTTTGGTAGCCAAGGGGGAAACAGTATACCAGCGTACCACGCCCATTTTAAACACGCGTACGCGTGTTGCAAAAAGCGTATTGTGCACTAGCACTAGCGTACCACTTTGATTTTTATGCGGCTGAAAATCAATCAATCAATCAATCGTAATTTACAAAAATACCAGCAAACCATAATTTATCACGTCAATCTCTAAATTACCGGGCAACAGTGCCAGCGTATAGACCTAGTGTGTCCACATATATTGCACATAGGAACAAAGTCATGGAAAAATCAACTCATCATCTCTCAAAGTGCATTAGAACGGACTAGCAGTGCATAGGTACAGTATTAACTGAGTGTCAGTGGTTTGTGACGTTTTCAAGACTTGAACCCAGTGCTGTCCAACATTCGATGTTCAGCCAACAACGTTAGGTTTAGCAGCACAGAACGCAAAATCATCACACAACTTGCCGAGTTTAGTGTGCAAAATAACAACATTTTATATACCATGCACAAATTCCGGGACAATTTGAGATCAATCCGGGATCCGGGACACGGGACGCACAGGGCCGATTCCGGGACTACCCAAGCGAATACTGGACGGTTGGCAGCCCTATCAACTTTTCTTTCCTTCTCCCTCCACTTCTCCCACGAATTGCGACATCCAACGTCACATTGCAATCTCTTTCAATATCCTCTTCAAGCTCCCATCCCCTCAATCCTCGCCCTTTCTCATCATGCTTCACATCCACACTCTTTCTAAAATCACAACTCCGTGTCACGTGACACAGTGCCCCATTAAAAGTTAGACGGTTTGTCCGGTTTGTTAAATTATGTCACAAGAACATCTGTATGTATCAGTGGCGTAGACAAGTGGTTTCGGGGGTTAAACCCCCATTGGCCTAGTGGAAAAGTTTTTTAGAGGTTATTTATCTACTTAAATTCTTTTAAAAATTTTTTTAGTAACATTTGTTTTTCTTACATTGTTTCATTTGTTAATTTATTCCCTTTTTATTTACTGCAATACTGTTAGGTTGGTGTCAGAAAGGCATCCGGCCAGGCAAAAAAACCAAACCCCCATCATAAATTCCTGGCTACGCCACTGGTATATATATATATATATATATATATATATATATATCAGAATATTTTATTCCGACACAGAGTCTCATCCTGACAAACTTTCTTATAAACACACGGTGCCGTTAGATTGAAACAACCCAGTAATATTTCTACAAAATTTTATTATAATTCTTACATTGCCGCCTATTCTGGCTGGATAGACATCTCATTGTCTACATTTCTCAGACCCATGGTCATACAATATTCTTCGTATCCACAATGTTATCATGTCCACATCCAATCCATTCAATATCATTCCGCTACGGTGGAAAGGCCCTTATTCTAGACAGGTGGCATTGTTTACATTTTTAGAGCAGTAGTCGTGACTTCATGAACTGAGAAAGATTCGGGTAACTGTGCCCCCTCCCCCCCCCGTGGTCCTTGTATTGCAGCCTTTGCCTTCTCGACCATGTCCCAAAATGTCGCTCTGACTCTAGGACCTTGGTGGAAACATCCATTTTTAACAACCATATCAAATCCATTCAAAATGCGACACCTCCCAAGCTGTTCTCAATTTCACAAACTGTTTAAGACTGTTTTTTTCGCTTGATCTCGGCCGGGAGCGCCTCTCATTTGGTACATTGAATAGGCGCTATATAAATTACGATTGATTGCTTGCTTGATTGAATATCATTCCGCTATAAAAGTCAGAAAGACAGATTCTTCTAGACAAGCATCTTTGTTGTTTACATTTTAGAGCAACGCCAGCGACTCGATCCATGAACCGGTAAAGAATCGGAGATAACCATCTCCCCTCTGATCTCCAATTCCTGCCAGTTGCCTCCCCGACTCTCCCCCCAAATATGTCTCTCTCACCGTGGGACCTCGGCGGCAACATCAGCTTCGACTTCACGATCTACCGTCCTCGCCGCCCCAGCTACGTCTTCGCGACTCAGATGACTCGCCAGCGAAGCGAGAGCTACCGCCACGCCACAACCGCCGACGACACGGGAACCGGGACGGATGCCGAGGCGGTGGTCGCAGCCGCAGTTGACTCGATCCGCAAGAAGCGCAAGGACAGCTACCGCGCTGCGACACAGAGCGAGGAGGAGGAAGAAGAGCGGGCCGCAGGGGGACAGCGGGGAGAGAAACCGACGATCGGGAACCACGTTGGTGGGACGACTTCGTCCTCGGTGGTAGCGGCCACAGCGGCGGGTCCGGTTGCGCCCACGGAGGCTCTACTCGTCTGCGCCTGCCCCTCGGCATCGGACTCGTGGCGGGGTATGTTGGGGAATAACATCGACGCCGGTACGGTGGTCGATACCCCTCCGCCGGCGGTGTTGACATCGGTGTCAAGCCGACGGAGTAGCGTTCACCTCGGGCGATCCTCCGAGACGGTCTTCTCCCCCGAGCGGGGAGTCGTCGTTACCGGAGCCCCCGCCGAAGCCGTCACCGACGGGGGAGCCGCGCATCACCACCGGCGCCCCCTTCGACCGACGATGTCACGATGCCGCTACACGAAGAACCTCGTCGTCCTCTCCCTCAGCTTCATCCTCGTCTTCACCGCCTTTCGGTCGATACAGAACGTGCAGTCGAGCCTCAACAGCCCCGGACGACTCGGGGTCATCGCGATGGGATGCGTGCACGGCACCACCTTCCTCACCTGCCTCTTCACGCCGGTGACACGAAACGGAGTATCCCCCCTGAAAACTATCCGGGGGGGATGAATTAATCTATCCCCCCGGATGGAATTATCCGGTCTATACTATCCGTGGGGATAAACCATTCTATCCCTTTTTTTTAAATGCGCATAATAAAAAAATTTGTGCTGTAGTCAAAATTTAAAGTGACTCTAACGGTTTTAAGTGTCCTAAGCAATGCTCAGATAAAGGCAACTCGAATTTATTTAGTGACTCTGAGTGTTTTTATGTGTTTTAAAAGTTTTAAGTGCTCTAAAAACAGGGTAAAAAAAGTTATGTAGTAAGAATAAACATACTTCTTAGTGTCAGTGTTCAAAATAATGCAGATGAAAATTAATTTGCCCCAAAAAAATACACGCGGAAGGGGTTTTTTCGACTTTTTTTTAATTCGGGGGGGATACAATTAATACGGGGGATACTCTATTTCGTGACAGGTCCTCATCAACAAACTCACCTCGAAGTGGACCATCGTTCTCGGTCTTCTCTTCTACCTCTTCTGGATAGCGGCCAACTTCTGCCCGCACTTCTTCACGCTGGTACCCACCTCCGTCGGGGTCGGCTTTGGTCAGAGCCTTTCGTGGGGCGCGCAGGTCACCTACATTCAGAAGCTGGTCGACGACTACGTGCACGCCTCTGGAGAGACGACCCAGGCGGAGCTGTACAGATTCAACGGGATCTTCCTCGCGTGTTTCCAGACGTCGCACGTCTGGGGGAACCTCGTGTCTTCGCTGATGCTGAGCGCGGATGGTCTGCCGAGGTTGGTGGAGAGGCAGGCAGAGTTGGGAAATTACTGCGGTGTCTATGATAGCTGCGAGGAACCGGTTGGACAGGTGTGGAACGCCAGCCACGTCTCAGGCGAGTCTCAAGTATTGAGTGTTGTACTCGTCTCTGTAGCTATCTGTAGGTGTATGTTTGTTTGTATATGCACTTGTTATAGCGTCCCTTCAAGCTCTTCTACTCAGAGGCGCTCCCGAATGCAGAGCGGACACTGCATCGGAGTTTCACGCCAAAGCGCTGAGCAATTGCGAGTGAAGGACTTGCCCAAGGTCCCTACGCGGCGAGGTGGATTCGAAAATCGAACCTTCTGGCTTCAAGGCAACGACGCCACCACTACACCACCGTACGCCACAATGTATGTATGTGTGTGTGTGTGTTTGTGTGTGTGTTTGTGTTTGTATGTCCATCCTGATTGTAAACTGAACGTTTGTATTACTTTGCGGTGGTGGTCAATAAAGAAGATTGATTGATTGATTGATTGATTGATTTTTGTGGCTGTCTCTCTGTAACTATCTCTTCATGTATTTATGTATATCTCTCTCTGTCTCTCTCACTGTATTATCCCTGTCTGTCTGTCTGTCTCTCACTCACTCTCGGTTTATCTGTTTGTATCCCTTTGTGTCTCTCTGTATATCTAAGTATGTATGTCTGCCTCTGTCTGTCTGAATCTATATTTGACTCTGTATGTGTCTCTCTCTTTGTATCCCTGTCTCTCTGTCTCCTCTGTCCCTGTCCCTGTCCCTGTCCCTGTCCCCGAATCTGTCCCTCTGTCTATCTATCTGTCTGCCTCTTTGTCTGTCTATCTATGTCTCTGTGTGTCTGTCTGTTTCTCTGTCTCTCTCTGTCTCTGTCTCTGTCTCACACTACACTGCTCCACACTACGTCAAAACACCCACCCCTCCCCCACCCCCACCCTCCAGCCCCACTCCACATGCCCCTCTCTCTCCAGTCCAATACCCAATATCGATCCAACTTGTCATTCCTGATCGATTCATTCAACGGTGACCACCACCACCACCACCACCACCAAAGCAGATCGATAAACCCCCGCCCCTCCCTCTAATTGCAAGATGGCGGATGATTCCACGAAGCGAGGCGCCTCCCGCCGCACCATCCATAGTAATGCTTTCGTGTAGAGAAGTTAACGCCACTGTGGCCACTACGAAGAACAACGTGACCAATATTATAGTCTGTCTATCTTATTTATATGTCTATGTGTATGTCTATGTGTACATGTATGTCTATGTGTCTGTCTTTCTGTCTGTCTGTCTATGTGTATGTCTATGTGCTTGTCTATGTGTCTTTCTGTCTGTCTGTCTGTCTGTCTTTATGTATGTCTTTTTGTCTGTCTTTTTGTCTGTCTTTTTGTCTGTCTTTCTGTCTGTCTTTCTGTCTGTATTTCTGTCTGTCTCTCTGTC
>OX457049.1:2110513-2170513 GCA_949752735.1 Lumbricus terrestris
CTTAAGTCCATTGCTTCTCATAGTGTTAGTCCAAATGATGTTATGCTCTCTCATTGATACGTTGTCCATTCAATCTGTCTTCACTTTCTTCTGTTTTCATTCGGATCCTGCATGGTTTCATTGGGCATTTGTTTGTTTGTATGCGCACTTGTTATAGCGCCCCTTCAAGCGCTCTATTCAGAGGCGCTCCCGACTGCAGAGCGGACACTGCATCGGAGTTTCACGCCGAAGCGCTGAGCAATTGCGAGTGAAGGACTCCAAGGTCCCTACGCGGCGACTTGAGGTGGATTCGAACCCCGAACCTTCCGGCTTCAAGGCGACCACGCCACCACTAGACCACTGCGCCCCACTTAAAGTGTGCCTGGACGGTCATGGACGGCGTCCATGCGCCTGTTTTAAAATCTCAACGCCGTCCAGCCACTTATTGGCGAACACAGATTGGAAAGGTAAGGGGCGTCCAGGCACTTGCTTTGGAGTGGTAAGGGGCGTCCAGGCACTTATTTTTCCACACTTTTGGCACTGGGTAGAATACGGTCATTGAAGCGGTAAATCACATTGGATAATGGATAGAGCGGGTTTCTGTTTGCAGTTAGTTCAGCGTCGAGTACCGAGTTGAAGCTGATGGGTTCGTTTCTCGTCTTTGCTTTCGTCGGCTTCGTCTTGATTCTCGTCTTTCTCGAGAAGATTGGTACAAAGGAAGAACCAGAGCAGCCTTGCCTTCAGGTAAGAGATATTATTAGGCTATTAGCCTATTTCTCATATTCCTAAATTTGCCCCGATTTCCGCTTACATGCGTGATGTTTTGCACTGGCTTCCAGTCTCGCAGCGCATTACAGTGTAGCAGCACTTGTTTGGCGTTGCCTCACTGATAGTGCTCCGTCCTACTTATCTTATCTCTGTCTCTGACATAGCCTCCCGTCGAGCTTTACGCTCTTCGGCCAATGGAGAGCGGCTGGTTCCTCGAACCCGCTCTGCTACCAGACAGCGTCGAGCCTTCTCGGTTGTTGACCCGTCCACATGGAATGGGCTCCGCTTGCACTACGCTTACTACCTCGGAATAATTTGCCTGCTTTCTACAAGTTGCCCAAGACCTATCTTTTTAGCTGTGGCTGGGCTGGGAGCGCCTCCGAGTAGACTTCTTGAAGGGGAACTATATAAGTTTTCCATAAGTTATCGTTCAGTGTTTTACTACGTGCAGCACTATAACAATGGGTAATGTAGCTGCTGTGACTGCTTGAGACTCTTTAGATGTGCTATATAAATGTACATATTGAATACTGTTGCCATAGTTACCATAGTACTATTGCCACTGTCACTTCGTCTTCCACTATTGCTGTTGCTATTATTACTATTGCTATTGTTAATTCTACTATCAGTGTTAATATCACTACTATTACTGCAACTATTATTAATACCAATGCTATTATTGCTATTACTGTTATTGCTTTTGCTACTACTGCTGCTACTTTTACAATTAGGCTAGTATTACTAGTACAATTACTATTGCTATTACCATTACTATTGCTATTGCAATTATTCTTGCTGTCAACCTCCAATTGACCTTCAAAGTTTTCTTCCTTTTTTACTTCAATGTTCAGTAGCGCAGCCTACGCCTAACCTAGACACTGTACTTCGGTATCTAAAGCTAGTGTATAAGTTTCTAAAGTTCTTAACTTGTTCAATTACAACAAAGCTCTGTTTCTTGTATTTTCTTCTTCTTTCATAACAACGCAAATAACACAACAATGGATCAACGACGAGAAACGCTTGAATTCAACGACAGCAACGCAACTATTATCATCTAACTCCACTGTTCTCTAAAACGTCTTCTATTCTCTCTTACCAACTCCTTCTTCTACAACTTAACTCACTGTCTAGACGTACACTCTTCCCCTTGCCGCTCTGTCCTTCTATCTCTCCGTCTGTCTGTCTGCCTATCCCTCTCTCTCTCGCGCTCTACGGCGACGGTCGGCCGAGCCGCGCCAACTTTCCCGCCAGTCTGTCACCTGCAGGCCTAACTGTCTAGACGCTGACCTTGAGCTGGTCTATTCGTACGCCTAAACATCAACTGACTATATAGACTATACAAAATTAGCTCACATTACCTCCCTCCTTTCTTTTAAAGAGAGCTAATTCTCTATAAAAATTAGCGAACGTACCTTAACTAAACAATGCAAATAGTCCATAACATAATACATCATAAAATATCTTACACTACAATCTAGACAGACAATCAGCTACTACATTCAATTTACCTTTCTTATAGTTCAACAGAATGTCAAAATTTTGCAATGATAAAGACCATCTGACTAAATTTAGCAGATTTCGACATTGATTCAGTCAAATAAACTAAAGGATTATGGTCTGTAAACACATTGATTTTAGAACCAATAAGAATTTCTTTCAACTTGTTTAAAGCCCATATGATTGCATAGGCTTCCTTCTCAATCGTCGCCCACCTCCTCTGAGTATCTGTCAGCTTCTGACTGATAAATGAAACGGGACGTTCACTCCCTTCCTCGTCCACCTGGGACAGTACAGCTCCCACAGCAAAATCACTGCTATCACAGTACAAATTAAATGGTTTCCCAACCTCAAACATATATAGAATCACATTTGATAAGACAATCTGTTTAAGGGAATCAAAAGATTTCTGATGTGCATCAGTCCAAACAATATTCTCAGGTACTTTCTTGCTAGTCAAGTCTGTCAATGGTTTAGCAATTTCAGCAAAATTACAAATAAACTGTCTGTAAAATCCAAAAAATCCTAAGACTTGCTTCACTTCCTTCCTGGTTTCAGGTTTCTTCAAATTAATTAAACTGTCAATCCTGTCTGGATTCATCATCTTCTTCCCTGATCCTATGAGGTGACCGATGAACTTCACCTCACTCTTACCAAACACACATTTCTTCAAGTTCAATGTTACATTATGCAGTCTTATTTGTTTCAAAAATAATTCCAAATGTCTTAAATGAATGTCCCAATCATTAGAATGCACTGCAATGTCATCAACATAAGGTTCAGTGAAATCATGTATCGGTTGCAAAATCATATTTATCGCTTTTACAAAAGTCCGTCCAGAGTTAATCATTCCAAAAGGAACACGCGTAAATTCATACAGTCCATTATGTGTAACAAACGCAGTCTTCCATTGGTCACTCTTTTTCACAGGACAAGTCCAATATGCACTGCGACAGTCCATAACAGAAATGAACTTGGATTTTCCAACTTTGCTCAAGACATCGTTGACGATTGGCATAGGATATCGGCAGTTTTCAGTAAAAGAGTTAATGTACCTGTAGTCACAAGCCAATCTCAAGGATCCATTCTTCTTTTTGACAATGACAAGTGGACTTGCCATTCTGCTTGACGATGGTTGAATGATGTTTTCTTTCAGCATCTCTTGTATTTGTTTTTCCACTTCTGCTCGGTATATTAATGGTATTCGATATGCCACGAATTCTTTTTCTCGAAAGTCTGGTCTCAGCACCACTTCATGTTCTACTAATGTACATAGTCCAGGTTGGTCTGAAAATCTGTCTGCATATCGATTCAGTACATCAAGTAATTGTTTCTGCTGTTCGCTGGTCAGATGTCCAATTTGTTCGTAATCCAATTGAAGTGACTTCTGTTTTGTCTCTGAATAGTCTTCCTTCAGCGGTATTTCTACCACTGATCCAAATTCGTCATCCTCTTCCACGATCAGACCACAAGACAATGTTCTCGTAATGAACTTCCTCATCTTGTTAGCATGAATAATCCGTCGACCGTTTTCGTTCATGTCCACCAGATACGAATACTTGGATCTTCTTTGCAGGACCGTGCATGGACCATGCCATCGGGAGATCAATTTATTGGTTGACGTTGGATACAGCACGATGACGTTCTCTCCTGGCTCGAATTCTTTATCCTTTGCTCTTTTGTTGTATTGACTGGCGTACTGTTTTTGTTTTTCTTCAGCACAGCTCTCGGCGAATGTCAAGGCCTTTTCCATGTCTGCTCTTAAATTCTTCAGGTACTTTGCCGGTTGTACTCCAATGTTCGGTGGTAGATTTATTTCTTTGGTCCAGCTTTCTTTAAGGATGGTGAGTGGCCCTCTCGGCAACTTTCCATAGACCAGCAAATACGGTGCCACTCCTGTAGTTGCATTAGGCACTTCTCTCAATGCCCAGACTGTAAATGGAATAATTTTATGCCACTGTCTCGGATTTTCCACAACGACATGATGAATCATTTTCTTGAACGTTTGATTCCATCTCTCCACCAATCCTGCCGCTTCTGGGTGTCCTGGCGAATCGAATCGAGGACAACATCCCATCAGTTTCAGAAATTCTCTTGTTAGACTGGCTGTAAAATTCGTTCCTCTATCACTCGTGATTACTGACGGAACTCCCACATCCATGAACAGCTTCATCAAAGCTTCGCATACAGCCTTAGCGGTCAATGACTTCATCAAGAATATTGTCGGCCATCTTGTACATGAGTCCACGATGCACAAACAATACTTATGCCCTGCTGCTGAAGTCGGTTCGATTGGTCCTACGACGTCCATGGTCATTCTTCTGAACGGTACATCCTCTCTTGGTATTGGTGTAATCGGCACTCGATCCATCACCAAACTTCGTGCTTTCAACTGACACTTCTCACAGGACTTGCAGAACTTCACCACATCTCTACGCATTCTTGGCCACACAAAGGACAACTTGATACGTTCCCTTGTCTTCTCTTCTCCCAAGTGTCCGCCAAATACTGACTCATGTGCCAATTCCATCACCTGAATTCTTCTTTCCTTCGGCAACACCAACTGATACACCAACTGGTCCAACATTTGATGCTTCTTATACATCAACCCATTCACCACACTAAACTCTGATCCTTTGTCTTCAGCTATCTTCCACCACGACCTCAGTGACTCGTCATTTCTCTGCTGCTCTTCAAATGTCTTTGCGTCTGCCAATTGTCTTTCATCACTCGTATTCTCGGCAAACAAATCCCTCATACTCGTGTCTATTTCACCATCACTTTCAGAATCATCATCATTATCACGTTCACATGCAACCATCTCTTCTTCAATTTCATTGTTTCCGGATGTTATTCCTTCTTCTTCTTCTTGAACGCTTTGTTCATCATCGCTTTCTGTGTCCTCATCTAGCAAACTTTCATTTGACTTTTCCTCTTCTCCTTCTTCCACTTCTCTTCTCCGACTCTGTGCTCTTGTAGTCACATTCGCTTGCAATTCTCCTTGTAATACATTCACTGGTGGAACCTCTTTCAGTTCTGCGATTATCTCTGGATGCAGCAAGAACTTTTCTTTGTTATCTTTGCACAAGACTGCCGGAATGCTGGCACACACCAAGGTTAAATATGGCGCGATATTTACTCCCTTGTCTTTCAAATCTCCTCCTTCGTTATGACAACTCATCCGCACTTCGATTTTCACCAACTTAGCTGGAATGGGTTCTCCAGCCACACATTGCAAATGTACTCTGCCAATTTCTTCCACTGTCGCTCCTTTCAACAATTCCTCATTGATTACTGGAATCTCAGTACCAGAGTCGATCAGCGCTCTGACTTGCACGGGATGACAACTGTCATCATTTCCACGTATCTCTACATTGACATGCTGTAGTAAAGACTTCTTCGTACGTTGACACTCATCTTTGCTTTCTGTTTCTCGACCAGTATCTTTAATTGGAGCAGAATTTACTATTTCTCTCTGTATAGCAAATTGAGGCGTGCACTTCATCACTGACTTCACTTCCGTTTCGCGGTTGTCTTGTTCTTCAGACTGATTCGGTGCATTCATTACTTGTATCTGATTTACTCTGAGATTTTCTGCACTTCGAGTAAATCTATTTCTCAGATTTGTCATTCTGGGTGGTACTTTGCAATCCTTTATCAGATGTCGGTCTGACTGACAATTATGGCAACGTTTCTTAACAATCCCTCTCTGTTCAGTGCTCTCCCGCCTGTAATTGTACGCTGTATTGTTTTCTCTTTGGCGTCCCATCACTGGAATTCGACTGTACATTTGTCTGTCACCCGTTGCTTCTCTTCTATCTTGACCAAACTGTCTTCCAGGTGCACCATCATTCCTTGTTTCGTTATTTCTGGCTTGGTTTCCTGTTTCTTTGTTATTACTATTCCACCTGGGTTGCTTCGAACTATTTCCCCATGCTTCATATTTCGGTTTGTCTTGAAACATTAGACCAATTCGATTGTTCACGTGTACGTCTGCGAGTTCTGCAACATTACTAGCTTCAAAGCATTCAGTACCCTCTTTTGCTAGTACGAACTGTAGTGGACCCGGTGGTAGACATTCTTTCAACTTATCCGCCACCAATAGATCAAATAACTTCTCGTAGCTTTTGCCCACTCGCCTACTTCTGACATAGTAGTTCAACAGATTCTTCAATCTTGCTGTAAACATCGTGTATGTTTCTTCTGCCGTTTTCCTCGCATCTCCAAATCGTGATCGATATTCTCTCGCTGTCAATTTGAATTCTTTCAGTAAATGTTCTTTCACTATGTCGTAATCGTCCAGATCAGCGAAAGACAATCGGTTCAACACCGTTCTTGCTCTAGGCGTCATTAGTGGCAACAGCAATTTGACCCAAAACTGCTTTTCCACCGTAAAACTGTTGAATGCATTCTCAACTGTCTCAAAATATAATGGCACCTCCATCATATCATATGGCATCTTAGGTAATACGTGTTTCATTGCATCACCTATCCTTTTAATCTTGGACACCATTGTCTCACTTTCTCTGATCCTGTTTCGTTCTGACTCCTCACGGCTTCTTCTTTCGTCTTCATTTCGTTCCCTCAGTCTATTTTGATCTTCTACCCTACGCAGTTCTTCTTGTTCTATCTTTTGCTGCAACAATTCTAACTGTTTTCTACGTTCCTCCTTTTCTATAGCCATTTCTCGGAGCTGAGCTTCCTTAAGAGCGATTTTCTTTTGTTCTAATTCTAATTGTTCTTCCCTTTCTCTTTCCGCTTTTTCCAAATTTTCTTTCTCCATTTGCAATTCTTCCTGTCGAATCTCTTCGGCTCTTTGTAATTCTGCCAAACGCATGGCTTCTTTGTCTTCCTCACGAATCTTTTGCTCTTCCATCTGTTGTTTTCGTATTTCTTCATCACTTTTTCTTGCTCTCTCGTATTCTATCATCAATTCCATTCTTCTTCGTTCAGCTTCGTCACGATCTCTTTTCAGTTGTTCTAGCTGAAGCTGGAACTGCTGCTTCTGCATCTCAATCTCTTGTTGTCTCATCCTTTCTGCTTGTTCTGCTCTTGCTTTTTCCTCCAGTCGAAGCTTTTCTGTTCGTTCAATCTCTTCTTGTCTCCGTTTCTCCTCTTTCTCTTTCTCTTCTTGTTTTTGTTCTTTCTCCTCTCGTCTCCGTTGCTCCTCTTTCTCTTTCTCTTCTTGTCTACGTTGCTCTTCTTTCTCTTTCTCCTCTTGTTTCCGTTCTTTCTCCTCTTGTCTACGTTGTTCTTCTTTCTCTTTCTCCTCTTTTCTCCGTTGTTCCTCTTCTTGTCTCCGTTTCTCCTCTTTCTCTTTTTCTTCTTGTCTGCGTTGCTCCTCCCTCATCATCATAAATTGCATCAACGCCTCCATAGACATCGGTGCCGGTGGTTTTTCAATTGGTTTCTCCTCAACGCCACCCACTGCACCTTTCTCTTCAGCTTCCTTTTTAAGCCAAACCTCTGCTAATGCTCTCATCAAATTTTCTCTAGACATCTCTTCGACTTCTTCTACGTCTAGACCCTCTTCAATTAATAACTTTATTAATCGATCAGAAGACATCTTCTTTATACTGGCTTGCTTTTGTTCTGTAAGTTTCTCCATCTTTCTTCTTTACTTCAGTGAATACCGTGAAGAAATCGAGGGAGTGACTATGAATATCTGTGATTGGCTGACTTTAATTCTTATGGCTCCTTGGGTAAACAAGCAAGTTTTGTATACCTCTCTCTGGCGTTGCGTTGTCGTACTGTCGTTCGTATGTCCGTTGTATCTTCTCACCAGACTCCGAAATGCGTCTCCAATCGAAAATATTCCTCCGATTGAAAATATTCCTCCAATTGAAAATATTCCGCCAATTGAAAATATTCCTCCAATTGAAAATATTCCTCCAATTGAAAATATTCCGCCAATTGAAAATATTCCTCCGATTGAAAATATTCCTCCAATTGAAAATATTCCTCCAAATGAGTTCGCTATCCCAACGTCCTTTGCTTGAATTCAGTATCCCACCGCTGTCACCAAAATGTCAACCTCCAATTGACCTTCAAAGTTTTCTTCCTTTTTTACTTCAATGTTCAGTAGCGCAGCCTACGCCTAACCTAGACACTGTACTTCGGTATCTAAAGCTAGTGTATAAGTTTCTAAAGTTCTTAACTTGTTCAATTACAACAAAGCTCTGTTTCTTGTATTTTCTTCTTCTTTCATAACAACGCAAATAACACAACAATGGATCAACGACGAGAAACGCTTGAATTCAACGACAGCAACGCAACTATTATCATCTAACTCCACTGTTCTCTAAAACGTCTTCTATTCTCTCTTACCAACTCCTTCTTCTACAACTTAACTCACTGTCTAGACGTACACTCTTCCCCTTGCCGCTCTGTCCTTCTATCTCTCCGTCTGTCTGTCTGCCTATCCCTCTCTCTCTCGCGCTCTACGGCGACGGTCGGCCGAGCCGCGCCAACTTTCCCGCCAGTCTGTCACCTGCAGGCCTAACTGTCTAGACGCTGACCTTGAGCTGGTCTATTCGTACGCCTAAACATCAACTGACTATATAGACTATACAAAATTAGCTCACACTTGCTATTGCCATTACTATTGCTATCACAATTACTAAATGCTATTACCATTACCATTGCTATTACTATAGCTATTACAATTACTATTGCTTTTACAATTACTCTTGCAATTACAATTACTCTTGCTATTATAATTACTATTACAAGTATTATAACTGATGCTATCGTCATCATCATCATTCTTCATCATCATCATCATCATCATCATCATCATCATCATCATCAGAATTATTGTCGCCCTTCGCTGTTCGGGTCGGATCACAATCGACAACGGTTCAAAATTTCCGTCGCACATCCTTTATCTCGTGGACCGTTTCTTTCACCGCGTACCGAATTTCCGTCGCACCCTGCGGCCTAATTGGTTCTCCCACTCTTTCTCCGTCGGCAAAGTGCACTTTTAAGGAGAGAAAACGGACGTCAATGCCGACTGCGCATGCCCGACGAAAGACATCCGGGCCCTGAGGGTCGTAGGATCGAGTGCCATTTGGCGCTAAGTTAACGGCGAACGGGAAGATCGCATTGAGTGCGGTAAGATCGAAAATGTTAGCATATGGAAGAAGAATGGTAGGCAAGAAAATGGAAGGCCGATGTACAGAAGGCAAGGGTACAGAAAGCAAGGCAAGGGAAGGCAAGGGAATAGAGGGCTAGATAATTGAAGGCAAGGGTAGGCTACAGAGGGCAAGGGAATTGAAGGCAAGAGAGTGCATGGAAGGCAAAGGTACAGAAGGCAAGGGCAGTGGACGGCAAGGGAATGGAAGGCAAGAAAATGTAAGACAAGGGTACAGAAGGCAAGGCAAGGGAAGGCAAGGGAATAGAAGGCTAGGTAATTGAAGGCAAGGGTACAGAAGGCAAGAAGAGAATTCAGTGGGGGTGACACGTTGGAAGGAAAGGATACATGCAGACATAATCTCTAGACAGATAAACAGACAGACGGACTGACGGACGGCATACAGACGGAAGTGACGAATTCTTCTGCGATCGATTCTAGTGTATCCAATCCGGTGTATGGCAAGGTTCAAAGTTCAAATGAGGTCAAACGCGGTTAGCGCAGCTCGTCAGCGACCAATCATGTAGCGCACTGACATTTGCGCTTTCTCTCTATTATTATTTACTAGCTGTGGTACCCGACGTGCCCGGGGAAATTTAGATGTTTCGTCCCCAAATCCAGCTCCACCCGCCCCTGTGGGGCTGCTTCGCCGCCCATTTGGGGTTTATACATGGTAATTTATGCCCCTCTGCTTGGAAGGTCTTCCCCAATTTTACTGGTTAAGCTCATGTCTGCATGGGCTCCTCCTAGTATTATATGCTCCTTGGCCGACGGCATTTATTTTTCCCAAGGTTGTTGCGCTGAGAGCGATCGAGTTTCATGCTAAGCTTTGGCGAAAAATGACGTCAAAAGCAATTATTGAAAAACAATTACAATACCCGCCAAAATAGTTGACCTTATTTAGTCGTACAGTGGTCTTAAGCCCCTGCAAGGACCTCGTGTACGGACCTCCTAAATTGCCTTGGAAATTAGTGTGCCCTATTATAGGGCCTAATTGCCGTACAAATACCTCAAACCTCCTAATTACCGTGCAAAGTGATGTCCCATAAATCTCCTAAATGCCCTGCAAATACCCTCCTAATTGCCGTTCAAAGTAATATGCCCTAAACCTCCTAATTGACTTTGAAAATAATGTAGCTATTATGTAGACCTGCCCTCAGCCGTGCAAAGTAATGTACACCGGTACCCTAAACCTCCTAAAATTGCTTTGGAAACTAACATGCCCTAAATCTCCTAGATTTCGCTCTAAGGTAACGTGCTGTAAATCTCCTAATTATATTATTCTCCCATGTGTTACAGATTGCCTGGCGAAATCTTCAGCTGTTATTCCGACATAAGATTTATCGACTTCTGGTTCCATTGCTGATCTTCAATGGCTTCGAACAAGGATTTGTCTACTCCGACTACACTAAGGTTCTCTACGTCGTTATGTCTATTTTCGTTCTTGCCGCAATTACGGGTGTGTGTGTGTGTCATGGGCGGATCCGGGGGGGGGGGGCGCAATCCCGCCATGGCCCCAATTTAGAATATTTTTTATTTTTGATCAGCTATTCTGCCTCGGAAAGTTGATGTCACCCACCCTCATGAGTAGTTCCGTAGGCCCTATATACCCACACCCACCAAGTCCGCACACAACGCCCCTACGACTAAAGAAAAAAGTTCATTAAATTTTTCGACGACCAAGGCGAAAATTTTTCCCTGCCCCAAGACCGACAATTTTGGCCCCCTTTCAAAATTCCTGTATCCGCCCTTGGTGTGTGCATGTGTGCGTGCCTATGGATGCATGCGTGCATGTATATGTGCGCATCTTTGTGCTTATGTGCATGTCCGTACGTGTGAAGTGAAATGAATTAATGATTGAACGATTAATTTCTATAATTAATTAATTCATGAATATAATAATAATTAATTAATGGATGAATGAATAAAGGATTTATTTCCGGAATAAATTCACTCGTGAATAATAGAATGAGTGAATTTATTTCAAGAACTATTTTAATTATCTAATCCATGAACTGAATATTGAATGAATAAAAATGAATTAATGAATTAATTTAAAAATTGATTAATTTAGGAACTCAAGAATTAAATAAATAATGAATGAATGAATGAATGAACGAATGGACGAATGAATTAATGAACGAACGAATGAACGAATGAATGAAAGAATGAACAAAATAATGAACAAATGAATGAATGAATGAACGAACGAACGAACGAACGAATGAATGAACGAACCAACGAATGAATGAATTAACGAATGAATGAACAAATGAACGAACGAACGAACGAATGAATGAACGAAAGAATGAACAAATGAACAAATGAATGAATGAATGAATGCACGAATGAACGAACGAACGAACGAATTAATTAATTAATTAATTAATTAATTAATTAATTAATGAACGAAAGAATGAATGAATGAACGAATGAATTAATGAATTAATGAACGAAAGAACGAAAGAACGAAAGAACGAACGAACGAATGAATTAATGAATTAATGAACGAAAGAACGAACGAACGAATGAATGAATGAATGAACGAACGAACGAATGAACAAATGAACGAATGAAGAAATGAACAAATGAATGAATGAAGAAATGAATGAATGAATGAATGAACGAACGAATGAATGAATGAATGAATGAATGAATGAATGAGTGAATGAACGAATGAATGAACGAATGAATGAATGAATGAGTGAATGACTGAATGAATGAATGAACGAATGAATGAATGAACGAATGAATGAATGAGTGAATGACTGAATGACTGACTGAATGAATGAATGAACAATGATTTTTGTCGTTGCAGTCGTACATCTCGTGTACGCTCGGCATCCAATACGTCGGCTACAACATGATCACCCTCGGCATGACCAACTCCATCTTCTCCGTTCTCATCGGTCACGTGGCACGTCACGTGGCCCGCGAGGCGATCGTCGGCGTCGGGACCATCCTCCATCTTGGTCTCATGGTCTTCCTCTTGGTCTGGATCCCGGACCCTCATCTCTTCGCCGTCTTCTTCGTCATATCCGCCCTCTGGGGGGTCTGCGACGCCATCTGGCAGACGCAGTGCAACTGTAAGTTGGTCCAAGACGCCATCGTACAGCTGAGTATCTAGTAGCTAAGTTGGTCTCGTACGCCATTTAGTCTTACATGACTGGATCAGGTTTGACCGTTTGACAAAATCATTTATGAAATCAGATAAGAGTGGAGCAGATTACAATATTATTGGACAAAATAATCCCAACAATCTGGTAATAAGGGTGTTTAATTAGCAGTACCACAATTTCTCTTAGCCATTAATGACAGGCTCCATGTTAATCAGCCAGTTACGGATTCATTCACACAGTCGTTCACTTACCCATTCAACGCAGTCGGTCGGTCAGTCAGTCAGTCAGTCAGTCAGTCAGTCAGTCAGTCAGTCAGTCAGTCAGTCAGTCAGTCAGTCAGTCAGTGTGTCGGTCGGTCGGTCAGTCAGTCGGTCGGTCGGTCGGTCGGTCGGTCGGTCGGTCGGTCGGTCGGTCGGTCGGTCGGTCGGTCGGTCGGTCGGTCGGTCGGTCGGTCGGTCGGTCGGTCGGTCAGCCAGCCAGTTATAGTCATTCGGCCAGTCAATATCTCGGCCAGTCAACTATAGTCAGTCAACCAGCCAGCCAGCCAGCCAGCCGGTCATTACTGGATCATGACAGTATGTGCCTTACTTATCCGGAGGTATACTATGTATGTATGTCTGTATGTGCACTTGTTATAGCGCCCCTTCAATGTATCTCCCTATATACTCATAGGCATGGGCGCCTCCACATAGGGGCAAGGGGAGGGGTACTTGCCCCCCTGGAAAATTGACACCCATGTTTTTAACTGCTACTTTTCGGTTTTTAACACATTTCATTGCAAAGATAACAAATTTCTTGGCAATAATGCACCATTGATACGAATGGTACAGACAGTGAAAGTCGGACATCTACATTTAGAGATCTCTATAGAAATAAACACGTTCTTATAACTTTCTGGGGGTATTTTATGGCCTGGCCGGATGAGACCAACCCATCAGTATCACAGTAAATAAATAGGGAATAGAGTAGCAAAAGGAATAAAGTAAGAAAAGCAATTGTTACTACATGCAATTATTTTGTTTTTTCTTATTTAAGTGGAAAAATAACCTTTAAAAACACTTTTTTTCTTAGGCCAATGGGGGTTTAACCCCCGAACCCCCTTGTCTACGCCCATGGCCGTAGCCAGGATTTGATTTCGGGGGGTGTTTCACCAATTTCCCTTAAAAAAACTGATGACCTCTTTTTAAGTCATCCGGCCGAAACCTTCACAAAATGTCACCAATTAATTAATTCTGTTTTTTTAAATATTTTTTCCATTTCGGGGGGTGTTTTCATGGTTTTATTTCATGGTTTTTACATCATGTGCTCGTAAATGCATTCTATTATTTTTCACATTTTTCATTTTGGGGGTGTGCAAACACCCAAAACACCCCCCTAGCTACGGCCTTGTAGACTACGCCAATGCCGTGCGTACTCTCACATGATGATCTGTCTTGTTGTGCTCACAGGTCTCGTCAGCCTCAGCTGTACAAATGAGTACGACGTGGCCTTCCAGAACTTTCGAATGCTGCAAAGTCTCGGAGCATCGTTGGCCTTCTTCTTCAGCGCGTTCATGTGCGTCTACGTGAAGCTGTGCACTCTCATGGCACTGCTTGTCCTCTCCGTTGTCTTCTATGTAGTCGCTGAATACCATATAAGGAAGCCGGAGATCGTTGCTGAGCAATCTGTTGTTGTGGCGCGGTGATTGGCAGTGTGGTGGTCAGTGTGGTGATCAATTTGGTGGTCAGTTTGGTGGTCAGTGTGGTCGACATTAAGGTGATCAGTTTGGTGGTCAATTTGATGGTCAATTTGATGGTCAATTTGGTGGTCAGTTTGGTGATCAATTTGGTGGTCAATGTGCACAGTGGCCAGTGTGGTGGACATTAAGGTGATCAGTTTGGTGGTCAGTTTGGTGGTCAGAGTGGTGGTCAATTTGGTGGACATTAAGGTGATCAGTTTGGTGGTCAGATTGGTGGTCAGAGTGGTGGTCAATTTGGTGGTCAGTGTTGTGGCCTGTGTGATGATCAATTTGGTGGTCAGAGTGGTGGTCAAATTGGTGGACAGTGTGTTGATAAGTGAGGTGATCAATTTGGTGGTCAATGTGCACAGTGGCCAGTGTGGTGAACATTAAGTTGATCGGTTTGGTGGTCAGTGCAGTGGTCAGTGGAGCTGCAATGCTCAGTGTGGCGGACATGAAGGTGATTAATTTTGTGGTCAGTTTGGAGATCAGTGTGATGGCCAGCATGGTGAGCAGCGTGGTGATCAGTGTGATAGGCAGTGTGGTAGTCATTGCGGTGGTCAATGTGGTGATCGGTGTGATGGAGAATTTGTTGGACACTCAAGTGGTCAGTGTGGTGGTCAGTTTGGAGTTGATTGTTGTGTTGGCTATATGGATGTGGACAGTCAATTTTATCCAATGCCGAAGTATATAATAGGTTTGGATTGGTCACTGGTCGGTGTTGTTTTTAGAAGCTGCGACGTCACAATCGCCAATGGCAATGTATTGTTTTTTGCAAGGACTTACGACGTCATAGTCGTCAATGGCAATGCATTGTTGTTTTAAGGCCCACTGCGTAACAATACTTAAGGGCAATGTGTCTTTGTTTTAAAAGACCTACGACTTATCAACACTCAGTGGCAACACGTATTTGTTTTAGTCTTTGTTTTGAAAGGCGTATACGACTTAACAATACTCAGTGGCAATGTGTCTTTGTTTCAAAAGACCTGCGACTTAGCTATATGTGATGGAAATGTATCCTTGTCTTAAAAGGCCTACGACTTATCAACACTCAGTGGCAACGTGTCTTTGTTTTAACAGGCCTACGACTTAACAATACTCAGTGGCAACAAGTCTTTGTTTTAAAAGGCCTACGACTTAACAATACTCAGTGGCAACGTGTCTTTCTTTTAACAGGCCTACGACTTAACGATACTCATGCAGTGGCAACATGCCTTAGTTTTAAAAGGCCTACGACTTAACGATACTCAGTGGCAACAAGTCTTTGTTTTAAAAGGCCTACGACTTAACAATACTCAGTGGCAACGTGTCTTTCTTTTAACAGGCCTACGACTTAACGATACTCATGCAGTGGCAACATGCCTTTGTTTTAAAAGGCCTACGACTTAACAATACTCAATGGCAATGATTGTTCTTTTAAATGCCGTCGTAACTGAAAACTATCTGAACTGACGCTAAAGATTTGGAAAAATCACTAGCGTGTCTGCAACAACCACTATTACCCTGTTTTACCTTACTAGTAGTAAAAAATGGGGTCAATTTTCAGGAGGGGTAAATACCCGCTCCTGTCCCTATATCATGCTATATGCTGGCGCCCTTGTTTGTTTATACACTTGACCAGAAAATGTTCAGGGGCGGATGCAGAAATTTTGGTGAGGCGGAGGCAATAATGTCTTTGGCCTTTCCCCGAAAAATATGACGACCTTTTTTAAACCGTTGCATTTCCGGTTATTTAAATATCCAATCATTCTGGTGATCTTTCTAGTCACATCATTCGCGTGCTACTTTTTCTCGCTGCTTACCTTTTTCCATTAGTATTAATTTAAACTTTAAAAGAGTCAATTGCTGACTTGGGGGCCACGTTCTGTGCAAATCTCTAAATTTGGGGGCATGGTCCGACTGTTTCCCCCCACCCCGGATCCGCCCCTGGACGTGTTCAGGATTTGCTGATAATATTATAGAGATCTTAGTTGGACATGTAGTTTTGCGTTTCTGAGTTCAGAATTATTATTGTGTTCGCATGTCTTTAGGATACTAGATGCACCTTTGTTTTTTTAGGCCGAACACTGGTCCAGCTGGTTTGTAAAATGTAAGGTCGTTCAAATATTATGTGCATGCAGTCTATAACATGTAAAGCCTACGTTGTTCTTACCTTGTCAAATGCTTTTCGTTATTATGGTTATAATCTCAATCTCTAAATTTCTAAAGCGCCACTTGAAACCACGCGTAGGGCAACAGCTTATTCACGAGCGGTTTTAATCTAATGGCTGATGAAAAATCTAAGCCAAATAGGCGAAATGGTGTCTGCCATGTTAATAGCACAAATCCCTCTAACGAACGTTTGCACATAATTATTAAAAATAGACGAAATAAGTCTACGCTCAACAATTGTATCGTTGTATCATGACGACGACGACGACTACGATTGATGATGACGATGATGATGATGATGATGATGATGATGATGATGATGATGGTGATGATGATGATGGTGATGATGATGATGATGATGATGATGATGATGATGATGATGATGATGGTGGTGGTGGTGGTGGTGGTGGTGGTGGTGGTGGTGGTGGTGGTGCTGACGATGACGATGACGATGATGACGACGACAATGATGACGACGATGACGAAGGTGATGATGATAATGATGATGACGATGATGATGATAATGATGATGATGACAAAGACGACGATGATAACGATGATGACGAATCAGGAGGCAGACAAAAGTCAGAGGTTAACTTTTTAATTAAAACAGTTTTTACATTTTTCACTTCAACATTTAAAAACAAATGAAGACATCACGAGACTGTTCCAGAAAAAACGACCGCGGTTATCACAGGCATTAACCAGAGTCACAACGGGGATTTCCCGGAATCATCACGGGGATTTTCCACCATCATCACAGGGACTTTTCAGAATCACTGGCCTGGTATTTTCGTGACACTTCAACACAGTAGAAAAATCGTCATAGTAAACTGGGAACTTCTGCAGCACCCAAAAAAGCTAAGGCGCGGGAACCAGGTTATTCACAGGCGCTCAACAATGGGCTGAAAGTAATTTTCGTTCAGAGGTAACCTGCCTAACACCGGGTTGAGATTTCAAAACAGCCTGAAAATTCGTGATTCGAGGAAAATCTACTTGGTAGAAAAACTGATTTGGATAACCAACATCTATTCAGAAGATCACAAACTTGTAACAGATTATCACCGAGTTGACGATAATCATCCGGCTTTAATACACAATTCACTTGCTTGCAGACGTTGTTTAACGAGGGCCGTCAAGAGGTGGTTATGGAGGGGGTAAATGCCCAGGGGCCCGGCGACTTTTAGGGGCCCAGCGACTCAAGGGGCCCGGCAACTTTAAGGGGCCCGGGATAGGTAGCTAGCCTATATAGGCCTATATAATAATAGAAAAGTTTATGATTATGCCTTTAAAAAAATACAACATTGCAGATTATCAACTACAATCTGCTCAGTCTGCTGTAACTTCAAATTAAAACGGGATAAAATCATTGTTTATTGTATTTGCCTATAATTAAAATTGTATAAAATATGAAATCGTACCTGCATTTTTATCACTTCAATTTTGTTTTAACAAAAAAAGGCTTCTCGTCAAACCATAAAATAGTTTAGGGACCTACTCTGCCCATAGTGGCCGGATTTCATGGCTTTTTTAACGTGCAGTTGTACACAAAATGTGCAGTTCTAAATGGATTTGTGTAGTTGTAGAAAAATGTAGAAGCACTTCTGTGCAGTTAAAACTAGTTGAGAAAGGCCATTTTCCTCCGATTGGGAGTAATTTACCATGGATGATGAAAAAGGAAAGAAGGGGTTGTGCAGTTGCAAAAATTCCTTAAAAACAGCCCTGCGGGATTTCTCTCATCAGCCATGTGCGTATTTAACTGAAGAAAATCGTCGCCCCATCTGAAAATTCATTGCTTCGAAAGCAATATAACCTGTAGCCTAAGTACCAAAAAATGACGGTTTACATGTAGTCAAAGAACATCTTAGGTAGCAAATCACGTCTAGGATGCTTTACAAAAGACAACCAACCTACTGTCAGATCAAGAAAAAATATTCTTGCTTTGAAAAGTCACCGAATTAGCAGATTCAAGTGGTTAAGCCCAGCGGTAGGCTATAATACAATAGGCTAAAACAGGCTATAATGTAATAGGCCACAACAGGATTGCAACAAATCGATAATAAAAACAAATTCCTGCCGTCATGCACGGGTCAACTTCTTCAAACAACAGTTACTGCTGAAAACTACATCCATTGTGGCACCGGAATTTCTTTGAAAACAATCCCTGGGTTATAAATAACAATTCCATTTAGAAACAAAGTAGGCTACCATGTATCTTAACAACAGTAGCCATTGGAAACCAAACAGTGGCGTCTTTTATGGGGGTCGAAGAGAGAGAGAGACAGACAGACAGACAAGACAGACAGACAGACAGACAAGACAGACAGACAGACACAGAGAGAGGCGCCCAGAGGTAGTTGATAATCGTCACTCTTTTAAAACCACGTCCTTTGTGAAACTGTCTGATTTAACATTTCTTGCTTTGTACGCTTGGCTTCCTCAACAAAGGCATAGTAAATGAAACAACAATTGAGACATAATTACACAGAAAGGTCTTGGAGGTGTACACTCACAAGGCTTCACCTGGGATCGCCTTTGTCAACGTCAATATATTCAAGTGCCGTTTAAATAAAAGCGAGCAAAGCGCAGGTATTTAAGCTCTCACCTGCAAAAATCCAATATAATTCAATTACTTGCTGGCACCCAAAGCTCGGGCATTTGGTAATGAAAATGGTCTCTATTGAAACATGTAAAGGGATAGCCCTACTCTCCTTGAAGCACCACTTGTTTGAGTTATCCATGAAGATGTTCCAAGTGGCATAGCCAAGGAGTTTCGGGGGTTAAACCCCCCATTGGCTTAGGAAAAGATTTTTTAAAGGTTATTTATCCACTTAAATAAGAAAAACAAAACAATTGCATGTAGTAAAAATTGTTTTTCTTACTGTATTCCCTTTGTTACTTTATTTCCTTTCTATTTACTGTAATACTATTTGATTGGTGTCAGGAAGGGCGTCCGGGCAGGCCATAAAAACACCCCCCCCCTCATAAATTCCTGACTACGCCACTGGATGTTCCCAAGGATGCAAAGGTCATGGGTCACCCAGATGAGGACAACGAGAGTTGCCACACACGATCAAAACAGCCGCATATAAAGTTTACACATAATTATTATATACAATTATTATTTCAGTAGTCGGCAACGCAAGCTGCAGGGCAGACAGCGGAAACATTAAAAAACCCAAACCGATTACCCCTGAAAAATCAACATGTAGCCTAAGCTGGGCCGTCTTAGGATTCGACAAACAATAGAACAAGAAAAAAAGAGGTAAAACGTAGGTCACCGCCGTAACAACAATAGGTCACCGTATAAGCTACAAATCGATAACATATCAAGGTATGAGACATGCATGTACAATAATAGCTCCTCAAATACCTTTAAAAACCAATTAAGACGATACCTAGGTAGAATATAACTTCCGTAAAATCGTTTGTATGAATTATCCAACGAATTAGGAACAAGCTTCGCAGATTCCAATTTGACAATAATTTCCATGCCGGTAATAATCCAGGGTTTAGAGTGGGCGGGAACGCGTGGGAACGGTGTTCCCACTGCTCCCGAAATTCTTTGATCGAGTTCCCACTGCTCACTTGCATGGAACGCTGGAAACAAATGCGTTCCATGAAAACTCTTCTTTTGCGTTCCCATTGCTCACGCATTCGGCGTTTCCACTGCTCACCCAAACCACTTTAACCACTGCCGGTATCTTTCCGATATGTTGGCCGTTTATTCGCAAAGGCGGTTGGTGGCTTTCAAGGAAGTTGTACACCGTAAACTGTCTTTAATTGAAGAAAAAGTTCTCCACGTATAATTATAGGAGTGAGAAAATGAGCTCAAAGTAAATCGCCCGGCGTTGAGCACCAAGTGTAAAATGCGTGATCCTTTTCGCCGCAAAACGATGGCATTTTTTACGGGGAACTGCCCCTAACGAGAGTAAAAGATCCCACATAAACAGTTAACATTTATCGGTAGATTATTCGTGCACATCGACTGTACATTTACCCAAAACATAAAGCTTCTTCTTCCAATTATTATTAGTCAATCCTCACAATGCTCAAAACAGTCTAATTCGAGGATGCAATTTCCCCAATAGATTTCGTCCCCAATCTTTAGGAAATTCCCCCAACTACAACCCTGAGTAGCACTCACGAATCCCCTGAGAAAACTGGGGGCTCCAGCCCCACTCCCACGGTCAAATTAAACGAGATTATAAAAACCAACAATAACATTTACACGAGCTAGTCACCATCCAGACATTGGCGGCCATCTTGTTTTTGCAAACAGCTTTTTCTCCATTGCTTTGTTCATTTACCGCCGGAAAAAGTCACAAATTTCGATCCAGGTTTAGAATATAGCCTAGGATAGAGGCATGACAATCATGTGTCCTCACCATTGCAGCCACAGGGCTCCGTATTGAATCGATGTAAAACTCAGAAACGGGTTAAAAACCGTAAAACGCGACCGAATTTACTTCAACGCGGAACAGCGTCGCCTCCTAGCGAGCAGATCAGTATTATACTCAACCCCGCCATCTGGCGAGTACAACTTCAGACTTGAGACGGATTGCCTGGCAAGATCTCTGCTGGCAAGCTGTCGTCCGCTGGTGGCAATTCTCCACCACGTGGCGAGTTCTCACGGCGAGGTTTCTTCAGCGGCAGATCGCAGATTGGCGAGTCTCTACCTCCGCCGGTGGTTGGTCCATCCCCTGAGGACTTTACCGTAGTAGCGCTTGGTAGTTCCCCGTCCAGCGGTTTACCGTTTGAAGGAATAATTCCACAGGTCAGTGACTGACCTGAGTCAGTGGTGACTGCATGGTTCATGGACTGAGAGGTATCGGATTGTCCAGTGGTCACTACTTGATCCGTGGAGTGTCCATGGGAGGTTTCCTGGTCATCTGCTTTCGTATCGCTGCTGGCCGTTGATAGTCCGAGAGTCCTGGTGTTGGTGAGGGCGACGTGCTCGGCCCCGAGAGACTGCGCTTCTCTGAGAACGCGGAAGAGGGTCTCGAGACGCTCGCCAGGGGCGCTGTTGTTCGCTGTAACAATAATAAGGTTTAGATTAGATTAGACTCTACTATACTATACTATACTATACTATACTATACTATACTATACTATACTATACTATACTATACTATACTATACTATACTATACTATACTATACTATACTATACTATACTATACTATACTATACTATACTATACTATACTATACTATACTATACTATACTATACTTAACTACACAGTCTACACTACACTACATTACTTTCGCATCGTAGTTAACTCAGCCGCGTTTGACAGATTTTAACCCGTTTCTGAGTTTTACATGGATTCAATACGGGTCTCTGTGGTTGCAATGGTGAAGACTACATTGCATTACTATACTATACTATACTAAACTTGAACAGACTACACTACACTATACTATACTGAACTAGAATAGACTACACTACACTAAACTAAACTAGAATTGATTACACTACACTATACTAAACTAGAATTGATTACACTACACTATACTAAACTAGAATAGACTAGGTTAGATTAGATAAGATTATATCAGACTAGATTAGATTAGATCAAACAAGATTAGACTCTGGATCCGATTAGATTAGATTAGACTCTAGATAACATATTAACATGCAGACTCTGGATAAGATAAGATAAAATACAGATGAGTTCATACATGCAATGTAAGATCTCATCGTCGTCATAATCTTCGACCGACTTTCTTCGATTGCCTTTCGGTCCTTGAGGTTCGGATAATCTGCAAAACATACAACGACTATTCTTGATTTTTTTTACATAAACGCAACAATGTACAAAAGCTGCTTGTTTTGAGTTGCAATGAAAAATAATCGTCAGTTAAAGAGGCTGAGGAGTGGTGGGCCATGGTATTTGCAGTTTAACGTCACTGTGTGGTAACAAAGACCATTAGCGACGCCTTCCTCCTTTATCCAGGCTTCGGACTGGCACTGGCAGAGTGCAACCAGTGGCTGATGTGGCTATTAATGCAATGCATCCGGCAACTTTCCAATGAGAAAGACTTAAATAATAATAATTTCTAATACTGTTGAAAACGGGGGAATATAATAAAAGGTCGCTGTATTTCATGATATTAAAAACTTGGGAAAAACAGAAAAGCAGAAAAAAGAAAATAGTTTGCTTCTGTCACATCTTTTAATAACCTACACCTGAAAATTTTAAAAAATCTCGTTAAAGCAATTTAATTTTTATCAGCAAATAACACAACATGTTTATCATCCATCCAATAAATCGATCCGTGTGTCAAATCCAGCCCGCAGCTAGCCGCTAGCGGGTTGTTTTGGGTGTTTGAACACCTCCGATATGAAAAATGCAAAAAAACACATAATGTAAGGACTACATTGTGCAATATATTGTCCACCTAGAACCCGCATATTTAAGAAGGCAATTTTAGAAGAAAAATACATTCAATTAGATCGTTTTTACCATACGGTGAACGATTTTTGAGTGAAAAATCTATGAAAAGCATGTGATGATCAGAAAAGGTCATCAGAAATTTCGACGACTAAGAAAAAGCTGTCGGAAATTTGGCCGAAAAAACGTTGGTAAACACCCCCGAAATCAAATTCTGGCTACGGCCTTGCTTCCATCCATCCCCCATCCATCCATCAGGGCTGTTTTAAAGAAATTTTTAGAACTGCACAATTCCTTCTCTCCTTTCCCATCTTCCATGGTAAATTACTTTCAATCTGAGGACAATGACCTCGTTTGTTAGTATTAACTGCACAGAAGTGCTTCTACAACAGCACAAATAAATTTAGAACTGCACATTTTGTGTACAACTGCACGTTAAAAATGCCCTGATTCATACTCTCACCCATCCACCCTTTCCTACTCACACCATCCACAATCCACCCCCTACATCCAACACGTTCAGAGGACAATGACCTCGTGTGCTAGTTTTAACTGCACAGAAGTGGTCATACAACTGCACAAATCCATTTACAACTGCGCGCTAAAATAAGCCCTGCCATCCATCCACCGACCCATCCATCCATTCATCCTCTCACCATTCCACCATTCTCTACTCACACCTTTCGCGCAATCCACCCATCTCCATCCGACACACATGCTTACCAGTCGAGAAGACTCCGACGGCGTTTAGCAGCGCCGCCTCAATCGGATCGAGGTGCAGCTTCGAGATCCTGTCGGCGAAGTCCCTCAGCTTCGCCTTGAAGGAGTCCGGTCTCTGAGGGCAGTCCTCTCTCCACGACAGGAAGTTCCGGAAGAGGCGCTCGGAGGCGTCGTACCAGTGGATGGCGGCCACGAGGATCCGACTCTCTGACTGGCCTCCGGCGATCAAGGTCCTCTGGTCGGCGGGGCTCAGGGTGGTAAAGTCTGCAAGAACGCATACAGGAAGTCCCTCAGCACCTCTCAAACAACACTATAACGACCAATCAATCGTAATTTATATAGCGCCCCTTTAATGTAGCTACTCAGAGGCGCTCCCGGCGGAGATCAAGCAAAAAAAATTATTCAACAGTTTGTGAAATTGAGAACAACTTGGGAGGTGCCGCATAGTTAAAGGAAGTCCATTCCAGGTTGTTGGACCAACCACAGAGAACGGAGATCACAAAATACACAAATCTTAACTATACCAACTCAGCAGACAGCCTGCAATTATACATGGCGCTAATAGCAGCCTGCAAAGCAAATCCGCCTAACGGGGGAGCTGGATTTCTCTACCTCTCGCACTCTACGCCAACGTGTTATCCAGTGATCTACATATACATGTATGCTATAAAAAGTGTTTTTGTATATCGTGTTGTTGTTGTTGTTGTTGTCTTTGTCATCGTCGTTATCATCATCATCAAAGTTTTTCTTTTCATGGTACTATCATGCTTCTGAATAGCTCTGCTGTGAGAAGAGCTTTGCAAATGTTTTATTAGTATTATAGATGATAATTATGTAGGTTAAACTTTGGATTAACTAAAAACCAGAAATTTTGGTGTAGTCATAGACACCTTTAAAAGCAATCTAATAAAAATTATTTTATACAAATCTTATACTGGTGATAATACTGATTTCTTTTCTATTTCTGTTTTCGGTACACTTTCTGTTTGCGATACTTCGGACACCTGATGAGGGCAGACAACATATCGACACTGCTAATACAAGGACGAATTGAGGGTACCAGAGCACGGGGAAGACCAAGGAGGCGTTGGATGGACGATGTCTGTGACTGGACCGGATTACCACCTGTGGACTGTGTCAGACGGGCGCAGGACAGAGAGGAATGGAGGAAGCTGCTGTCGTTGTCTCTGGTCTCCGACCCTCAGAAATGTGGATGGACAGCATCATCATTTCGGTACACGCTTCTAGTTCTACTAGTGACGAAATATACTGTCACATTCGAATATAATAAGAGTTGACATCATTTTAAAGGTGTCTAATGGATCAACTTAACGATGGAGAGGGTAACCGGATTTAAGTAATTTTCGTATGGCTGCGTGCGGTGGGGATAGGAGTCTCGACAAAACGTAGGCTACGTACGCAAAAAAATTCTAATTACTACGTCCACCGTTATCCTATTATTTTATGACTCCGTATTATCCTAATAATAGTCGTCCCATGGCTTTGATTTTGCATTGGAGCTAAATTCTGTTCACGTCTAAACAGCAAACCATAACAGTTTTAAAAAATCTAGTAAGGCAAAACTATGATGCTTTAAAAAAAATAACAGGCAACGGTAAAATAACTGTTTTGCTGATGACCTTAGCTAAATGACTTTTGTAAATGATGGCGGCAGATAAGGGGTTCGAAAACACCATTTTATGGCCTGCACGATGTATATATAAAAGGTCTACGCCCTAACCAATCACTCGTAACGTTACTTGAAAATGGGGTGTGTAAGGTCCAAGGTTCATCTTTTAGGCTAGCTCTAAAGTCTAAAGTCTTCCCTAAATGCGGGTATACCGGATGAATTATAGCACCCAGGGCTGTTTTAAAGGAATTTTTTTAACTGCACAACCCATTCTTTTCCTTCCCATCCTCCATTGTAAATTACTTCGAATCGGAGGACAATGACAATTTGTTGCTAGTTTTAACTGCACAAATCCATTTAGAACTGCACATTTTGTGTACAACTGCACGTTTAAAAAAGCCCTGATAGCACCCCATCCACGCTACTCTCATATTTCTGCCTTCATGTATGTTTGGACAAATCGAATTGGCTCCCATGAACTTCCTGTGCACGTTAAATTCAAAATCCTCATTCTCGCCTACACATGGGCGAAGTTTGGTTTCCGTTCTTGGAGGATTCTTTTTAATTTTTTAAAAGAACTTGGGGAGAACTTGGGTTTTGTTGGGGTTGAGACTCGGTCCATAACGAGCGGCGCCGACAAATATTAATTTAATTTTTCTCGGGCCAAAAAAGCTGATGACTTTTTTAGTCATTCGGAAGTTTCGCGTTCGTGAACAGAACCATTTTCCTCGAAACAAATTTATGAATCTGCGCCTCCTTGGTGAGGTTATAAGCTTACGCCCGGGAAAATATACCGTTTAGACGGTAAAAAAATGAATCTGGGTCTTCTTGGGGGGTTTATTCCCCTCAGGGCTTTTTTAAAATTCCTTTAAAACAGCCCTGCCACCCCCTTGCCCCTGATAAACTCCGCCCATGCGCCTACAAAGCAAAACGAGGTCTTACACCAAAATATAATCTGGCTGATGCAACACTTCGGCCTCTTGCGGCCTTGAAGCCTTCTCGCATCGCCCACTTCAGACTCTTCAAGGTTTTTTAGCGTGTAGTTCTATGCAAAGTGAGCAGTTCTAGATGGTTTTCTGCTGTTGTAGAAGCAATTTTGCACAGTTAAAGATAGTTTGAGAAGGTCAAGGTCGTCTGATTGGGAGTAATTTACTATGGAGGTTGGGAAGGGAAAGAAGGAGTTTTTTGTGCAGTTGTAAAAGTTCCTCGAAAGAAGTCCTGGTCAACTTTGCTCTTCAAACAGATTTGATCTTCTATAGTTCATCATACGAAAACAGCTAGGCCTATGGCTGGTTCTGATTCCCAAGGGGCCAGTGTTTTCACAGGACTTGCCGTTTACTTCCCAGGTTACGCCGATACTGATTCATACTGCTTGGTGACATAGGCACGTGTGCGTAAACAACTTGCCCCAGGGTCGTTACCCGGAGTCGAACCCGCCGCAACCGCCCACTCTGTGAGCAAGCGCGTTACCGATCAGCCCACCAGATCGCAGGTTCACCTGATAAAGAAGCTTAATAACTATTATAATAATTGAGTGGAATACAAGACAACGTGCGGTACGTAAACAAAGTTATGATGAAATGATAAAATGGAGAAGTTCTTTGACGAAAATAACATCAAATACGCTATAGTAACAATCTGCGATGATATAGTGAAACATAAATAACACAATTATTTGAAATCTATTTATATCTGGTAATAGAAGTGTAAGCTTACAGCATATGTTTAAAAAACAGGTTCTGCACTAGCAGACCAGTGTAACAGCATCAAAACAGGCCTAGTTTCGCAAGAATAACCAGTTCTTCCCAGTACGAATGTAAATTGAGGCCCAACATCCTGCAGTCGGACGAATGGGGGAAATTACTCATGAATAATAAAAGTTTTGTTTGTTTGTATGTGCACTTGTTGAAGCGCCCCTTCAAGCTCCCTACTCAGAGGCGCTCCCGACTGCAGAGCGGACACTGCATCGGAGTTTCACGCTGAGCAATTGCGAGTGAAGGACTTGCCCAGGGACCCTACGCGGCGACCTTAGGTGGATTCGAACCTGCAACCCTTCAGCTGCAAGGCGACGAACATACCCCTACACCACCGCACCCCATTAATAAACATAGGGAAGCTTTATGGAGGCTCTGGCGAATCCTTTATAGCATGTTGATAATTTGTTTTCTTAGCAGCTAGCATCATGGATTGTTTTCAAGTGATGTGCTGGTGCAGATAAGCAAAATAATTCACATGACTCGGCTTGCATGCATAATCAGCTGCGGTAATTATTTTAATTTTTAATTGCTAGTCCCCAATAAATTATACGGTGCGATCGAACAGAAATAAATTTTATTTCATCCGTTATTTCGCAAGAATTTGTCATCTCTAAACCACGAGGAAACGGCACTTAGCTCATAACCGGCTCTTGAAAACAGTGACTCTATTTTCGATTCAGTTATAAAGCATGTGGGACGCGGTGGTGTAGTGGGTATGTTCGTTGCCTTGCAGCCGGAGGGTTGCAGGCTCGAATCCACTTCAAGCCGTCACGTAGGGACCTTGGGCAAGTCCTTCACTACAACACCGCTCCCCACTAAGAATGCTAGTCGACAGACCTTCTATCTAGAAACACGGGAAGGTTAACTAAGAAAATGAACATAAATCACAGAATAAATTGTGGTGGTCAATAAATTGATCGCTTGATTGATCGCTTTATTAATTGATTGATTGATTGATTGATCGCTTGATTGATTGATTGATTGATCGCTTGATTGATTGATTGATTGATTGATTGATCGCTTGATTGATTGATGAATTGACTGTTTGATTGAGAGCAGAATAACCAAAGCCAGATTGGATGACAGGAGCGAGGTTTCGAACCGGGTACATACCTGGAAGACTTTTGCAGTATGTAACGGAGATGGTTGTGTAAGCTGGAACGACGGTCGTCTGAATCCAGAGGGAAAGTTCATCCGCGCAGTCACTGCGATGATTCTCCTTCTTCCACGACTGGAAATGGAAAAGCAATGAACGGTTTCTCAAACGACGAAGGACTAGAAAAACGACCATAGCTGCTTTTAATTAAGGAATTTTTAGAACTGCACAACTCCTTCTTTCTCTTGCTATCCTCCATGGTAAATTCTACTTCCAATCGAAGGACAATGGCCATTTTTGCTAGTTTTAACTGTACAGAAGTGCTTCTACAAATGCACAAATCCATTTAGAACTGCACATTTTGTGTACAACTGCACGTTAAAAAAACCTGAAAACGACTGCGTGTATTTGCTACTTCTTTATTTGTCTACTAGTCTTGAGTATTATTAATTTTAAATGTTTCCCAAACATAAAATCACTGATTTAGGTAGGCTATGCCTCACCTGATAAGCCTGCTTCAGTTGATTGTTGATGACCGTTCCCGAGTTGACGAAGCGATGGTAGGCTGGTATGACACCTTTGATCGTCTGCCAACACTGGTTCCCCACTTCCTCGACCGTCGATGAACCCCGTGGTCTATCAGGGCCCTGAGAACCACCATGACCCGCATCTCGCCAATCCCTGTTGACCTCCGATCTCTCCGAAGAAGGGAAACCTGAAAGAAACCATTATCATGATCATCATCATCATCATCGTCGTCGTCGTCATCGTCGTCGTCATCGTCATCATCATCATCATCATCATCATCGTCATCATCATCATCATCATCATCATCGTCGTCGTCGTCATCATCAACATCATCACTGTTATTGTTATTACAATCGTCGTCATTATTATTAAAGATGATTGACTAAATCAATCGATTAAATTGGATGATTTACTCTAGGGGTCTCAAACTCAAGTCAGCATGTGGGCCGCATTTGGAAATTTGTAATGACTCGCGGGCCGCAACATAAAATATAATCGTGAATGTGAAACCATAAAATTAATCATTGAAATCACTCAATTATTCACTCACTCACTCATTCATTCATTCCTGAAGCGCCATCGTAACTTACCTTTCCCGGACGTCATCTGGCAAGTGCATCCCGATCCGAACGCACCGGAACCCAGCTCCCCACCACCTTGACCTTGACCTTGACCGGCCTGAACGTCCATCTTCTCCGTCTTCAGCAGATCCAGCGGACAGCTGGACGACGATACACTCGGCGATCCAATCCGAACATCGCATCCGGTCTGGGCAAGGAAACCGGAAGCTGCGGCGGACCCACAGCCGCCGAGACCCTGATCGTCGTCCAGACCGGAAATGGGGTTCCCGACATCCGCCGGAAGTCGAAGAACGTCGGCGAACGCCCGGCCGACGATCCCCGACGACGAGACGTCATCGCTGTTACCACCGCAGAGTCCCGCCATGCACGGGATGTCGTCCAGCTTACCAGGTCCGTGTCCACCAGGGCAGAACCTCAGATCGAAGCAACCACCGCTTCCTCCACCACCTCCCTGGGGTAGGAGACAGTCGTCGTAGCGGCTCCTCTTGAACGCACCACTTCCACCACCACCGGATGTGACGTCATCGTCGAATCTGTTCCGCTTGAATGCACCACCGGATCGTCCCCCGTCTTCGTCATCCTCCGACGTCAGCACCTCCAGCTTGCACGCCGTCGCCATCGTCGTGGCAACGGGACTCGTCGCCCCTGGCAACAACCGACTACCGGAAGTGAGCGCTGCGGCGGCGGATGCGTTTGACCGGAAGTTGGATCCACCGCCTGTGCTTCCTCCATCGGTCCAGTCGTGGAGGTATTCCTCCTCGCCCGAGGTGAAGGACCGGGTGAAGTCGATCGGGAGGAACGGATCCGCTTCCTCTCGGACCATCGTCGAGTCCGGACATGCGCTTCCGTCCGACCGATCCCCCTCCGGATCGTCCGGGGTGACCTTGATCGGGGAGAACCCCTTCCCAACGAGGGGCACAACCGGTCCGCCTAAGAGACCCCCGTTCCACTGTCCTCTGATGTTCTCGATCTGCGTCCAGGGGTTTCGTCCGCACTCCCCTGGAGCGACCAGTAGGGGGTCTTCCATCCATGACGGGAAGGGGGCCGTGGTTGAGGCGCGCTGGTCCGAGGAGGGGTCGAGACCCGCTGGGCGGTAGGAGAAGGGGTCTGAGGGATTGGGGCGGATGGGGTGTGGGTCCGTTTGGTGGTCGCGTGGCTGGGGCACCAACCGGTGTCCCTGCGAATTCTCGAAGACGGACATTTTCGATGGTCGACCCATCTGGATTGCTGTAAGTTGAATTATAAATGATGACGGCATTAGTATTATTATTGTTGGTATTGTTATTGTACTATTGTAGCATCTGAAACGGCACCTTATTATTATTATCATTATAATTAGTATTATTATCAGCAGTTACTGTAGTAGTAATATTTTTTTTGACCCGATGTACATATGACAAGGACTTGCACCATTACTACTCAAATAAAAACATCTGGAACGGCACCTAGTCGTCGTTATTATTATTATCATTATTATTATTTTTTTAATTTATCTTCATTAATTATTCTTATCGTCATCGTCATCGTCGTCGTCGTCGTCGTCGTCGTCATCATCATCATCATTATTATGCCTCAATGCCACTTGTGCTTGAATTTTTTTTGCCATTTGATTGTAAACCATGTAATCCATTATCGTCATCATGATCTTCGTAGCTACCTTCTCTGGACATCCCAGCTTTGAGACATTTCTTGAATCGACAGAACCGACAAGCATTCCTGTTGCTCGGATTTATCGAACAATTCTGATCGTTTCGACATCTGTAACTTCTCTGCTCAACGAGACCTCGTCGAAAGAATTTCTATGAAAAAAAATTAGAAATCGAGATTCAAGACAGGGCTTTTTTAACGTGCAGTTGTAAGCTTACACAAAATGTGCAGTTCTAAATGGATTTGTGCAGTTGTAGAAGCACTTCTGTAGTGTTAAAACTAGCAAAAAGGTCGTTGTCCTCCGATTAGAAGCAATTCACCATGGAGGATGGGAAAGGAAATGAGTTGTGAGGTTCTAAAAATTCCTTAAAAACAGCCCTGATTCAAGACTAGATCAGACTTTGTAAGCAGGTGGGAAGACCGCAGTTATAATACGCTGTTAAAATGTTTTATTGTTTGTTTATTGCTTATTGACTTGCATGTAACATACATTTGCAAAAAAATTCAACAAGAAGTGTTATACGCTTAACATTAATGCATGTCAATGAGTCAGCCGACAAAAGACCCGCTTTTTAAAAATGCTGTAGGCCTGTGTTCATTCTCTAAATGCATTTGTAAAGTGCCTCTTCAATGGGCTACTCAGAGGCGCTCCCAACCTCATCGCTGCCAAATAAAACGGTCTTATGATGAAAGAGGAAAGCCTGAGAAGTGCTTTTTGAAAGGGAGCGGAGGATCAGAGGAAGACCATTCCAGGTTGAAGGTCCTACCACCGAGAGAGCACGGTTCTGCATAGTGGAAATGTGACTGAGAGTAGACTTTATTCAGTTGTATGTTGTGTGTTGGATGGCGTCCATGACTGCTCAGTCACACTTCAAGCAGTGCCTAAGGTGTGAAAAAATAAGTGCCTGGACGTCCCTTACCACTCCAAAGGAAGTGCCTGGACGTCCCTTACCTCTCCAAAAGAAGTGCCTGGACGCCCCTTACCCTTCTAGTCTTTGCTCCCCAATAAGTGGTTGAGAGCAGACTTTGTTCAGTTGTATGTTGTGTGTTTGGATGGCGCCCATGACTGTTCAGTCACACTTCGTCTTCAAGCCATGTCTTTAATGTACCAATTTGATAGTCGCACTATGGTTTACGACTTTACGTATAGGCCTACTACAGTGGTATTTGTGAAACGCCTGAGCATAACTTGTCACACACGTATAGCTGCAGGCCATGATACAGATAAGGTCAGTGAACTATCATTGAAGGTGTAGCCCAATTAGCAACTCCTAATCATCCACCCACAGCCATCCAAAACCCAGCTGTAATCCCAATCCACAAGATTGTTGCGCATGACAGGCAGGAGGCATAACACGGCAGATGAGGCAGATGAGCAACTGGTCGAAATAGATTCCAGGAATTAGAATTTCAAATTAGAACTGATCCATATTGAGTGGGTAAAAATTCTGCAAGCCAGAATCCATATTTAGAACAGATCCGATAATTCTGAATTGACGGAAAGATGGAACTAGAATCGGAGTGGACTCGAATGGATGGGAGGAAACCGGTTCTTGATGGTAGGGTGTCAGAACAGCTGCAGGAATCGATTTTATCCGACTTTTATCGTATGTGGCAGTCCAGACCGAAATAAGTAAGATATTACACATCAGAGATATTTAGGGAAATAGTATGTTTGTTTGTTTTTTATATAGAATTTAATCTAAAAATATGTTTAAAAAGCTATTTTGTTTCATTTTATAAAAAAACACGTTGTAAAGCTATTTTAGATCAGGGCTGTTTTAAGGAATTTTTAGAACTGCACAAACCATTCTTTTCTTTCCCATCCTCCATGGTAAATTACTTCCAATCGGAGGACAACGACCATTATTTGCTAGTTTTAACTGTACAAAAGTGCTTCTACAACTGCACAAATTTGTTTAGAACTGCACATTTTGTGTACAACTGCACGTTAAAAAGCCCTGTTTTAGATCTAATGCTCTTGAAATTCACAATACCATGTTTCAATTAAATCAATTGATTCATTTAATTAGATCACTTGTTGCCATATGTCTTGGGTTAGAACAAAGTTAGAGCACTCATTTTTGTGTCATTTTGAAGCCTGAGACAGGACCTTAGAAATGATGCATCAAACTCAGTATTTTTGCAAAATCACCATAATGCTGGGTTCGGTGTATGGCGCCACATATGACAACTTATTAGGTATAAAGTCTGATAAAGTTCTGTACAGTCTTAATCTTTAACTGCATAATCATTATTACCAAGGGCGGATATAGTACAGACTACAGCGCGGACACTGCATCGGAGTTTCACGCCGAAGCGCTGAGCAATTGCGAGTGAAGGACTTGCCCAAGGTCCCTACGAGGCGACTTGAGGTGGATTCGAACCTGCAACCCTCCGGCTGCAAGGCGACAAACATACCCACTACACCAGTAACACCACCGTGCCCAAAATATTAGTATTATTTATACTCATAGGCTCATAGCCATAAAACAATCATAATCGTATTAATCGTCCAGCCACACTTTAAGCCCTGCAAGCGTTTGAAAACCATTCTCTTTGATTGTGGTTTGGTGTCAGGTCGGGGGCGCCTCTGAGGAGTTCTCTTGAAGGGGCGCTATATAAATGTACGATTACAATTACAATTACAATTGCTCATAGCCATAAAAGAATCATAATCATATTAATCATATCATTAAATAATAAAATATCATACAATTAAAATTAGATAATTGTCACTTATATAGCGCATATTCCTCCCTCATCTCACCTTGCATCCTTCGCAGGTCAGAACTCCAAAGTGAACTCCATTCGCCACATCTTGACAGACGACGCAAAGCTGCTGACCGTCCTGAGCCTCGATCTGAGCAGGGCGAACTAAACAGACAACGGTAACGACAACGGTAAATGTAGGTAACGACAGCGGTAAATGTAGGTAACGACAACGGTAAATGTAGGTAACGACAACGGTAAATGTAGGCAACGACAACGGTAAATGTAGGTAACGACAACGGTAAATGTAGGTAACGACAACGGTAAATGTAGGCAACGACAACGGTAAATGTAGGTAACGACAACGGTAAACGTAGGTAACGACAACGGTAAATGTAGGCAACGACAACGGTAAATGCAGCGGTAAAGGTGACGGCAAGGTAATATTAGACGTACATGTTAAGGTAACTGTGGATGAAATCGGTAATTGTAAGGGTAATTTTAAGATGACGGTACAGGACTCGGTAGACACACCGGAAAAGTGAATGTATATTATTTTATAGTAGAGATGCTTGTAGAGATACCAATTAAGGTAGCGGTAGAGGAGACGGTAAGGTAAGGCAACGTGGAGATGCAACAAATAGGTGTCTTATAGAACTATTGGAGATGCCGGTAACGCTAAAGGAAACGATATTAGAAGAGGTGCCGGGGTCACGAAATAGAGTATCCCCCATATTAATAATATCCCCCCAAATGAAAAAACTCGAAAAAGTCACTTCCGCGTGTATTTTTTTTTGCAAATTAATTTTCATCTGCTTTGTTTTGAACAATGACACTAACAGGTATGTTTATTCCTGCAAGATAATTTGTGTTGCTTTGCTTTTAGAGCATTTAAAACATTTAAAACACTTAAGAATAGTCACTTAATATATTCGAGTTGCCTTGCTCTGAACATTGCTTAGGACAGTTAAAACAATTAGAGTCACTTTAAATTTTGATTAGAGCATAAAATTTTTAATTATACGCATTTTTCCAAAAAAGGGATAGACTGGTTCATCCCCCGGATAGTCTAGACCGGTTAAGTCCATCCGGAGGGATAGATTAATTCATCCCCCCGGATAGCTTTCAGGGGGATACTCCGTTTTGTGTCACCGGAAAAAATACTGGTAAGTGTTGAGGTTAAAGTAGCGATAAAAGTAACGACGATGGTAACGTTAACGGTAAGAAAGACTTGACTTGAGTCAGCACGGATGATTTTTATTGAGCAGTAAGTATATTGCACCTGCCGAACTTACAATGATTCACGCGAATGAATTGTTTGGATGACAATGGGAGAGGAGAGATCAAAGCAAAACTATGGTCACCTAATTCCTTTCAGCAGACGCTTCAAGATGCGTCACACATCAAGCCAGTCAAGTGTTAACTATTTGTCACGTAAGGGAATTGCAGAAGGAAGGTGTGTATATATATATATGTGTGTGTATATATATATGTATATATGTGTGTGTATATATATATATATATATATACGGATACCATCATGCGTGTGTATGTGCGTGAATGAATGCATATTATGCATATTGCATCAAAAATACATTAGTGGTAGCATTAGTTCAATACAATACATGTAAGTGTGTCTATACTGTGTGTCAATAATGTATGTGTGTGTATGTGTGTGTGTATGTGTGTCTCTGTGTATGTGTGTATCTGTGTATGTGTGTATCTGTGTATGTGTGTGTATGTGTGTATCTTCTGTGTATGTGTGTATCTTCTGTGTATGTGTGTATCTTCTGTGTATGTGTGTAACTTCTGTGTATGTGTGCGTGTGCGTGCGTGTGCGTGTGCGTGCGTGTGCGTGTGCATGTGCGTGCGTGTGCATGTGTGCATGTATGTATGTATGCATGTATGCATGTATGCATGTATGCATGTATGTATGTATGTACATGTATGTATGTATGTATGTATGTATGTATGTATGTATGTATGTATGTATGTATGTATGTATGTATGTATGTATGTATGTATGTATGTATGTAGTAGCAATAACAGTATCAGTATCAGTAGCAGTTGCATTGGCAGTAGCAGTGGCAGTAGCAGAGCACAATCATTGACGGAGTTTAAGTAAGTGACTCATGCGAAAGGGCAACCCAGAAATTGATGGTCCAGCTAGATCTAGGCAATCACAATGCAGTGCAGGAATATTGTATCAAGAATGACATACATAGAGTGCAGCAGCAGAGTAGGTGACAAAAATCGAAAAGTCGAGGGTGAGTATTAGTTGAGATACGAGGAGAAAGATAAGTCATAGCCAGAGAATACTGACCAAAGCAATCTCAGAACAAAATACGCATAAGCTATGATTATGACTCAAATAACTATAAAACCTTAAAACTTTTATTTTAAACACTTTTGTGGGGCGCTGTGGTGTAGTGGGTATGTTCGGTGCCTTGGAGCCAGAGGGTTGCAGGTTCGAACCCACCTCAAATCGCCGCGGAGGGACCTTGGGCGATGGTGACAACGACGACGAATATAATGATGATGATTTTACAACAACGGCACTTGCAACATGATAATGATGATGATTTTACAACAACGACACTTGCAACACTACCTCTTCTGCACATCCCGACCCTGAGGCATTTCTGGTATCTGCAAAACTTGCATTGAGTTCTTGTGGCTGTTGTAATCTCACACGTCTTACTGTATTTACATTCGTATGAAAACCCATCGCCAGCGTAGCGCAGGAAAAACGTCTGCAACAGCAAGAAGTTGATAGGGCGTAAGTGCAATATCGGGGACCGTAAGTGTCGGTTAGGGTCAGGTTAAGCGTCGTGAATGTCGGATAGAATTTGTGTTATGGGTTCAGTGGCGTAGACAATGGGAGGGTTTATGGGGTTAAAAAACATCATTGGCCTACGAAAAAGTTTTTTTAAAGGCTATTTATCTACTTAAAAAAGAAAAACAAAAACAATTGCTTGTAGTAACAATTGTTTTTCTTACTTTATTCCATTTGCTACTTTATTCCCTTTGTATTTACTGTAATACTGTTGGGTAGGTGTCAGGAAGGGCACCAGGCCAGGCCATAACCACACGCACCCCATCATAAATTCCTGGCTACGCCACTGGTGAGAATTGCTTTTGAAAATCGTAAATGGAAAAGTAAATAGGAAGGGCATCCGGCCAGGCCATAAAAACCCCGAACCCCCATTATAAATTCCTGGCTACACCACTGTGTGGGTTAGTGTCGTCATTAGATACAGTAGGCTACTGTCAAATGATAATGCAAATGCTTCGGCCTCCTATTATACTGTAACTACACCGTAAGTACTAACAGGGTTAAAGCAAGCGAATTAGGAATGCAGCAATTTTCTATAGGACTTACTCAAGGTATACCTGTGCAATAAATAGTGTGAGATCGAAGCCATACTCTTCCCGTTGCAATACGTACTCATTACCTATGTGGTTAACGTTGTCCATACCGTCCAATTTACCTCTGCAGGTCAGAGGTAAATTATTGACCGTGCACTTTCTCGTTCACCTTTCTGCGGACAGTTACCTTGCATGGAACGCAGACAAGAGCGCCGAAGTTTATTCACCTTAGCCAAGGCCCTAGCTAGGTGGTGTTTGGGGTGTTTTAACATCCCCCCCATTGGAAAATGGAAAAAATAAAAGAATGCATTTACTAGCACATGATGTAAAAAAACATAAAATAAAACCATGAAAACACCCCTCGTAATGAAAAATGTAAAAAATTGCATGAATAATTTGTGACATTTTCTGAAGATTTAGGCCGGATGAATAAAAAAGGTTATCAGTTTTTTTTCGAACGGGAAACTGAAGAAACATCCCCCGAAAAAAAATCCTGGCTACGGCCTTGACCTTTGCCATTAACATTACCTTTACCATCTCATCTACCTCCGCCGTACCGCTACCATTGTCTTCTTATCTACCTACACCGTTACCATTACCCTTACCTGAATTCCTGTCTACCTCTGCTGTTACAATTATCTCCTCATTTGTACACTTAACGTCCTATTATTTTATTCTTGGCATTACCATAACCCTCCTAGTTACCTCTGCTGCAACCGATACTTCCTCAATTAGCGTTACCGTAATACCGTTACACTTATCGTCCTATTTTTTTTATTCATGGCATTACCGTAATCTTCTTAGTTACCTCGACCGTTACCGTTACCCTTACCTTCCTAGTTACCTCTACTGTTACCATTACTTCCTCATTTAGCGCTACCGTTGCACATATCTTCCTATTTTTGTTATTCATATCATTACCGTAACCTTCCTAGTTACCTCTGCCGTTACCGTCGCCCTTTACCTCTGCGGTGGACAGTTACCTTGCATGGAACGCAGACGAGTGCACCGAAGTACATTCCGGTGGCCGCATCTCCACACACGCGACAGATTCTCGTCGCATCCAATGGGAGGCGGTCACGTGGGTCGTTTTCAGACCGGAAGTCGGTCGTCGCCTTCGCCGGAAGCGTCATCTGGTGTCTTGTGACTCCTGTCTGTCTGTGTGTCTGTCTGTTTGTCTCTGTCTGTCTGTCTTTCTCTGTCTGTCTGTTTGTCTGCCTGTGTGTCTGTTTGTCTGTTTTTGTCTATGTCTATCTTTCTCTGTTTGTATGTCTTTCTGTGTCTCTGTTTGTCTGTCTGTGTCTGTCTGTGTGTCTCTTTGCGTGGCTTGTTGTCTCTCTCTATTTCTGACTCCGTCTGAGTAACTGTGTGAGAGAAGTTCTCCGAATTCCACTACGCACGTGCATCTCTTTCACTTTGTCTGTCTGTCTATCTGTCTGTCTGTTTGTCTCTTTCTCCTATGTAAAAGAATTCCACAAAGATCGACGTAATAATCCAATTCCAGAAGTCACGACGATGACTTCAGCAATGACGCTGCCATGACGTCTACTATGACGCGGACATGACACAAAATACGATAAGACTTTGACGTCGATTTCTTCAAGTTGGACGTTGACTCCGCTGTGACATGGATCACGACGCTTCTTTCACACTGACTATGACGCCAACGAGACGACGAGCTTATGACGTAGCTAATGACGTTGACTTGGCGCCGACGATGACACTTCTATGACGAAGAAGAAAATCCTAAAGAAACAACAGAAAATGTTTTGTCTACAGAGAAAAAAAGAAGACAGTCAAAACTGACAAATGCATCGAGAGCAGATTTGAAATCGCTTGAGCTGAGGGGAAGATGGGGAGAGAGGAGATTTACATAAGAGAGGGGAGAGAGGCGATATACGGAAGAGAGGGAGGGAGGGGAGAAGGGAGGGAGAGGAGAGAGGGGAGAACGGAGGGGAGAAAAGGGAGGGAAGGTAGGGAGAAGAGGGGGCGGACGGATGAAAGGATTGACGGACAGACAGACACACACACAGACACACGGACACACACATACATACAGACAGAAATACAGACAGACAGACAGACAGGCAGGTAGACAGATAGCTAGACAGACAGATAGACAGACAGATAGATAGAAAGATAGATGCACAGACAGACAGACAGACAGACAGACAGACAGACAGACAGATAGATAGATAGATAGATAGATAGATAGATAGATAGATAGATAGATAGATAGATAGATAGATAGATAGATAGATAGATAGATAGATAGATAGATAGATAGATAGATAGATAGATAGATAGATAGATAGATAGATGGATAGATAGATAGATAGATAGATAGATAGATAGATAGATAGATAGACATACAGACAGACAGACAGACAGACAGACAGAAATAGCGTAGTAAACACATATACATAACACTCAAACATATCGAGAGATAAAAGACAATATTATTACAGACGCAAGTACAGACAGACAGAGACAGAGAGGCAAAAACAGTGAACGACAGAGAAAAGAGATAGCTAATGAACAAACACAGACACAAACATACCGACACACAGACACACACACGCATAGAGACATATGCGCACAGAGATAAAGACAAGGACTGCGCAATTTTCCGATAACAGGGCCTTGGTGCAGTCCTCTCAGCCGGTAAACATCATCGGGGTCATCCGCAATAGTCCCCCTCCCTCTCCCCTCAACCCCCTCCACTCTGAAGCGCGCACTTGTTCAGCGCGCGCGGTCGATAGCCGAGTAAAGGCCATGGACCAGAAAAACAAGAGCGCCCTCCCCAGCGCCAAGCACGACCATCCACCCATCCATCCATCCATCACTCCAACCCACAAATAGACATAAATATGTAGATGTGTTGTTCTCATTATATATAATATATATATATATATGTGTGTGTGTGTGTGTGTAGGTAACTATTTGCGGCCTAGATTATCATTATTATGCGTGCATTTATATACTTACATATATATATATACATACGTGAATATGATATATATATATATATATATATGTATACTGTTGAAACATTTATAAGAGCATTATTATACAATTGTAAACAGCACATAATTATATACAGACACAATCTATTTGCATATCCGACGACAAACAGATACAGATATATTTAATTGTAGTTTATAAATATTTTGCAGATCAAACTATATATATATATATATGTGTGTGTGTGTGTGTGTGTGTGTGTGTGTGTTTATAAATTATATATATTTATATATATATTTTTATATAATTTTATTACAGAAGCCAATAACGTCAACTGCGTAGACTTCAAAGCCATCATATTTTCAAAGAAAAACGGAGGCACAATTTATTATTATATGTAAGTAATACATCCCATAATATATCTACACTTTTATAATTATACACTTAATATGCCCTACAAATGTGTATATGTAGGCCGATCTGTATGCATACAATCGTTTCAATCCATTATATTATGTATGCACAATGTGTGCATCTCTTTGTGTCTCCTTCTGAATATATTGGAATGTCTGTCTGTGCATGCTATCGTCCTTGTGCCTCTGTTTGTCTATCGAAATTAGGATGGCTGTAAAGCCAGCGCATCGGACGAGACTGGCTTCTGATCTCAATTCCTATTCGTCCTTGAGTGGAAGGAAGTCCGTCTGCCTGTGGCGCTGTCTGCGCGTCCATGTACGTCTGCGTGTCAGTGTGAGTTGTCTCGGTCGATCCTGGGCAAGGTCTCAAACGTCCTTGTTGTTCGTTCAACCATCCACCCATTTTTCCATCTATCTATCCAGCCAATCGTCAATACTTCCAGCCAGCCAGCGAGGCATCCAACCATTGATCCGTGTATCCATCCATATCTATCCATATATCGCACATCTGTATTCGTTCATCCATCTATCCATTCAGCTAGCCATTCATCTTGCCAGTCATCCACCCATCCATAAAATCATGCTTGCAGGCATACATCATTTATCCACTATTGATCCATATAATTATCATCCACCCACCCATCCATCCATTCATCAATCCATTCTTCCATTCATCCATCCGTTCATCCATCCATCCACCCATCAATCCATCCATCCATTCACCCATTCATCCATCCATCCACCCATTCATCCATCCATTCATCCATCCATCCACCCATCCATCCATCCATCCATTCATCCATTCATCCATCCATCCACCCATTCATCCATCCATTCATCCATCCATCCATCCATCCATCCATCCACCCATTCATCCATCCATTCATCCATCCATCCATCCATCCATCCACCCATTCATTCATCCATTCATCCACCCATCCATCCACGCATCCATCCATCCACCCATCCATCCATTCATCCACCCATTCATCCATGCATCCATTCAATGAATCCATTCATCTGTCAATCCACCCACCCTCCTTCATACCACATGCTATCTCATCGCTTGACCTGCCAGCTCACCAGAGAGCCCCCGCCCGACCGCCCGCCCGACTGACTCCCCATGCGACCGAATGCCGTCCATAATACTTGTGTCGGCCTGTTTACGCGCTCAGCCTATTTACCGCAGGAGATTTCTGACAGTTCATCGGCCTATTTTTTTCTAACTCACGGCCTCTTGATAACACTATGCTCTCTCTGTGTGTGCCTCTCTGTGTCTCTCAGCAGTTTCTCTCTGTCTCTTTCTGCCTGCTTCTCTCTCTATGCTTGTGTGTCTGTCTATTTTTCTCCCTCAGTTTCTCTATGTATCCCTAGGTCCCTCTCTCTGCCTATCTTGGTCTTTCCCAGTTTCTATTAATCTCTTAATTTCTTTCAGTCTATCTCTTTGTCGTTCTCAGTGTGTCTCTCTCAGTCTCTCTGTCTCTCTCTGTCTGTCTCTCTGTATGTCTCTCTGTCTATGTCTCTCTGTCTCTTTATGTATCTCTCTCTTCTCTTACTCTCTCTCTCCCTCCCTCAGTGTCTATGTATCCCTAGGTCCCTCTCTGCCTCTCTCGGTCTCTCCCAGCAGTCTCTCAGTCTCTTTCTCTGTTTGTCTCTCAGTCTCTCTATGTATGTATTTTTCTGTTGTCTCTCTGTCACATCTACACTATTACACCCTCTGCTATTTACCGGAAATTTGGACCCACTAAGTGCAAATTGCGATCGTCCGAATTAAGTAGGCCTTCGACCAAAACAGCGTCAGGCCTATTCATGTTGTTGTTTGCTCACTGTTTTCTCACATGCCGTGTTTGCTACATGTAGGTTCATTTGTTCGTTCGTTCGAAATTTTATATAGCGCCTCTTCTGGGTAGGCTACACACAGTGTGTTTCAGGGGTTAAAATCCCACCATTGGCCTATGGAAAAGTTTTTTAAAGGTCATTTATCCACTTAAATAAGAGAAGAAAACAATTGCTTGTATGACAACTGTTTTTCTTACTTTAGTCCCTGTGTTACTTTATTCCCTTTTTATTTACTGTAACACTGTTGGGTTGGTGTCAGAAGGGCATCCGACCAGGTCATAAAACCCCAAGCCATCCCCCCATCATAAATTTCTGGCTACGCCGCTGTGCTACACAGATGCGCTCCGCCTCACGTATTCCGAAAATATTGTCCATGCTTCTTCATTTTATTAGCACTATTCGCTGCGTCCAAACTAGGCTTTCTTCCGTCTTATTTGGACAGATTGGACAGTGGTAATAAATGAAAAAGTAAGAAAAAATTATATGTCAGATTTACAATTTCTTTGCTTTGAACTCTGAGATATTTTGATTGAACGCTGACTGAAAACTGTGTACTTTAGTAGGCCAGGTTAATATAAACCTCTTGAATTTTACCAGGGCTTCCTGTTGCCACTGTAGGGATTGTCTGTTTCCGATGTACTTGTTTAAAAAAAGTTCTTTTGGTGCAATAAACAAATAAAAAATAGACAGACAGACAGACAGACAGACAGACAGACACAGACAGACAGACAGACAGACAGACAGACAGACAGACAGACAGACAGACAGACAGACAGACAGACAGACAGACAGACAGACAGATAGATAGATAGATAGATAGATAGATAGATAGAAGACAGACAGACAGATGGATAGATATAAATAATAAAACTAAATAAATAAATAAATAAATCTTTCACATATTCCTACCTCATTCCATCCTTCATTTCTCCTTTCCATTCTATTTGCTGGTGTATGATTCCTCTTATAATATATAATAGGTCTAGTCATCCTGAATATCATCTCACATTATGTCATAATTATCACTTCACACTCAACATACCGGCCACATGCAGGACTGTTCTGGTAAATTTTGAGGCGAGAACACGCCGGCCAAAAAATCGACTTTTTGGCCGAAATTGTTTGGGAATTTTTTTATCGAGCAAATTTTCTGGCGACTTTTTAAAGTCATTCGCCTATTTTTTCCTTGCACGATCACGCAAGACAATCCAAAAAGCACTGCTTTCTGCGATTTTCGACTATTTTCTGCTCGTAATTTCGTTTATAGATACATCGTTCAGTCACTTTGTGGGGCGCGTGGGGTAGAGTTGGCGGCGTTGTCTTGAAGCCGGAAGGTTCGAGGTTCGAATCTACCTCAAGTCGCCGCGTAGGGACCTTGGGCAAGTCCTTCACTCGCAATTGCTCGGCGCTTCGGCGTGAAACTCCGATGCAGTGTCCGCTCTGTAGTCGGGAGCGCCTCTGAGTAGAGAGATTGAAGGCGCGCTATATCAAGTGCACATACGAACTCCGATATGAAGCTAATACCTGTTGGAGTAATTTACGACAGCATGGATCGTTGTCATCAATCCAGCTTCCATTTAGGCAAAAATTCGTTTCGTCCAACTTCTATTTAAATAACAATTGTTTTTATCCATCGAGCTCCAATTTAGGCAAGAATATCTTCATCAATCCAGCTCCAATTTAAGCAGGAATATTTTCTTCAATCCAGCTCCAATTTTAAGCAGGAATATTTTTATCAATCCAGCTCCAATTTAAGGAGGAACATTTTCATCAATACAGCTCCAATTTAAGCAAGAATATTTTCATCAATCCAGCTCCAATTTAGGCAAGAATATTTTCATCAATCCAATTTGCGGACTTAGGACCGCCGTTTTAAACAGTCTTTCTCTCGCTTCGAATCCTGCCTTTTCTCACTGGGAGCGCTTCCGAGAAGCTCTTGCTGTGAGAAGCGCTTTAAAAATAAATGGTCAAATACAATGCAATACAAATCAACATAGTAGTCACCATTATAATCACATCCATGACTGACGCTTGCGAGACTGTAATTGGTTAGGTTATTCTTCAAGCAGCAAGTCATCTGGTATGCACGATCGTCCAATGAAAGAATTTCTTGTATCAACAACATGACGCACGCTTTTTCTCTGAACTTGTACAGTGAGCTGCTACTTGGGGAGCAGCTTAAGGTAATCATGGCAAACACACTTTGGCACGAAGATTACACGGAAGACGGACCGCTTCCTGATGCCCTCCCATATTATGGTCCGCTCAGCCATCGAAGAGTTAGCATTGGAAAACTGAAAAGTAGGGCATTACGAGCCTCTTGCATGGATGCCAAAGTTTAGTTCGACTTCTGATTGTAAACATGCTGCGTTGTGCCAGTTTGAAACAATAAAATCAGAACAGTATAGTGTATAGCACAGAGCTGTACAGTATAGTGTAGCACAGAACAGTACAGTACAATATAGTACAGAGTTGTACAGTACAGTGTAGTACAGAACAGTACAGTACAATATAGCACAGAGCTGTACAGTATAGTGTAGTACAGAACAGTACAGTACAATATAGTACAGAGTTGTACAGTACAGTATAGCACAGAGCTTATAGTACAGTGTAGTACAGAACAGTATATACAGTACAATGTAGTACAGAGCTGTACACTGTGTACAGTACAATATAGCACAGAGCTATACAGTACAGTGTATAGCACAGTACAGTACAGTACAATATAGTTCAGCATAGTGTACTGTGCCATGCCATGTTCTGCTTTGCTATCATGTGCTATGCGATAAAATGCAATACTATACAGCACTGTATTACACTATGCTATGCTATATTACAATAAGCTATGCTATGCTATGCTATGTTACAATAAGCTATGCTATGCTATATTACAATCAGCTATGCTATGCTATATTACAATAAGCTATGCTATGCTATGTTACAATAAGCTATGCTCTGCTATGCTACAATAAGCTATGCTATGCTGAGCGAATAGATGTGATAATGTACTGTATAGCATAGCATAGCCAGGGTTTTTTTAACGTGCATTTCTACACTAAATGTGCATGTAAATGAGTTTGTGCAGTTTGTGGATGCACTTAGAACTGTGTGTAGTTAAAACTAGTTCAACACAGGGCTGTAAATCAAGGGTATACGCAGGTACACACGGCGTATAATAACCAGGGTACACGGGTATACGCGAGTAAATCACGGTACACGCGGCTATTTAGGTGTATTTTTTTATGAAATTCGAAGCGAGAGACTAAAAAAGGTCATCAGTTTTCCGGACGGACGGAAAATGGAGAAAATTTTGGCTGATGACTAAAAAAGGTCATCAGAAATTTCGCACCCAAAAAGTCGATTTTTCTCGAGGCCTGGAGAGTGTAGTTTGAGAAATTCCTTTTAAAAAGGTCTGAATAAAATAAAAGAAGTTTATTACAATAGACGTTCAATTATTGAGCCGACTCATTGTTCGTCCGTCAGTAAATCAATTTGAAATTGAAAAACTGTCAAGACCGACTTCCGTGCATGATGATATCATTTACTATCATGATATCCATACATCGAATACACTTGCATGATCTTCTCATCGACCTCTCCGTTCTCTATGTGGGACGCGGTGGTGAATTGGGTGTGTGTGTGTTCTATGCCTCGTTGCAGGTTCGAATTCACCTCAAGCCGCCTCGAAGGGACCTTGGCATTGGGCAAGTCCTTCACTCGCAATCGCCCAGAGCTTCGGGGTGTAACACCGAGTGACCACGCTGTAGTCGGGAGCGCTTCTGAGTAGGTGTTTGAAGGGACGCTATAACAGCTGCACATACATTTATTCTCTGGGCAGGTCTGACTTTCTTGTTCTAAGTCTGTTCGCACATACAAATAATTAATTATACGTAAGTACGAAATTATGCGCAAAAACTTTGCCAACAAGGTCTTGCGGATAAAAATCTGATGCAACACTCTGGCCTCATTTCAGCCTCATCGCATCGCTGACTTCGTTCTTCAAACGGATTTCATCTTCAAGTTTCTCACACTATTATAGAACAGCAACTCGATTACAAACTCTACGATTATGGAAACCATTCGTCCTCATCATTTGCACTTCTTAGAACCTATTTCTTCCCTCGTGGCATTTTGCACTTTAATAATAGAATGCGATTCTGAACGGTTTAATCTATAATTACAGGCGATTCATATCAAATGTTTTAATACAATAAAAATACGGTACTATACAAAGCAGCATATACATGTATGTGTACATGTACGCATTAATGGATATGATTATGCAAGCATGTATGCATGCATGTATGCGTGCATACATGCATAACGCCAGCGGTGTCTGTAGCACATGTAACTCAATCAACTAATTAATTTAATTAATTAATTAATTAATTAATTAGGTAACCATTCTAGCTAGTAAGTTTATAATTGTGGTATTAAATGACATTCGTCATCATTAATTTTAGTTATTTAAAGTGTCGATCGTTTTGACTTATTCGCACGCTTTACTAATCACCATTGAAATAACTTGACCATAATTTACCAGATGAAATAACTTGTTTCAAGACCTCTTTAAAGGTGTTTAAGCTACGCACAGTTAGAGTGACGGCGGTTGGGAGGTTCTTTTTAAGCGTTATTGTTGTCACCCCGGAGCATAATATAGGCTTTGGACTTGCGCCATCACAGTCAGGCAGTGGCGTTATCGAATAAATAGCACATGTAACTCAATCAGCTAATTATTTGAATTAATTAGGTAGTCATTCGTAGCCTATACGTCCTCTTTTGACCACCCACGAAAGGTTCAAAAGCCAACACAAAGGGTTCATACTTTATACAATAATAATAATAATAATAATAATAATAATAATAATAATAATAATAATAATAATAATAATAATAATAATAATAATAATAATAATAATAATAATAATAATAATATACAATTACAAATAAGTAGATCACTGTTATCCGATGAGAAGAAGAAGTCATCTCTTCAATAACAACAACAACAAAATTATCGTTGATCACGTTGGTGCGGCTTATTAACTTCCGGCTTTGAAAAGAGGTCAGCAGTACATCTTGGACGCATGGAGTGTAAGGTGTTTGTGACGACAGCGTGGTGATGCAACATGGGAGATGGTTGAATGGGGGGATGGTGGGTGGATGGGGATGGGGGTGGATTGGGATGGTGGGTAGATGGAGTACATGGACGGACGGATGGACGGATGAATGGATGGATGGACTCAAGACCAACATTAAGACCAAACAGCTGTGTAAAGGAATGCAGACAAACTGACACAGACAGAAAGACAGACAGAGACAGCCAGACAGGTGAACACACAGATAGACAGACAGATACACGAACAAACAGCGATACATGCAGACAGGAAGAGAGATAGTCAAACAGATATACATACAGACATACAGACAGGTAGACAGACAGACAGACAGACAGACAGAAGGGTAGACAAATTGACAGACAGACAGACAGACATGCAAACGGATAGAGACAGTCAGACATGCAAACGGATAGAGACAGTCGGACACAGATAGAGTGATAGACGGGCGAACACGCAGACGGACAGATAAACAGACAAACAGACACACAGACAGATAGATAGACAGACGGACAGAAATACAGATAGACACACACATACACAGTCAAACAGTCACATACACAGTCAAACAGACAGACAACCATGCAGACAGATACACAGATCTGGAGACATACATACAGGTAGACAAACATATAGACAAACAAACAGACAGATAGACGGACAAGCACGCAGACAGACAAACAGACAGACAGCCAGACCGAAATACAGATAGACATGCACATACACAGTCAAACAGACACACAAACAGATAGACAGACAGATAGAAGGACAGATAGAAGGACGGACTGACGAGCAGGAAGCCATTGCTGTTCTTAAGGCGCTACAAGCTACATTAAGCGCTCGGCTCAAACTGACCTATTTTTTCTGACTTAATATATCGCGATCGCCGCAGAAGAAGAGAAGAGAGATAAAAACAGAAACTGGGACCAGTTCAGTGTTTTAAGCTTCAACGGTGTAAACAACGAATTCATTTGTCGCACGATTCACTGAATGTAGAATAGCGTTCAGCAATTATTGTTGCTATACTGAATTTAGAAACTTTGAGTGTTGTGCACTTTGGTGTTGCCAGAACTACGCATGGTGAAAGGAAAAGGGTGATGCTGATGCATTGCATTGTGTTGCGTTGTATTGTGTTGTATTGTATTGCATTGTATTGCATTGTATTGTATTGCATTGCATTGTATTTCATTGCGTTGTGTTGTATTGCATTGCATTACATTGCATTGCATTGTGTTGTATCGTGTTGTGTTATATTGTATCGTATCGTATCGCATCGAATTGTATTGTATCGTATAGAATTGCATTTATTGCATTGTATCGCATCGTATTGTTGCTGTGTTGTGCTGTATAGTATTCTATTGTATTGTATTGTTTTGGTTTGGTTTGTACTTTAATGTATTGTGTTGCATTGCATTGTATTGTATCTATAAATTTTTATAGTGCCTCTCGCAGTGCACACCAATCAGAGGCGCTCCCAGCACGTGAGACCAAGAGAGAAAAAAGCGATCTTGAGAAAACGAATAGAGACATCATTTGGCAAGTTACCAGTTAACATTGAGGAAGGCGTTGAAGGAGGAGGAAGCTGGTTCCACAATGCAGCAGGGCCAATCAGCGCAAGTTAGTTAGCCCCGTTAGCTACATCGGTAAGAGAACTGGCGGCCGCGCGTCTGTGGAAGAGAGCGTGCGATCCGCGGTTCGCTTCCCGAAGGTGGCTATTTAAGAGATTCAAAATATCGGGCTAGCACGGTCCGTCCGTGGGGATCTAAATGGCGTGGTGTCCATTCAAACGGACGAGCGGTGGTGAAGGTTCTCACCCTCAGGGTCGAGGCCATAAGACAATCGCTATATAAAATCCGATTACTATCCGAAGACACCCGCTTTAACTATTACAGTCCTGGTATAAAAGCGTTTCAAAGGCACCCGTTTTAACTATTGCAGTAATGGCTAAACGATCCGAAGACACCCGTTTTAACTCTTACAGTCCTGTATATAAACGATCCAAAGGCTGCAAACAGATACTTGGAAGCTTTGTCATGTGTTGCAAAACTGAAACTACGACTGTTAGACAAGGCTTGGAATTCTAAAAGGGCTCTAGAAATCACTGTTAGAAGCAAATCATGTAACAATTTGCTAACCGGTGTTTCTAGACTAATTTGACCCTGCTGAAAACGAAAATCGCTGTTAGCAAGCTGGATTTTTGGCCGTTCAATGGGAAAACAAGATGGCGGACAAAATGGCGGTCAGTTGCTTCAAATGGCTATAAGTAAAGTATTGTATGGGACAGGAACACGATTTTAGACTCTAAATTAAGATTATATGGTGCAAGGAATACAATGGAACCAAATACACATATGTAGCACTGCAAGAAAATCAAAATGGCGGACAAAATGGCGGCCAGAATCTTAAAATGGCTGTAAGTGAAGTTATGTATGCAGTGGAATCATGATTTCAGGGTCTAAATCAACATTTTCGGGGTCAAGGAATGCAATGGAAGCAAGGTAACATATGTGGCATTGCACGGAAACCAAGATGGCGGACAAAATGGCGGACAAAATCTTAAAATGGCCATAAGTGAAGACATATATGCAACTAAATCATGATTTCAGGGTCTAAATCAACATTTTCGAGGTCAAGGAATGCAATGGAAGCAAGGTAACATATGTGGCATTGCACGGAAACCAAGATGGCGGACAAAATGGCGGACACAATCTTAAAATGGCCATAAGTGAAGACATATATGCAACTAAATCATGATTTCAGGGTCTAAATCAACATTTTCGAGGTCAAGCTCTCTGAAGTGTGATGAAACCAATATGTGATGTCACATATATAGCACTGCCTGGAAACCAAAATGGCGAACAAAATGGCGGCAAGAGTTTCAAAATGGATGTTAGTGAAGTCATGCATGCAATGGGAACTTGATAAAAAAAATTGCCAGGTCTTTGCAAGATGGTATCTGAGACCTCTGCAGTTGAGTTTATCTCCAATGTTCCCTTATTTGACCAGATATGATCATTCAAATTATCGCAATGCCTTCAGGAAGTCTTAAACCAAGGAGTGTTCTTCAAAAGAACACTGACAAAATTATAAAGGAAGATTTGTATATCATGCAGTGCCTTATTACATCGTATCAAGCTGACTGTCCCATGGATATGAAAACACGATTGTGCCATGGACTTTTCTCAAAACCAATTTGATTGGATTCTCTCTGCAAAAGTAACTTGTCCAGTCCGTATTTCTATAGCAGAGGCATATCATTTGTTTATTTAGAATATTTTACGTAGTGCCTCTTCAAGGTGGGCTGCCCGGAATCGCCCCCCCCCCCCACTTAACCACAACTAAATAGGACAGTTTTTTATTCTTAAGGAACAGAGTGGAGTGAACCATGGGCATGCAATAGACGCTGTGAAAAGGGGTTGGCCATTCCCATTCTAGATTTTAGAACCAGCTACAGAGAATGAAAGGTGATGTCAAATAGCAGACCGCGAGTGAACCAGCCCAGCTTGGTCCGCCAACTGAAGAGTAGATCGACGCTGGACATCCGAGGTTGAAAAACAGAGTTCTTTCAGACATAGTGGGGCTATAGCCTAGTCCATCAAGGCACTACCTAAGCAACACAGAGAGCCTGCAGGCAATCCGCTGCGGGCAAGGGAGCCAATGCAAGACATCCCGCATATTGATGAGACATGACCAAATATTGTGATATGCCCATAGGCTAAGTCGCGACACAGTTCATCCGACCTGCTTAGACAAATTATTGTAGGACAAGCAATGGCTCAAGCAATAGGGATCCTCCAAACGCGAAGACAGTTGGTGACCTGACAGATACAGTGGATACCTGTGTACAGGTAGCCTACTTTCGATTGGCTACAAGAGGGCTAATAATTATTGCCTTCGATAGATATAGTGGACATTGCTTTTAAAAAGTGAAAGCGTACAGAAAATTACAACCACAACTCTGCCACTGTGTGGGGCCTTGAAATACTCCGTTGTCGGAAAATTGGGTGAATGTTCTTCGTATGCTTGTAAGAAAGACTGATCTATCTTCATTCCTGTCCATTCAGCTCTCAGCAGCCACATTTGGAGATATGGACTAGAGCGGTTGCTGGTGGTTACGTGAAAAAAGATAAGGTGTTGTCCACTGCCGGGTCATATGTGTTTGCTTTATATTTAACGGTGTTTTGGTGATGGCAGGAACATCAGTGGAACGGAAGCTCATCCAATTCACGTAACTATGAAGAATTGATTGGCTTTCATGCTACAACTGGATGTGATTTAACATATGTAGCAGGAATCAGCTGAAAGAATGCTTGAATAAACTACTTGAAAGTTCCCACTTACTTTCTACATTTGGAACATTCCCTTATGAGCTCCTTACCAAACTGTCAGTTTGGAAAGGCCTATTTTTTTACTAGATATTGATGTTCAGATATCATCCTCATCTTCATCAGATGGAGTGTGGTGGAAGAAAGTAATCTTTACCAGTGTATGCCAAAGCCACATTATAAAGTTTGTCTATAGGCTACAGCAAATCATGTGAAGTTGACAAATGTAGCATCAGACTCTGCTGCTATCGAAGTGCGATCTTGTCATGTGCACTCAGGTGCAATTGCATTGACTGCAACAAGGCCTGAATTGACTCTACGGTACCCTATATCCGTCAAGTCATGAAAAGTTGAAACTATTGATACGTCAAGTTATGAAACATTCAAGCATGCATACTGTATTTACATAAAGCCAGCAATAGTTAAACTGCTGTGCAGTCATAGGCTACTAAAAATTTCCACTATAGGTATGACAATTTCACTGCATAACACTGCATGTGATTTTGTTGGAAGCATATGACCTGGAAATTACTAGTCCAGACTGAAATCTAGTCTCCATCGTATATGTTCAAGACATCACTCATAGCCAGTTGAAGTTTTTGTGTGCACCATTTTGGTTTTTGGTTTTCTGGCAGTGTCACATAATATATTCCGTGCCTTTAATTTCACTTTCCTTAAGTAATTCCGAAAATTATCATTTACATTCTGAATTGATGTATTCATTAGATACAGAAATTCACTAACAGCCAATTCAAGAATCTGGCCGCCATTTTGGCCGCCATTTTGGTGTCCAGGCAGTGCTATATATGCAACATTGGTTTCATCACATGCCTTGACCTCGAAAATGTTGATTTAGACCCTGAAATCATGATTTAGTTGCATATATGTCTTCACTTAAGGCCATTTTAAGATTTTGTCCGCCATTTTGTCCGCCATCTTGGTTTCCGTGCAATGCCACATATGTTACCTTGCTTCCATTGCATTCCTTGACCCCGAAAATGTTGATTTAGACCCTGAAATCATGATTCCACTGCATGCATAACTTTACTTACAGCCATTTTAAGATTCTGGCCGCCATTTTGTCCGCCATTTTGATTTTCTTGCAGTGCTACATATGTGTAGTTGGTTCCATTGTATTCCTTGCACCATATAATCTTAATTTAGAGTCTAAAATCGTGTTCCTGTCACATACAATACTTTACTTATAGCCATTTGAAGCAACTGACCGCCATTTTGTCCGCCATCTTGTTTTCCCATTGAACGGCCAAAAATCCAGCTTGCTAACAGCGATTTTCGTTTTCAGCAGGGTCAAATTAGTCTAGAAACACCGGTTAGCAAATTGTTACATGATTTGCTTCTAGGAGTGCCATTTTGAGATTCCAAGCCTGGTCTATGTTACAGTACTTGTGAGCAGGTAACGGTATACTATAAATAATTGTTTGTATGTGCGCTTGTTATAGCGTCCCTTCAAGCTCTCTCTACTCAGAGGCGCTCCCGAATGCAGAGCGGACACTGCATCGGAGTTTCACGCCGAAGCGCTGAGCAATTGTAAGTGAAGGACTTGCCCAAGGTCCTTACGCGGCGAGGAGGATTCGAACCTCGAACCTTCCGGCTTCAAGGCAATGACGCCACCATAGGCGCAATCACGTCCTAAAAGTTCGGGGGGACCATAATGAATCACGTCCTAAAAGTTGGGGGGACCATAATAATAAAGCTAGGGGATCACTCAAAAGTTGGGGGGACGCGTCCCGTGGGTCCCATAGGGTGGTTGCGCCTATGGACGCCACCACTACCCCACCGTGCCTCACAATGTGCTTGATAGGGTATACACAGCGGTTAGATCGAGTAGATGGGAACAGTATAATAATTATTCCAAAGAGAAATGGACCAATTCAGGTTTTAAAAAAATCGGGATTGAGCTATAGCTGTTCGAGTACCAGGTATGTGGAATTAGAAGAATAGAGTCAGTTTGAAGAGCGAATGGAACGATGCGAGGACACTGAAAGACGCCGGGGTATAATTACATCTGTAGCAAACTACGCCACTGGTTGCGATCTGCCAGTCCCAAGCCTGGATAACGGAGGAGGGCGACACTAATCATCTTTGATATGGCAGCAGTGTTGTTAAACAGTAACAAAAAAGGGAGAGACAGCCTAAAACAAATCATAATTTATCACTCATGTGCACCTTTTGTTTCTTTCTGACTGAGCTATTACGGACTAAGTAACTGGCTAGACGTCGTCGTCGTCGTCGTCATCATCATCATCATCATCATCATCATCATCATCATCATCATCATCATCATCATCATCATCATCATCATCATCATCATCATCATCATCATCATCATCATCATCATCATCATCATCATCATCATCATCATCATCATCATCATCATCATCATCATCATCATCATCATCATCATCATCATCATCATCATCATCATCGTCGTCGTCACCACCGCCATCGTCATCGTCGTCATCATCATCATCACCGCCATCGTCATCACCACCGCCACCGTCGTCGTCGTCATCGTCATCGTCATCACCACCGCCACCGTCGTCGTCGTCGTCGTCATCGTCATCGTCATCATCATCATCATCATCATCATCATCATCATCATCATCATCATCATCATTGCTTCTCACTATCCTCTCTAAGGGGGGCGTCTCAACGTTTCATTCACTAGATCGCATTAGTAGAACAAGTTGTGGGACTTGATTAAATGCTTTTCATAATCATAGCTTTTAAAAATGGGCGCTCGCTCGCACTTGTCAGCTTCCGGGAAAGTATGACACCAATATTTTTAATTGTTAGTTTTCCACGCACTTATGCACGAATGATGTAAATAATAGGCTCTACATCAAATGAGAAATTTACATTTAGAAACCCCTAATAATCACCAATGTCCTTGATTTCATGCTTTTCATTCTTTTGGGCTCCTGTAAATAGATGCAACCTGCGAAAATTGAAAATATCCCCGGGCAACCAAGTTGTCGAACAGTTACCGTAATTCAACTTCTGTAAAGACTTGTGATAATCCATTCATTCATAACATGACTGTATGAGCAAGGCCGTAGCTAGGGGGTGTTTTGGGTGTTTGAACACCCCCGCCCCCAAAACGGAAAATGTAAAAATAATAATAATGCGTTTACTAGCACATGATGCAAAAACCATGAGATAAAACCATGAAAACACCCCGAAATGAAAAATGTAAAAATTGAATGAATTTGTGACATTTTTCTGAAGATTTCGGCCGGATCACTAAAAAAGGTCATCAGTTTTTCGGACGGGAAATTGAAGAAACACCCCCGAAAACAAATCCTGGCTACGGCCTTGTGTATGAGTTATTGTAATCGTTATTATTATTATTGTCATTGCAACTATTTTGTAACACGCGCAAAATCGCATATAAAAATATGAATCGCAGACGCGGGCGTCATACTGTATTAAATTTTATGTATATAATAATTTAATTAGTATCATCGTCATCATCGTTGTCGTCATCATCATCATTGTCATCTAATTCAAATTCGCTGTCAGATTCCGAATAAACAAATTTTAGATTCTGAACTGGATGCTGACAGTGTATGGAAACAGTGGACTGAAAAGAGAAGCAAAGAACAGAGAAAATGGCGTCGTTGGACATACGAACCTGCCAGAGAACGTGAAGGAAGAAGATTATGAATCGCATTTCATCGTAGTCGTAATCTCCAAATTTATAAAGCGCTACCCGAAAGCCAAGCGCTGGGCACCGGCTTATTCACGAGCATTCATTGAATGCGATTGAAAATCAGATTCAGAATAGGAACAACGATCAGATGCATCGCCAAAATTCTGATCCAGAACAAATAAAGATCAGAAATTAAACGGACATACGAGTTTAATTCATTATCCGCCAAACTCAAACTCAGGTTCCGAATCAGCAAAGTTTCATATATTCCGAAACAAAACTAGATTCGGCGTTAGAATTATTTCAGACTTAGAATCAGAACCATACTCACATTCGTCATCAGAATTCTGGTTCAAAATATAAGAATCAAAATAGGAATTCAAGAACTCATATTCAATAACAACGGAATTCAGATTAACAAAGTTAAAATTCAGAGTCAACGTAATTCAGAACGATAGTCGACCAAATTCAGCTCTGAAAAACGCTATACAGAATAATAATTTCTGAATCAGAATGAGAAGAAGAATCAGATTAAATTAATTTTATCTTCGGAATTGAATCTGATTTTTCAAGATCGCAGCCTAACAATGACGCTGAATCACAGTCCAAGCTTTCTTCGTATTGAATCAGATTTTTCCTACAATGGATCTGAACCAGAATTTTGGTGAATGTGAACCAATTATTGCGATCAAGCAAATTGGTTAAATCAACAGTTCAATCAACGGCTTCTGAATGAAGTCTATTCGCGTTCAAGGACGAGTTGGCCAATCAGGAGTGGTTAAAACTCAAATAGTTGGTTCGATCAACAGTGGTTATATTGCGCTGCACCATACTGTATCGAACCCAACTGTACTAGAACATACTCCACCATACTGTGCTATGTTTTGCTATGCTATGCCATAATTATACTATACAGTACTATACTATACTATACTATACTATACTATACTATACTATACTATACTATACTATACTATACTATACTATACTATACTATACTATACTATACTATACTATACTAATACTAATACTAATACTATGCTATGCTATGCTATGCTATGCTATGCTATACTATACTATACTATACTATACTATACTATACTATGCTATGCTATGCTATGCTATGCTATAGTATACCATACCATACCACACCATACCACACCATACCACACCATACCATACTATACCATACTATACCATACTATACCATACTGTGCTGTGCTATTCTGTGCTGTGCTATGCTATAATTATAATATGCTATACTATGCTAGGCTATGCTATGCTGTGCTGTACTATGCTATGCTATAATACTATACTATAACTATACTATAACTATGCTATGCTATGCTATGCTATGCTATGCTATGCTATACTATACTATACTATACTATATTATACTATACTATACTATACTATACTATACTATACTATACTATACTATACTATACTATACTATACTATACCATACCATACCATACTATATATACTATACTATACCATAACATACCATACCATAACATACCATACCACACTACACCATGCCATACCATAACACACCATACTACACTATACCATACCATACCATACCATACCATGCAGTGGTTCTATGATACACGTTTAAACAGGAAACGCCCAGACATTCTTGCTTTTGACCTCATTATACTGTAACAGTAGTTGTTGACCAGACGAGAAAATAACTCACAACTGTTTACTAAGCGCAAATATCTCTTACAAAGCCTAATCTAATCTTACCAGCCTATAATCCGATTACAGTAATCACATGAAAATTATGCAAATGTAATTTCAGTCAGTATGGCATAGTACCGCATCGTGTCGCATAGCATCACTTAGTACAGTACAATACGGTAAGGTATAAAAGAGAACGGTACGGTACAGACCGGTACAGTATGGTACATCATAACACAGCATACCACAGATCGGTACAGTATAGTGTAGTGCAATAAAGAACAGTAGCCTACAGTGCAGTACTACAGAACAGTGTGGTACTGTATAGCACAGTATTATAGTAAAGCGTAGTGCAGTGCAGTATTATAGTATAGTAAGTGTAGTATTAGTACTGTGCTGTACAGAACAGTACAGTGTAGCACAGAGCTGTACAGTACAATGTAGTACAAAACGGAACAGTACAGTACAATATAGTGCAGTGTGGTATGCCATGTCATGTTCTGCTTTGCTATCAAATGCAATGCGATAAGATGCAATACTACTATACAGCACTGTATTATACTATGCTATATTATGATACGCTATATTACGCTATGCCGTGCGAGTCGATGTGATAGCATAACATAGCACATCATGGCATAGTACATATCATATATATCATATATCATATATTATAGTGCAATACAATATTGATCTAATAAATCCAATAATCATAATAATAGTACATATCATATATATCATATATTATAGTGCAATACAATATTGATCTAATAAATCCAATAATCATAATAATATATTATCCATGTAAAAGCCCAATCTGGAATTTTTATTCAGAAGGAACCCTCAAAATCGGATTACCTAATCAACAGTAATCTAACGTAAACTAATCTAATCTAATCTAATCTACGTCGCCTAATCATCATGATAGACTGAAGCAAACTGTACGAATCCCATCTATCTCAAATCAGTCGTTCTAGCACAAGTTCTATGTATGTACATGTACATGTATGTGCACCTGCTATAGCGCCCCTTCGAGAAATCTACTCCGAAGCGTTCCCGACTACAGCGCGGACACTGCATCGGAGTTTCACGCCGAAGCGCTGAGCAATTGCGAGTGAAGGACTTGACCAAGGTCCATACGGCGACTTGAGGTGGATTCGAATCTTCAATCCTCCGCTTGCAAGGCAGTGGCACCGAACATATACTCACTACACCACCACGCCCCACGTTCTAGTCTCAAATTCACATGTTTCATATTTCTCTGACCATTTTCACAATAGCTTCATATAATTCCCAGACTAGTATCGGGAGTTTGCGGGGTTCCATGCAGTGTAGTGGGTAGCGTGTCGGACAGACGACCAAGAGATCGCGGGTTCGAATCCACGCAAGAGCGAAAAAATTTGACTCAAGATTCCCACTCCAACTGCACCCTCAGCCGCAATGAGTGTACTGTCCGCACCAGAGCCTTCTATTAATAGTATTGTTCGTTTGTAAGTGCACTTGTTACAGCGCCCCTTCAAGCTCGCTACTCAGAGGCACTCCCGACTGCAGAGCGGACACTGCATCGGAGTTTCACGCCGAAGCGCTGAGCAATTATGAGTGCAGAACTTGCCCAAGGTCCCTATACGCGGCGACTTGAGGTGAATTCGAACCTCGAACCTTCCGGCTTCAAGGCAACGGCGCCACCACTACACCACCGCGCCCCACAAAAGTAATAGAAGACTCTGGTCCGTACACTGTCGATGGAAGATAAGACGGTAAGGCTATACTCCTCCTCGGTCACAGGCTTAGGAAATGAAATCACTAGCCCATTAATTTCATATATCCATCACTGACTCATGGCCAGGGACCAGAGTATGTATGAAAATTGTGGTAAAATAACTTTGTGGGGGGGGGGGTTGTTGGACTATGATCCGCGTGGAGTTGGAGTATGAAGAGCAAACCTTAATCTGGAGTCATATGAAAGACTAGGGAATTGAATCCCCCTCCTCCCTCAACCTCTCCTCCCCCCACAATTCTCACCGAATTTCTCCTATTCTCTCCAATCATATAACATAGTAGTTGTAGTTTAGGCTTAACGACACGGTGTGATAACAAGGATCATAGGCGACACCCTCCTCGCTTATCCATCCTTAGGACTGGCACTGCTGAGACACGAGCATTGAAGGATTGTAGGCAACCAATTCGAAACGTGTTTCGCTTTTAAAGATCCCTCTCTGCGCACGAGCCGAGCGGAACAAACGATTATTTCAACACGAATAGGCCTACTAAGCGAATATTTGCAAGCGAATTCTTCAGCGATTACTTACCGACGATTATTTTTCACCGACTATATCTAAACGATTATTCGTTTAAACGATTTCTTTTTTAACGTCGTCCACTCCAGTCGATTATTCGCCACCAGTTTCCTAAACGATTATTTACAAATGTCTATTTTATTAACCCACAATCTATACGATTACTTATAAACGAATACTACTACTCCTACCCGTACAAACGCCAACTCGTATTTACAATCGAGTCGCGCGCAACACCTCTACCACTCCGCTTGTGTCACTGTCTATCCGTCCCTTCGTCACTCTCTCTACCTCTGTCTATGCCTATGTCTCTCTTTCTCCAATACAAAAACAGCTATCACTCGCGCCCTCTTCCGGCGAACGAATGAGACCGACAACAACTACCCAGAATCCCGTTCGTCATCCAAGATGGCGGCCTACGGTCGGCGGACACACTCACCGACGTGCACACCAACAGGCCGAGGCGAGCGCGCGGTTGAACGCAGCCCGGCAAAAGAACGAGGCCAAATAATATGTTGACGAATGTCTGTGTGTGTGCGTGTGTGTGTGTGCGTGCGTGTGTGTGTGTGCGTGCGTGCGTGTGTGTGTGTGTGTGTGTTATCTATTGCACGCTAGCTCCACGTAGCGGTCAGTTAGTGCGCGTGTATTGTGAGTACTTTGGACGCGAAAAGAAGGAGGTTGTTTTCGTTAGTCTGGCCGCCGCCGCTGTGAGGCAGGGCAGGGCAGGGCTGGGCCGACCGATGAAGAGGCAGGCCTAGGCATTCAGGACGCTCTCAATGGTCCCCCGGGGCTTTGTGTGTGTGCGCGTGTGTGCGTGCTTGCATGTTTGTGTGTCAACGGCCTACATAGACCAGGCCAAATTAATATGGATATATATATATATATATAT
>OX457049.1:2175513-2198013 GCA_949752735.1 Lumbricus terrestris
TCAATCCAGCTCCAATTTAAGCAAGAATATTTTCCTCCATCCAGCTCCCAGTTAAGCAAGAACATTCTCATCCATCCACCTCCAATTTAAGCAAGAATATTTTCATCAATCCAGCTCCAATTTAAGCAAGAATATTTTCATCAATCCAGCTCCAATTTAAGCAAGAATATTTTCATCAATCCAGCTTCCATTTAGGCAAGAATATTTTCATCAATCCAGCTCCAATTTAAGCAAGAATATTTTCATCAATCCAGCTCCAATTTAAGCAAGATTATTTTCATCAATCCAGCTTCCATTTAAGCAAGAATATTTTCATCAATCCAGCTCCAATTTAAGCAAGAATATTTTCATCAATCCAGCTTCCATTTAAGTACAAATTATTTTGTATCAATCCGGCTTCTATTTAGCAAGATATCTTTTCATCAATCCAACTTAGAACGCTTAGGACCGCCGTTTTATAGTAATACCACTTACACGCAATATGTTTGACCGGGGGGGAATTGTCCTACCCTGGGGGGGGGGAATTGTCCGGGGGGTTTTGTCCGGGGGGGTTTTGTCCGGGGGGGTTTTGTCCAGGGGGGGAAATGTCCTACGCTCGAATAAATGACCTACATCATCCTCGGTCATTTGCTTTGCACGGTGTTAGTCCAACTGATGTTATGTCCTCATTTACTGTTGTCTATCCGGTTGTAGGACATTAGCCCCCCTGGACATTATCCTCCCCGGACATTGTCCCCCCCCGGACATTAGCCCCCCCCGGACATATTCCCCCCCGATTTTGCGTAGGACATTAGCCCCCCCGGACAAAGTCCCCCCCCTATGTGCAAATCGTAGAATAATGCCGTAACCGATAAGACTTGTCACTGGCAGTCACATGCAAACAAAAGTACTTAGTGTCATTTAGGTCCTAATTGTATCAATAGGCCTAAGCCTAGACTTAGATTTGAAATGAATGAATGGGAATCGTATGCAGGGCCTATACAGTCTATTTGTTTAGTGTCTCACAACAAAGATTTGTTAACGTCAGTTAGGCTATGTTTCAGCTTCCTAGACTTATTAGTGTCATTTCAATTCAAAATTAGATTCAATACATTAGATAAATGAACGAATGGGTATCGTATACAGTAAGTAGGCCTACTTGTTAGTGTCAGTTATGGCTACAACGAAGGTTTATTAACGACATTTACGTATGAGCTTCGTAGACTTCTTAGCGTCGTTTCAGGCCTTTAAAATGTCTTATAATAGGCCTATACATTAAGGTGGAGTGAAATTTTTTTTCTTGAATTTCAAAATGCCTGGGTGCGGGAAGGTTGCATTATGATCTAAGAAGTTCATGTGAAAAATATTTTAAATTTATTCCTTTTTTAAGAGGTGCCCCAACGGCATCATAAATTTGCCATAATTTGTAAAAAAAAATCGAAATTTTTTATTTTCTTAGTAAAGTTTGTGAACCACTTAACCACATTGCAAAGCAAGTTTTCAACTGATAATAATGCTTTTAAAGAGAATTCTTGTCCAAAATCATTTTATTGTCACATTTAAGTGATTCCAGACTTGCCATAAAATCTACATTTAGGCCTACATAAGCCTATTTTGTCAAAATTTGTCTAATACTTAAATAATAAAAATAGGCCCTATCTTGCTATTTGGGCACTCTAAAATGCTTAATATGTGTAAAAGTATTCATACATTGTCATTGATCAAAGGAAAACAAGAGCAATGATGATTGGTGGTATTGATGTGAATATGACTAACTCTGTTAAAAGAAGAAAAGCAAGGAAACGCAAAGAAATAGAGAGGGCTACAACAGCCAAGTGTCTTAAACTTTCCGTCACTCACTCACAGCCGGGTAGTTTCAGTTATTTTGACTCAGATATGCCAAATCACAAGAAATCAGATATGAAATTAAGTTCTTCAACAGGTAGTTTCACTGATATGTCAACAGTATTACACAACAAAGAATCAGACGATGAACTGATTACAATTAACTCAAGAAAATGTAAAAGTGCACAAATGCGCTCGGATTTACCTACTTTGGCTCGTGAATGCGACAGACATGGAATTTCTGATCGCTGTGCTGCTTCTCTTGCTACCGCAGTTTTACAGGATGTTGGTGTTGTGCACGACACAGACTTATCTATGGTGATCGATCGCAGCAAAGTTCGAAGAGAAAGATCAAAAGTTCGAAAACGTCTACAGTGCAATTCCGTAAAGCAACTATCTGGATTGTACTTCGATGGACGTAAAGATAGGACCAGAGTGCAAATGAAAAATGGCAAGAAATCGTATCTTAAAATAATTTCTCAAGAGCACATAACACTGGTACTTGAACCGAATTCACAATATCTGGGTCATGTCACTCCTGAGAGTGGATCAGCCAAAAATATTCACACAAGTATCAACAAGTTTCTGTTAGATAACGAAACAGCAACTAAAGATTTAGTTGCTATTGGTTGCGACGGAACCAATGTCAATACTGGTGTAACTGGAGGGATAATACGTCTTTTGGAAATACAACTTGGTAGACCTTTGCATTGGTTTATTTGCATGTTGCATGCCAACGAATTGCCTCTGCGACATCTAATTCAAAGGCTGGATGGCGGAACACAGGGCCCAACACTATTTTCAGGAAACATAGGCAAGGCTCTTGGAAACTGTGAATCATTACCTCTGGTACATTACAACGCAATTGAGTTCGAGAATTGCCCAGATATGGAAGGTATCGAATTAAGTACCGATCAGCAATATTTGTACAATATATGTAAAGCTGTATCATACGGAATTTGTTCACCAGATCTTGCCTTTCAAAAGCCAGGTCCTGTTTGCCACTCAAGGTGGTTGACAACAGCAAATAGAATTTTGAGATTGTATATAGCAACCGAATGTCCAAGTGAGAATCTTACAACGCTAGCCACGTTTATCATGAAAGTTTATGCACCAGTTTGGTTTCATATCAAGACGAAGTCAGCAATCTCAGCATGCACTGAAGGCTCTAAGCACTTGTGGAGGATGATAAAATATTCCAGATATCTGCCACAAAATTTACGAGACATTGTGGATGAAGTTATTCAAAGAAATGGATATTTCGGGCATGCAGAAAATATATTGCTTGCAATGTTGACCGACGAAAGATCTCATATCCGTGAATTAGCATACAGAAGAATACTTGCAGCAAGAGTTGAAAATGAATTATCAACAAAAATCAGACAATTTCGAGTACCCTTACTCAACTTTAACTCTGAGGATTATACTGACCTAGTCGAATGGCAAACGATCGATCGATATGAGCCACCTCTCATGAAGCATATTCCGGACAAGGATATTGCAAATTATGTAAAATCAAACAGTGTTGCAGAGGCACATAAAATTGCTCTGTTTCCATGCCACACCCAAGCGACAGAGCGATGCATACGTCTTGTTACAGAAGCTTCGGCAAAAGTCAGTGGTCAGACTGCAAGAGATGGATTTATTCGGGCAGGAATAGCATCAAGACAAATTATGAAAACGTTTAACACTAAATCAGAGTTTCACCTCTATTAGCATAGATGTAAAAAACGATGGAAACGGAATAAAAAACGGTAAAAAACGTCGTTTTTTTCGAAAAAATAAAAAACGACAAAAAAACGATAAAAAAACGGAAACGGTAAATAATTTGACTTTGCTACATCTAAAACCGCATTTTAACCTTGAAAACATTGATTAGGAACCGAGTACACGCAGGCTATCTCTTAAATGATGATGTTAAACGATGAAATAATGACTTTAGTTAGCTGAATCCTGGAGAGTTGGCGAAAAACATAAGGAATTTCAGAAAAAATTTAAATTAAGAAAAATAATAACAGAAAGTAAATGAATAAATAAAGTTAAAGAAAAAATAAAAAACGATAAAAAACGATGGGAAAAATAAAAAACGAAAAAAACGACGTTTTTTGGGAGAGAATAAAAAACGAAAAAAACGTTTTTTACAACTATGTCTATTAGAATAAACTGACAGAAACTTCTTAATGTAGGCCTGAATGAAGGCGAATTTTGGAATATGGAATATGGTAGTTAATTGGAATATGGAATATGGTAGTTAATTCTATCATCATTAAACAGCATTGCAACAATTGGTTATTATCTTAGGTTACCTATGGCCAAAAGTACATTTTCACGAAAAATTGCAAATTTTGTCAAAAATTTTCGATTTTCTTTATAGTTGGGGCACCTCTTAACAAAGGAATTAGTTCAACATATTTTGCAAAACAACTAACCATATCAAAATGCAACTTTTGCACACCCAGGCATTTTTAATTTATGACATAAAATTTTTCACCATTGTATTCACTCCACCTTACTATACATATTAAACCTTCAATTAACTTAGTATATTCCTACAGGATGTTAAACTAATGTGTAATGTATAGCCTAGATATTCATATAACATAGGCCCATTAATTACATTTTGTGCATCACTTTTAGGTAATGCTATCATATACTGGGGGGATAATGTCCTACCCCGGGGGGGATAATGTCCGGGGGGGCTAATGTCCGGGGGGGACAATGTCCGGGGGGGATAATGTCCAGGGGGGCTAATGTCCGTTTACCGTCTATCCAACGTATTGTCTATCATGGCCATTCTGTTTCATTAGAATCGTGCGTGTAGTGCATTGTCTGGAATTCGGTCAATTGAAATTCTCGCTACATGGTCAAACCTTTGATCCTTTTAGTGAATCACCTGAAAGCTGCGTGCAATGGGAGTCAGAGTAAAAGAGAGACAGACAGACGGACAGGCAGGCAGGCAGGCATGCAGACAGGCAGTAGAAATATAGACAGACAGACATATAGACAGACACACGCACAGACAGACAGACAAACACACACACACAGAGACAGTCAGACAAACATACAGACAGACAGACAGACAGGCAATGGGAGTCAGAGTAAAAGACAGACAGACAGACATACAGACAGTGACAGAGAAAGAGACAGAGACAGAAATATACAGATGTGTACAGTAAAACAATGTTATACAATTACAATTACATTATAGACTAAATATTTACCATTATTATTGCGTTTTTATATAGCCTAGCGTAACTTCCAGGAGCCACTCCGAAGCGCTCCCAGCCAACCACGACTCAATAAGAAAAAATGTGCATGTTTATTTGCCCGGGGCGCGGACATTCCCCCCCGGACAAAACCCCCGGACAAAACCCCCGGACAATTCCCCCCTAGGGTAGGACATTCCCCCTGGTAGAACATACTGCGTATAAGTGGTTGCACTGTAAAACGTCGGTGCTAAGTACACAAGTTAAATTGATGAAAAGAGTTCTCGCTAAATAGAAGCCGGATTGGTACAAAATAAATTGTACTTAAATGGAAGCTGGATTGATGAAAATATTCTTGCTTAAATTGGAGCTGGATTGATGAAAATATTCTTGCTTAAATTAGAGCTGGATTGATGAAAACATTCATGTTTAAATTGGAGCTGGATTGATGAAAACATTCTTGCTTAAATTAGAGCTGGATTGATGAAAATATTCTTGCTTAAATTGGAGCTGGATTGATGAAAATATTCTTGCTTAAATTAGAGCTGGATTGATGAAAATATTCTTGCTTAAATTAGAGCTGGATTGATGAAAATATTCTTGCTTAAATTGGAGCTGGATTGATGAAAATATTCTTGCTTAAATTAGAGCTGGATTGATGAAAATATTCTTGCTTAAATTAGAGCTGGATTGATGAAAATATTCTTGCTTAAATTGGAGCTGGATTGATGAAAATATTCTTGCTTAAATTAGAGCTGGATTGATGAAAATATTCTTGCTTAAATTAGAGCTGGATTGATGAAAATATTCTTGCTTAAATTGGAGCTGGATTGATGAAAATATTCTTGCTTAAATTAGAGCTGGATTGATGAAAATATTCTTGCTTAAATTGGAGCTGGATTGATGAAAATATTCTTGCTTAAATTGGAGCTGGATTGATGAAAATATTCTTGCTTAAATTGGAGCTGGATTGATGAAAATATTCTTGCTCAAATTGGAGCTGGATTGATGAAAATATTCTTGCTTAAATTAGAGCTGGATTGATGAAAATATTCTTGCTTAAATTGGAGCTGGATTGATGAAAATATTCTTGCTTAAATTAGAGCTGGATTGATGAAAACATTCATGTTTAAATTGGAGCTGGATTGATGAAAATATTCTTGCTTAAATTGGAGCTGGATTGATGAAAATATTCTTGCTTAAATTGTAGCTGGATTGATGAAAATATTCTTGCTTAAATTAGAGCTGGATTGATGAAAATATTCTTGCTTAAATTAGAGCTGGATTGATGAAAATATTCTTGCTTAAATTGGAGCTGGATTGATGAAAATATTCTTGCTTAAATTGGAGCTGGATTGATGAAAATATTCTTGCTTAAATTAGAGCTGCATTGATGAAAATATTCTTGCTTAAATTGGAGCTGGATTGATGAAAATATTCTTGCTTAAATTAGAGCTGGATTGATGAAAATATTCTTGCTTAAATTGGAGCTGGATTGATGAAAATATTCTTGCTTAAATTAGAGCTGGATTGATGAAAACATTCTTGCTTAAATTAGAGCTGGATTGATGAAAATATTCTTGCTTAAATTAGAGCTGGATTGATGAAAATATTCTTGCTTAAATTAGAGCTGGATTGATGAAAATATTCTTGCTTAAATTGGAGCTGGATTGATGAAAATATTCTTGCTTAAATTAGAGCTGGATTGATGAAAATATTCTTGCTTAAATTGGAGCTGGATTGATGAAAATATTCTTGCTTAAATTGGAGCTGGATTGATGAAAATATTCTTGCTTAAATTAGAGCTGGATTGATGAAAATATTCTTGCTTAAATTGGAGCTGGATTGATGAAAATATTCTTGCTTAAATTAGAGCTGGATTGATGAAAACATTCATGTTTAAATTGGAGCTGGATTGATGAAAATATTCTTGCTTAAATTGGAGCTGGATTGATGAAAATATTCTTGCTTAAATTGTAGCTGGATTGATAAAAAATTGTTATTTAAATAGAAGTTGGATGAAACAAATTTATACCTACAGAAATAGGCTATTTTCGCAGCAAGGGGGGGAATTGTCCGGGGGGGTTAATGTCCTAGGCAAAACCGGGGGAATTGTCCGGGGTTTTTGTCCGGGGGTTTTGTCCGGGGGTTTGTCCAGGGGGGAAATGTCCTACACTCATTTGCCCGTATACCCACAATCCACATGCAAATAGAGAGACAGATAGAGACATAGAGAGATACACACACACACACAGAGAAAGAGAGAGAGAGACACAGAGAGAGAGAGAGAGAGAGAGAGAGAGAGAGAGAGAGAGAGAGAGAGAGAGAGAGAAAGAGAGAGAGAGAGACAGAGACAGAGACAGAGACAGAGACAGAGACAGAGACAGAGACAGATATATATATAGATATAGATAGAGATATAGAGAGATAGAGGGACAGAGACAATTGTTATACTGAGACAGATAGAGAGACAGATACACAGATAGACAGACATAGATAGAGAGACAGACAGAGAGACAGAGTTGTTTACCGATTTGCACCTATCCGTCAGCCATTGACTTTGACTGAATGCGAGCCTCCCCATCATAGCATCGGGTCAAAGCCTATTTGCCCATTGTCCCGAAGATAGGGCCATGTTTACACAGAGGCCCATGCAAACAGAACGAGGCCTTGTTATGCATATATGCAATTGCTATGCGTATTATATATTATATTTATATCCAAACGTATTGAAGTATAAATATTATGTATAATGACACAAATAATGATATGAAGCATCTATATATATTGCGTATATATTAGGGTGGCCCACAATTAAAAAGTTTGGAAATTCAATTCTCCACAAGGCTGCTCTTGTTCCATATGCTATTAGTGATTTATTTGCCAAGTTTGAACAAAATTGAACAATGTTTACTGGTACCAATTTTCTGCAACTTTTTAATTAGGCATATAAAAATTTTAAAAAAATCGCTTTTCGACAGTACTACTCCAAGGAGCCGTGCAATTATCATCACAAATGTCTCTATTAAATCAGTCTATTGAAGCTATTAGGCCAATGTAGAATCAATTACAGTCTTACAGAAATTGAAATATGAAATATAACATGAAGTATTGTAGATGTTCTCAATCGTTCTTAAAAATTTAGATTTAACCTTGATAAGCAGACTTTGGCTAATTCTTGACTCTGAGTAATAAGAAGATCGAACAGTTTTACAGATTATCCTTGAGTCATACACCTCCATTAGAATGTGGTGTATGGTTGAAGGATTTCCTGTCCTGGCATTTCATGATAGCCCCAAACTAGACCTATGTCACAACACATGCCTCCTGGAGAATGGCCAAGATGTGATAAAACTCATATTTTTTCCCATTTTGTGGTATGAAATTGTAAATAATTACCGTTTTAATTACATTACAATAATAATTTGTAAACAATTTAGTTTTAAGAGATATTTAGATATTTTTAGCAAAGATAATAGACTATAAGGTCTTTGTTTTTAGTGGTTATTGTTTTAATAATTAAACGACTTTTCCTAAAGTTTGCAATATTCCCAGCATCAATAGTCAAACTGGCATAAGGCTAGCATGGCTGTATGGCAATGAGGTAGGTCTGTGATTTAAACAAGCCTAATTGTCACCTAGCCTATTATGCAGGCTGTTTATCTTTTTTTAAATTAAACTCAATTCTGAACATGGTTACTAAAGAATTTTGCATTCCAATAATTATGCAAACTTTAGATGCATATTTCTCAGATTTAAAATTTGAACAGCTGAATCATATTTTGACTCAACCTAGAGACAGAAAAAAAATAGTGCAATAAAGTTTGTCATTTTAAAGCAGAGACTTACTTTAAAACTGTGTAAGACACAAAAATTTGCACAAAAATCAATTTAAGCCTGGTTTGAGTCAGATGGTAATTACTACCATGCAGATCCCTGAGGAACTTTTTTTAAGTCTTTCGGGTAGAAATTTTCAAACATCAAAGTAAATTCCGTAGGCTACTTAAAAATGTGATGACCTGTTTCTTTCATTAAAAATTGCCACTAACATGATCAATTTCATACTTTTAAAGGTGATGACCTCTTTCGTACATCAATGCTCCGCTGCCAGGAAATGTTTCATTTCAACAATATCTCTGTGTCAACAAGACCTGTCAAATCTTTCAGGAGGGATGGAAATGTTACATATATAGTTTTTCTTGGGGTCAACATTACGTGGGCCGTATGTGCATGTAAACAACAGCTCTAGATTTTCTCTGTGGAAATGTCATTCGGAGATGCTTCAAAGATTAAAAACTGATTACCTAGGTAGCACCCATTATTACTTTCATGACCTCACCAATTGTTAGTCCATTATCTTAATGAAATATTAAATTCTTCAGGATTCCGCCCATGTTTTGTGACTGTCTAGAAAGAATGATCTTTAGCAGCCCTAAGAGCCAACAATATTGGGAACTTCTGGATGATGCCATGGGTAGCTACAGCTTCTGTCATATAGTACGAGCCATTATTACACAGAGTCAAAAGACCAGCATTAATCTTATATCATATGCAAGAAGTGCTTAACAAATTACTGCAAAATACTTGATTTATATAAATCAGCAGTATACAGAGCATTTAGAAGTGAACAATCCAATTATATTTGAAGCAAATTGGGAGTAAAAAACCTTTAGTTTATTAGCTGACATGAAATTTTTTGAAATTGCCTCCAATTCAGCAACTGTTTTCTAACACAAAGAACTTGAAACAAGCTTATATTTGTGAATAATCTTATAATTCTTTATTTAATTAAATACAGATGACATCTTGATTATGATTTAGAAAGATAGTAACTTGGAGTTCATGAATTATAATGTAGCTGCTAAAATTTCGTATTCACATTTTACGTGAGTCCTATATAAAAGTTCTCGAAAATTGGTACCTCTAAACATGCTCAGATCTCTTCAATTTTTTCAACACAGAGTCTTCTAGTCAAGTGGAACAAGGGCAGCCTTGTGGAGCAGCATATTTTGAAAAAAATATTTTTCCCATGTAAGTTTGGGCCACACTAGTATATATAATATTATATATATATATATATATATATATATAAGTCTAGGAATAGATATATATATATTGTACATATATTATAGTCATGAAAATAGGTAAAGGAATACAGGAATAAACATAATAAATTATGCAAACATATTGATGCATATTAATATGAATTCATCTATTATAACCATAAATAAAAATATATTTAGAAGTCTGTGTTTGTTTTGCTTGTAGTGAACGTAGGGCTACATGTATGTCCTTTAATGCTCGGCTTGACCTGAATATTATTGAAGTAGCCAATATGACAGCAAATCAAAACTGAATCAACTTTTAAAAAACAACTGAAGCTGCACTTGCTCTCGAGCTCATGACATTTACTCTGACATTTGACATTATGCGTGTAAAGCATCCTATAGAAGTGGCTTGCCTCTGACGATGCTATATAAATTGTCTGAATTACATTACATTACATAACATAACATATGAAGTCCAGACAAAAAATCAGAAACCGTGTTCAAAATTACATGTAATTTAAGAAATCAGGACAATACCCGTGAACGCTATGACACCGACTCTCTGCTCAAAAATAATACACATTTACTTCTTGAACGGCTTTCCATAGTCAACCTGAGGCAAGCAAAGCCCCGTCTAGCCTTCTTGCGAAGAAATGTGGGCTCAAAGGTCGCATTAATAGGGCTGTGGGTCACGAAGCACATATCACCCCATTCCCCCATTCCCCCCACCCGTGACCCCTCCCTCCGGGCGAACCGCTCGACCCGGTTGCTTAAAAATGCTCCCCATTTTTAGCCGTGACGCGTGTTTTTCTGTGAGCCTGCGCAAATAGCCTACGACCGGTCTAAGGGAGGGAGGTTAGGGAGGGAGGGTGGTTAGGGAGGGAGGTTATAGAGGGAGGGAGGTTAGGGAGGGACGTGGGTCGTGTGGTTATGATTGATGGGCCTGCTCTCTGTAGGCCTGGCCTGAGCTTTCTAGGCCTACGTACAGGGCTAGGACCGAAATAACCTGTTATTTATGCACTCTGTGTGTGTCTGTCTGTCTACGCCGTGTTTCATCTTGTTGGTAATTACTCTCTTTGTTTTTCAGCGTCGTTTTTTTCTCTATAATCAACATCTGTGTCAGTGGTAGATTAATTATTGCTAATCTTACCTTCTTGTACTCTTATCTTGCAAACCTCATTTTACCTTAGATTAGCAATTATTTGCGCTTCTATTAGGCGTAGGCCTACACCTTGCCTCAGTACTAGTGCAGCTAGTCCAAGTGATGTTTTTAACCTCGTTTCTTACTCCAGGCGGCTGATGGTTCTAATAAAACCGTACTACGACCGCCTTCGTACTACTCTTTGTTTGGACAACCCTTCTGACTTTGCACGGCGCCCGTGAATTAGGGGGTGCCTTGTGCGCGACTTTCGAGTGGAGCTCTCGAAATTCGTGGATTACGATAGCGAAAGTGGCCTACATTATGATTTTATCCTCCGTCATTAATTTTGAATTTTGTCAAATCTAATGCGCTTGCGTTAGTGTTAGCTCAACTGATGTTGTTATGTCGTCATTTATGTTGTCTATCCAAAGCCGCGGTTCCCAACCTTTTTTTGCTTTAGGACCACTTTTTCTAAGTTGGAGGATACGAGGGTTACTTTTTCTAAGTCGAAGGCCATTAGGGGGCAACAAGACCAGTGGCGGCGCTAGGAGGGGGCTAGGAGGGCTAAGCCCCCCTAAAAAAGGCGATCCATTTTCCCCATGTAAAAATAATTTTTTGGGACGATTAACCCCTTTAGGCCCCCCAAAACTGAAATCCTGGCGCCGCCACTGAACAAGACTAAAGTTTAATTAACTAAAAACACATACAATTGTTGTTATTGATTCAAAATATAATGTTCGATGTTGTTTATAGACGTCAAAATAAAATAATTTTCCAATATAAAATAATTATGTGTTATATATCCTGTCCAAATTGTCACTTTTCGTTATATTTTTGGTAATTCTTTGAGAGAGGCGGGCCATTTTTGGAGGCCTGGCGGGCCACTTTTGGCCCGCGGGCCATGGGTTGGGAACCACTGCATTAGTGTTTGTCCAACTAAATTAATGTTATGTGAACCTATGTCGTCATTACTTTATGTTGTCTTTTATATCCAAAGTGATCTTCTTCTAACTGCCTCTCTTTTTCATTAGAATCTTACAGTCACGTCGTGCGTTGTGTGGGATTCGGTTAACTGGCATTGTCTGTCTGTCTCTGTCTCTCTCTGTCTCTGTCTGTCTGTCTCTGTCTGGCTGTCTCTGTCTCTATGTCTCTGTCTGTCTCTCTGTCTCTCTTTCTCTGTCTCTCTGGCTGTCTCTCTGTCTGTCTCTCTCTTTCTGTAAAACCTTTGCTCAAACTTTGCTCAAAACTTTGGTCAACATTTTGCTCAAAACTTTTCTTTAAAAATTTTGGTCAACATTTTGCTCAAAACTTTTCTTAAGACTTTGCTCAAACTTTACTCAATATTTTTGTCAAAAACTTCTATTCCACGGTGGGATTTCTGTGACGCGCGGGGGGGCCGCCTGTCCTAACGTTTCCACCCCCAAATTAATGGGCTCTAGTGTTGCGCGCCCCCTTAAGCGCGGTTGAGGAAAGCCGGGTCCTAGGTCAAGGGTTTTTGTGTCAATGGTAGCGGGTTCGAATCCTAACCTGGGGTGTGAGCTTCTCTGGTTACCAAATTCCTCAGGATGGGCCGATTTCGGACATATGTCAGCGGTGGCTGTTAAGCTCACAACAGCCCCACTAAATGGGTGCTTATCAGGGTTCGATTCCTCAACTTTTCCCCAAGCTCCATCACCCTCTTTACTTTCAACTACCGACTTTACCATTGTTTCACATTCTTTCTGGCGGGCACTTAATTGGGCTTGCTGCATGGAAACTAGATTCAGCTCTTCAGCTAGACCGATTAAAATGCTACTCTGGCGCTCCATAAATTGTTCTATGGTAGTCATTTGTTTCTGTAATACAGCAGGGTCTAAGTCATCAGTATTGTCTGTAGTCCCCAACTCAAGGGTTTCTGTCGGACATAACACATCTTCCTCTTGTCCTGTCCCTAAGACACTGTCCGTTTCCCCGTCGGAGTCCATTATAATTCGATAGCAGAAATCACTTCACAGTTCTCTATTCAAGTTTCATTTATTGTAAAATTAATCAAGCGACTGTCTGTCGTTCATTAGCAATTATTTACACGGCCGATAAAATAGAGACAATATTAAAGATTCACTATTAAGGCCTTCCTAAAACGCCTATGTCTATTGACTAGCTTAAGTTTTATCAGATCAGTTCGCAGACTGAGTATTTCACACCTATCCGATCAGTTCACAGACTGAATATACCACAACTAATATTTGCACCAAAATAGCGATACAAGTTTTATCTAATTACACTTAGTTCAGGTTCGAGCTCTATAGATTGGATTGCTTATACTTCCCTGCTCCCATTGATATTTTAAGACAGCCGATCCATCGTTTTCCGTCCTGTAGAAAATTATTGAGTCGTCAGCCGATGCCAGAATTTCCCCGTCGGAAGCGTATTATTAATTTATTCGTGGCCGGAAATCTTCGTAATTACACATCGATTCACCAGACATCGGAAGAACCTCGTCTTCTATCTGAGAAAACTTGCCAGCATCGAAAATACCATCAATTTCGTCACGTTTCACGAGTTCCGCAAGCGCAGGTCTTAACCGGTTCAATTCTACTGCCCGACTGAAGGTTTGCGCGTTAATTTGCCGCAAGAGAGCGCTTCTTGGCGCCTAAAACATCGCGTGATGTCTAACCAATCAAAAATCGCACGTGGCGGAAAGTTCCATTAAAAAATGCATGGGAAGCTAAATATAGCGATGACCGCATCGATCAGTGCTAAGCATAGCACCCATGAATTCGTAATAGAAATAGCGGCCTTACTTAAGTAAATAAGTAAGGTAGCTTGTAGCAACCTGGTTCGCTACACCCCCCACAACTTACTCTTAAATTTACCAGTACCCTGGTAAATTTAATAATACTTTGGAGCTCGAACCGGATACATAGTACTTGTATATCATCTAGCATGCTACAGCTCACAATGTCTCAGAAGTTGCATCAATTGGCATACAAATTTGTACAATGACTGATTATTAGTCAGTCATAAGGGTTCACATATGCCCAACAACAGCTCTTAACTAAACGAGGTCCTCAAACTGACCAACAACGTACTACTAATCTTCCCATTCACATAAACTGTCACAGTTTTTATCATTAATACCTGCCATCAGATTACATACATCATATAGCAATGATATCTCGGAAAGGTAAAACATAGCAATGCAGGACATAGCATTTCCAAGACAACTCAGTAACACAATTGTATAGTCCACATAAAGTAACCGACTGAAATCAGATCTTATTTCAGGACTAGTTTTATATGCTAGATCCCTCGATACTAAATTATAGGAGCCTGGTACATTTAAGCGGTAACATTACTGCTTACAACCAACTCAGTAGCGTTAAACGAGGAATGGCCAGAACCATGCGGCCTTCTTAATAGTAAAGAGTGTTATAACTATCGCCTCCTCATGACTTCCTACCCACGGGGATATCAAATCCAAGATGTCAATCTTATCTTCCATGCCAACTGGTTGTTTCGGTCTGTACTAAGAAGAAGGTTAATCGTTTAACGTAACCCCATTAACTACACATAATTACAATCACTTAGCTTAACTACTTTTAGCAATTATCCACAATGAAACTTAACTACACACTACTTCCAGCAATTGCACGGAACCCTAGCGAGAGAAAGTCCTCTTAACACATGTAGTCATGTTCCGGCGCCAAATCTTATATTAATCCGTTATTACATTTTTATACAGCAGTAGCATTATTAGAATTTCACATATAATAATCACAATCGACAAGAATCGCTATAGAAGAATCAATACCTTACACAATTTTATGGTTATGATACTAAACTAAATCTCAGGTACACAAGACACACATGAAAGACAATGAAGCTCATCATTCAAAGCTACAAAATATATCACTCATCTTCAAGCACTCTCAGTCACTCTCATACACATTACCTCATACTACCTCTTAGACATTTGTTTGTTTCCTACAAACATTCAGTTTCTATGGCAACATGAACCCACAGTTCATCCATTCACCAAGCCAAACATTACAACAATTTACACTTGCTGTGTTTTACAGGCTCTCATCCTGACTATACCAAAGCCACTGCTAGTGAGTAAGCAACATCAGATCATAACCCTAGGCAACTAATAATAATGCATACCAGCATGCACACGTTTCATCATTACATCAAGGCTAGGCTACCTGGAACAATTAAGGCATTACTGCTTCGCTAAGCATACCTAAGGCATAAGGAACTTACTCCCATATCCTATACTAGTCTATTACATCACAACCCCTCAGGAAGTGGTCTAAGACTGGACGAACTCATCGTCAATACCTCAGGCACAGCTCACCATTGACTGTAATCTCCACTGCCTACTACAGTGATTCTGCCTCTAAGTCTATAATCCAACTTACTCACTAACTCTCAGGGCGATGCTTACAATTGTGTGCTCTACTCAACCTTACTACACAATCTAGCACCACATCATCACCAAGTTACTCATTCATCCAATCACACAAGGTTATCCTTCAATCACCACGCAGAATGCTAATTACTTCTACCATAGCATATTATAATCATAATCTTTTAACTTGCAATCATTATTATGCAATTTACATACAGTACAACTTCTGCCCTTCTTCGTGGCAACAAGAAGCAATTCAAATATTTAAACTGAGTTTAAAACTACCCTTTTTATTTCAAACTAAAGGACTACTCTTTAAGCATTACGCTGGAGCTAATACTTACTAAATGCCCTTGTAGCATCACATCACTCTACATTACTTTCTTGTAACTGCTACTAAACACTTACTGTAAACATTTTCACACAGTTATAGCCAACTAGCTTACATCAGAAAGCACAGCATTTATGCACAAGAAAATAAAACAATGTATTCCCACATCACATAGTTACATATCATCAAAAAGCAAATAAAACAGAGAAGATTCTATTCTCCCATCGCTTACTCTCGTCGCCATTACACGACCTGGAGGGATTCTACACGAAACAAGTACAAGTGTCTTTACCTGGTTATCTCTTATTTATCTCATTTCTTTATTATTCATCTCATCTACATAGTTACTTTTATCATCAGAGGACACACATATAATCTGAAATACTTAAGCTACATTTCACACTAATAAAACTATGCATTCTCACATAACCTATATCATCATATTACACTTCATCACTGTAATCAACTTTCACATTTTTTTCACAGTAAGAAAGCACAATATATCAACGGACATTAAAAGAAAAATGTAAACCTACATCTCAAGTACACATATAATATCATCAAAACACAACTAAAGCAGAGAAGACTCTATTCTCTATTCACCTACTTGTCGCCATTACGCGACAGGACTACCCTATCATATCACATTACATCACATTACGCCCCTAATTTGCCACAGCCTCGCCAGCATTGCGAGTCTGTTCCTCCGGTGAGTTTGGTCATCTGGTCGACATCAGACTTCTGAGAGCGAGCAACATTTCGGAGTGACACCGACTCTTTCACTCGCACTGATTCGACAGATGGCGTCACTGGAGGAAGGCAAGTTTCACCCCGGAAGGAACTACTGGAATCGACCCGAGGATGCACATCCGGTCGGCGTAGGATTCGGGCTGCCACCTCAGCAGGGCAGAGATTTTCGAAGCGGCTGGACTCGGCAGAATTCTTTTCTGGAACCACAGTTTCTGATTCGACGGTTTCTATCTGCACGGCACCGATTTCTTGTACGATTTTCATCTCCGGTAGCACTGTTCGAATTTCGACATTCGATTTACTGTTCGTTTCAATGTTCAGAGAATTTTGCAGGTCACAGACAGTTTGTTTTGCTCGCTGACTCTGCTTCAGACTGTTTCTGCAAAACACGTTCAGCTGAAGATTTCGCACAAGGATCCATCCTTTCCCTACATGCCACAGGACAGCTTCCTTCGCCATCCAGGAGAGACCGAGAATGAGCTCAGTGACCTGTTTGGTCACTAGGCAAGGAATTCCGACATTCGTTTCACTGTTCGGTTCAACGCTCAGAGAGTTCTGCATGTTTCGAAAAGTTCGTTTTGCTCGGTGACACTGTTTCGCACTTCTTCTGCAAAGAACGTTCGGCCGACAGTTCAAACGAGATTTTACTTTCTCGCTCGACAGATCAGCAGCTGAGTTCTGAACTTTCTCAGCGGCTTCTTTCTTTTCCGTGTTGGTTGATGGAGTTGCAGTACCACCAGTTGACGCTCGATTTTTAGCTGCAACTTCTTCTGCTGGGAAAGAAAGACTGACTGTCTTCCCTTCAGTTGTTTGCAGACAGTGACCTCGACCGTTCTCTTGACAGTTCAGTCTGGCTAAGCTGAATATTTCTGACGATGAATTCAGCTTCATGACGTTGACAGAATTTTCCATGACTGTGCACGTCATGGGCCACGGTTGCATCTGGATCGGAAGAGAAACTGCTTCCGCGTAGACAAGGAAGACTGGAGCAGGTTGAACCATCTTCTGACTGCAGTGCGCATACATGGGCTGACTGTTAGCCCCATGTACGTATTCGTAGCTGTGCGTGACTCGAGTTTCCGACGACAGAGACACCGTAGACATGATCGGTCGACTCAGAGCAGATGTGTACGCGAACATCTGAGGAGCAGACACGAAGCTTGGGAGGTTTCTTCCCAGTTCTGCTTTCGACTCGCAGAACATGACATCAGAAGCAGCCGAGGTGACTGAAGCAGTCACTTGTGACAGCGGATTACTCGGTGACCGGAATTTTTCTGCTTCAGGAACCGACGAGGGGGAAAAGGTGGCAGCCCGATGAATAGCGGTCGCTGGCTGGCGAGGATGTGCATCCCATGTTCCCACGTGGTCGTCGCTCAGCAACGAAGAATCCCCCGATTTTCCATCTGAAACTACAAGTCTAGGATTAGCACAAATTCTACCCTCGTTTTGTTCTACCCTTAACGCTTTTGGTTCGAGTTCAACTCTATGTAGGGATCGCACATCAGTGATTTCTGAATCATCGTTTTCAGATTTATTTTCGATTCCCATTCTAACTAATTTATCATCTTGTTTTCGACGCATGTAATTTCCAAAGTCAAAATCTCTATACAAAACATTTGTATCATAATAATGCATTGTTTGACTATGCAACATGTCAGTCGTATTTGCACCTTGACCTTGACCTTGTAAATCATTTACCTTTTGACCTTGTAAGTCATTTACCTTTTGACCTTGACCTTGTAAATCCCTTGGTCTAGCACCAAAGTATTTCATCTGTACATCCACTCTTCTTGGATCATCTTGTGAAAAATTTTCTTTTCCATTTTCCACTTCTTCCCATAAATCTTCTGCTCTACTAAATCTGGGATCCATTATTATTTTACCCTCTGACCCATGACCTTTTGCAGCTTCATCCCACTTGCTGGAACCAATCGTGACGCGCGGGGGGGCCGCCTGTCCTAACGTTTCCACCCCCAAATTAATGGGCTCTAGTGTTGCGCGCCCCCTTAAGCGCGGTTGAGGAAAGCCGGGTCCTAGGTCAAAGGTTTTTGTGTCAATGGTAGCGGGTTCGAATCCTAACCTGGGGTGTGAGCTTCTCTGGTTACCAAATTCCTCAGGATGGGCCGATTTCGGACATATGTCAGCGGTGGCTGTTAAGCTCACAACAGCCCCACTAAATGGGTGCTTATCAGGGTTCGATTCCTCAACTTTTCCCCAAGCTCCATCACCCTCTTTACTTTCAACTACCGACTTTACCATTGTTTCACATTCTTTCTGGCGGGCACTTAATTGGGCTTGCTGCATGGAAACTAGATTCAGCTCTTCAGCTAGACCGATTAAAATGCTACTCTGGCGCTCCATAAATTGTTCTATGGTAGTCATTTGTTTCTGTAATACAGCAGGGTCTAAGTCATCAGTATTGTCTGTAGTCCCCAACTCAAGGGTTTCTCTCGGACATAACACATCTTCCTCTTGTCCTGTCCCTAAGACACTGTCCGTTTCCCCGTCGGAGTCCATTATAATTCGATAGCAGAAATCACTTCACAGTTCTCTATTCAAGTTTCATTTATTGTAAAATTAATCAAGCGACTGTCTGTCGTTCATTAGCAATTATTTACACGGCCGATAAAATAGAGACAATATTAAAGATTCACTATTAAGGCCTTCCTAAAACGCCTATGTCTATTGACTAGCTTAAGTTTTATCAGATCAGTTCGCAGACTGAGTATTTCACACCTATCCGATCAGTTCACAGACTGAATATACCACAACTAATATTTGCACCAAAATAGCGATACAAGTTTTATCTAATTACACTTAGTTCAGGTTCGAGCTCTATAGATTGGATTGCTTATACTTCCCTGCTCCCATTGATATTTTAAGACAGCCGATCCATCGTTTTCCGTCCTGTAGAAAATTATTGAGTCGTCAGCCGATGCCAGAATTTCCCCGTCGGAAGCGTATTATTAATTTATTCGTGGCCGGAAATCTTCGTAATTACACATCGATTCACCAGACATCGGAAGAACCTCGTCTTCTATCTGAGAAAACTTGCCAGCATCGAAAATACCATCAATTTCGTCACGTTTCACGAGTTCCGCAAGCGCAGGTCTTAACCGGTTCAATTCTACTGCCCGACTGAAGGTTTGCGCGTTAATTTGCCGCAAGAGAGCGCTTCTTGGCGCCTAAAACATCGCGTGATGTCTAACCAATCAAAAATCGCACGTGGCGGAAAGTTCCATTAAAAAATGCATGGGAAGCTAAATATAGCGATGACCGCATCGATCAGTGCTAAGCATAGCACCCATGAATTCGTAATAGAAATAGCGGCCTTACTTAAGTAAATAAGTAAGGTAGCTTGTAGCAACCTGGTTCGCTACATTTCCACCGGCGTGCCTAGCCAGCCTCGCTCAAATGAGTACACAATTCGTACACTGGCGGCGTGTTTTTCATCGTAATTGACAGTACTGTTCTGTTTAGAATACTCAACATTGTGAAAGATGGAATATCAACTAGACAAAGACATTTTTGTGGCTGACAAAAGTATAGACACAGGTACAGACTGTTTGTCTGAGAGGTGTACACATGTCTGTCTTTGTGTCTGTTTAGACAAATGCAGAGACAGACAGAGGACCAAACAATACAGACAGTCTGGAAGTAGACATAGACTTAAATTACAGACAGGCAAACAAATAGATGGATAGACACACACACAAACAAACACACACGCACATATATAGATAGCCTATGCATACACACAGACAGACATACAGATACACAGGCACACAAAACTGAAAACTTTCCTTTTTTGCCGTGCCAGAGTCGGCAGCGCTTCTAAATAGTCTCTTTAATGAGGCGCTATATAAATTCTAGGATGAATGAATGAATATAGACAGACAGAGAGACAGACAGAGACACACTGACAGAGAAGAAGACAGGAAATACAGTCCTTTATTATTTTGTGTATCTTTGTTACAGACAGACATAAAATATTATGAAAATGTAAACATGCTGAACAACGGATAAGGAAAAGATACATATCGAGTAGACAGACAGACACACACACAGACACACAGACAGACAGACAGTCAGACAGACTCACATACACAGACAGACACACACACAGACAAAAACCGACAGAGAGAGACCGACGTACAGCAAGCGATAGACAGACAGATAAACATACAGACAGACAGACAGAGACAGACAGATGAGGTGCTTTGTTTACGAACTGACAAAGACGATGAACAACTCTTCTCAGAACGGCGCCGTTTTAAGAGCTTCGCTAACACGAATCACCATTATACTATAGTCCTATACATGTATATTGTATAGGCTACATATGCAAATGCATAAAATTACATATATATATATATGTGTGTGTGTGTGTGTGTGTGTGTGTGTGTGTGTGTGTGTGTGTGTGTGTGTGTGTGTGTGTGTGTGTGTGTGTGTGTGAGTAGCTGTGCAGTGTACATGTAGGATATGAATACGAATAATTATGAAATGCATATATATATCATATATAAAATTCAATGTATGTATATATATATATATATATTGTATAAGAATATCGACACATACAATGTTTCATAATGGTTAAATACCAGAGGTTTGATTAAATATGTAGCATATATAATATTATGTATATATATATATAATTATATATAATTCACACATGAGGTATTTATTGATTGATACATAGCCAGTATGTACATAATACATATTGGTATAATTATACACACTCACACAGTCACACTTATATGTATATTCATATATGTATCAATGTATGTGTTAACGTTCAGTAGACATAGACGTAGCCTATATATATATATATATATATATATATATATATATATTATATATATATATACATATAAGCATGCCCATATAGTATATACATATGTATTAACATAAATAAATGTATATGTAATTTTATGTATATATATATATATTGAGGCATGAGTCGCCCATATTACCCGCTGTTTGGCGGAATTGTTCAATCTCTTTTATCTTGCGCAAACACGTCACCAAGTCGTCACAAAGACAGACACGCAGACAAACGGAGACAGACAGAGGACAGACACACAATACACCACTGCCTCGAAGTCTTACCATCTTATTAACGACAAGCTGTTCATTACAAGACTGTTGTTTTCGCTGGAACGAGAACTGAAACGAAAACTCGGTGTTTCAGTTAACTGAAACTGAAACGAAAACTAAACGAGAACGGAATAAAAGGAGCAGGGTCTTTCCAGACTTTTGATTTTATAATAGGTGATAGCCAAGTCCCTGTGGCGCTTGTCTTTGTCGAGGTGCCCTTGTTCCAGCGTGATTGCGTTATTACGCCATAGAAATTGTCGTTATAACATTGCATTACATTGCATCACATTGCATTACATTGCATTACATTGCGTCCTGTAAACTTCGGGGCAAAAAGGAATTTAAAAAAACTGAAACTCGCATAAGTGGTCAAAAACGGAAACTGAAACTAATGAGTCGAAGCTAATAATAAAACGGAAACGTACAAGAAAAGTGCGCAAGGAATAACCTACATGTATAGCGTCCTATATTCAGTGTCTTTTGACACTGTGGCAGCATCTGGGATTAATAGCGATGGGATTTGAAGCCGCAATCTGTCAACCAATCATAGATCGTCTTTCCTGATGCGTCGCAGGCGATGTATGTGGTCGTCTATCCGGGTACTCGGCAGTTCTCCTGATTAAATTAATTCGTTATCACTGCGTCAAAGTCATCAGCAAAACAAACGGGAACTGATCGATTTACCCCTGCAAAAGTCCCGGATGCAG
>OX457049.1:2200513-2285513 GCA_949752735.1 Lumbricus terrestris
TCGAGTACACAGCGACCTGATAAAATTATTAATACCGCTATTAATGTGATTTTTATTATGCTGTGGTGTCTGTTATGCGGAGGTTGGTCTAAAAGACGCACCTGACTGTACAGCAGGAAAACAATGCGGTGCTTGTTTGTTGTTGTTTCTTTGCTTATCTGTCTGTCCTTCCATCCATCCATCCATCCGTCCGTCCGTCCGTCCGTCCATCCATCCGTCTGTCGGTCGGTCGGTCGGTCTGTCAATCAAGTCTGTCTGTCTGTCTGTCTGTCTGTCTGTCCGTCTATCTATCTCTCTATCTGTCTGTCGGTCTGTCCGTCCGTCCGTCCGTCCGTCCGTCCGTCCGTCCATCCATCCGTCTGTCTGTCGGTCGGTCGGTCTGTCAATCAAGTCTGTCTGTCTGTCTGTCTGTCTGTCTATCTATCTCTCTATCTGTCTGTCGGTCTGTCTGTCGGTCTGTCTGTCCGTCCGTCCGTCCATCCATCCATCTGCCTGTCTGTCCGTCTTTCCTCCTGTCTGTCTGTCTGTCTGTCTGTATGTATGTCCATCCATCCGTCCGTCCATCCATTCATTCCGCCAATGCCCCACCAAGTACGCAAAGCCCCAACCTCTCGGGCTAATAGCCTACTCCGCCATCCCTCGTACTTTGGCATTGCAGTCCCAAGTCAGAAGAAAGTATGGCGACACTAATCATCTTTGATACATGTAGGCCTATAATGGCACATTGTTGTTTGGCAGCAACAAGTGGTTCATAGTCCACTCCACTCTTACGAAAAAAGCGGGGTCTATAAACGGGGTGATAGATTGCTCCGGTGACATAAGATAGAGTATGTATACACCCTATCGATCGAATGGCTCCAGATGGGTGTGGGAGAAGTTGTGTTTATTTTCTTCAAATTTATCTCCATTGCTTTGTTATGAACATCGCCACTAGCAAAACCTGGTGTTTTTATTTCTACTGGCCAACTTTGCTTACTTTGCCTTTAGAACACCTAGAACATTTAGAACACTTAAGAATATTATTTTAGAGTCACAAAATAAATTTGAGTTGCCTTGTTTCGAACATGATTGCGTAGCACACTTTAAACGTATACTCACGTCACAAAGAGCGTGTGGGTATACGCATGAAAAAGACATTGAATATTTAGGTGTATATAGTTTTCATGAAATTCGGGGTGAATGACTAAAAAAGGTCATCAGTACTGTTGTTTCGGACGGGATATTGTTGACATTTTGTGAAGAAGAAAAAAATTCGGACCCCAAAAAATCGGTTTTCCTCCCGGTCAGCTTTTAAGGAAATTTTTAGAACTGCACATCTCGTTCTCTCCTTTCCCACCATCCATGGTAAATCAGGGCTTTTTTAACATGCATTTGTACACAAAATATGCAGGTCTAAATGGATTTGTGGAGTTGTAGAAGCACTTCTGTACAGTTAAAACTAGTAAAAAAAGTCGTTGTCCTCCAATTGGAAGAAATTTACCATGGATGGTGGGACAGGAAAGAAGGAGTTGTGCAGTTCTAAAAATTCCTTTAAAAACCCTGTGGTAAATTACTTCCAATCGAAGGACAATGACCTTTTTCTAACTGTACAGAAGTGCTTCTACAAAATAATGCACATTTTGTGTACAACTGCACGTTAAGAAAGCCCAGGGTCAGCGTGTACTCACATCAACATTTACCAGTGCAGCCCTGACGCTAAACATCTTTGATGCACGTATGACACAGTGTCAAGCGGCTCATAGTCCACTCTACTAGTGGGGGAAAAACGATGTCTGAAAACGAGGTGAAAGGGGAGTCCGGTGTTGTTCTTACGGGGCAAAGTGAGAGGATATTATATATACGGGTGCGTAATCTTATTCTTGTTGTTGTTATTTTGCAACCAATGTTTTCGGCGGTGCTAACCTCGCCCTTCGCTCGATCGGACTTTGCCGTATAACACACTCGTCCCAGCTCAGGGAATGCACACGTCTGTTTGCTTGTCTGTCTGTCTACGTTTGCATGTATGTTTGCCTGTCTGTTTATTTGTCTGTCTGTATGCCGGTCTTTGTGTAGGTCTAGCGAGTTCTTTACACATGCATGCACATATACATACATTATATGCACAATTACACATATAAATATATACATACGAACTACATACATACATAATACACACATACACACACACACACATACATACATACATACATACATACATACATACATGCATACATACATACATACATACATACATACATACATACATACATACATACATACATACATACATACATACATACATACATACATACATACACACACACACACAATACATACATACATACATATTGTATTGTATTGTATTGTATTGTATTGTATTTAAACATTTATAAAGCGCCTCTAGTAGGGTAAACCGTTCAGAGGCGCTCCCAGTGCGCAAGGCCCTGCGAGAAGAAGCAGGTTTTGAGAAGAGACAGAGCAGAGGAGAGACTGACAGACAGAAGAGTTGAGCGAACAGAAGGAGACAGAGAATTCCAGAGAGAAGGACCAATTGAGACAAAAGATCATACATACATACATACATACATACATACATACATACATACATACATACATACATACATACATACATACATACATACATACATACATAATGCATACATACACACACATACATACATACATACATACATACATACATACATACATACATACATACATACATACATACATACATACATACATACATACATACATACATACATACATACATACATACACACACACGTAGACGCAAGGATACATTGCCCATCTGTGTGATGTAGGTCAATCCAAAATGGCGTCCGTCGGTCAATGTCCTGTGAATCTATTGACCGCCGTATGTGTACTTGCAATGAAGCGTACGTACGGCACTCGGTGAGATTGATCTGCCCCGAATCATTGAAGGACAAACACACGTGTGCACAGGCACGCATATTTGAGCATACATAAGTATACGTGAGCATAATTATATATGCATACGTAAGCATACAAAAGCAAACGTAAGCATACTATCTGTCTGGTTGTCTGTCTGTCTGTCTGCCTGCCTGCCTGCCTACCTGCCTGCCTACCTACCTACCTACCTACCTACCTACCTACCTACCTACCTACCTACCTACCTACCTACCTACCTACCTACCTACCTACCTATCTACCGTCCATCCAACTGTCTGTCTGTCTGTCTGTCTCTAGCTCAGTATGTTTCTGGCTTGATATCTATCTCTACCTACCTGTGTCTGTTTATCTGTTTGTTTGAATCTTCTTTCTGTCCGTTTCCGTCTGTGTTGTCTGTAATTATGAGATTGTAATTGGAAATTTATATAGCGCCACGCAACGAAAAGCTAAACTAATCGAATGACGTTGAAAGTCAACGGGAGCAGAAATTACTGTCTCTGTATGCTGCCCCTCTGCCTGTGCGTCTGCCTCTGTCTCTGTCTGTCTTTATGCCTGTCTCTGTGTCAGTCTCTCTGTGTATATCTCTGTCTCTATGACTGTCTCTCTGTCTCTATCTCTATGTCTGTCAGTTTGTTTGCGTGTGTCTGTTTGTGTGTGTCTGTTTGTCTGCCAGTCTCTGTGTTCTGCTTAAAAGACACATTTACTGAGCTTATACTGAAGAAAGACTGAAAATGGACTAGAGGGTGTGGTTGAAAATACGATCCCGTAACGGAGGTTCTGGATGGGCAGTACAGTAATGAACTTCTTTGTCTTTTTTTGCCCCCTTTCCGCAAGCGTTTGAAAACCATTCGCTTTGAATGTGGTTTGGTGTCTACATGTATCCATACATACGTTCACGTACATACATACACATATATACACACGCACACACACACATACGTACGCATATAATACACATACCCGTATACACTTACGCAAGTAACATACCTACAAACATACCTACATAAATGCACACATAGTATTATTATTAGATTAGATTAGATCTGTTTACTCTCTAATTGTCATAATAATTGTGTCGATTATTTGAGCTGGGTACAGTGAACTAATTGAACTGAAAATGATTTATTTCGGAAATTGTATATAGCGCTTCTCAAAAAGGTAGGCTCCAGGCCCAACTACGGCTAAATAAGACAGTTTTTGAGCTTTTAAATGAACATAATGGAGTGACTCTTGGACAAGGGCGAAATGTTTCAGGTAGGCCAATACATACACTCAACGTCGCCAGAGGGAATCATCAGCGTCGCGGAACTAATTTTGCAGGTGGAACTAATTTTGCAGGCGGAACTAATTTTGCAAGCGGAACTAATTTTGCAAGCGGAACTAATTTTGCAGGCGGACCATATTTTCTGCCACAACCGATTTCCGCCAGCAAACATTGCAGTCGTTGAACCTTGACATCTGCTACAAACCTCTGACGTCATCGTAATCCTCAACACACGAATCTCTTCAAAGGATTCGGCGCAGACGATGTTGTCAACAAAGTCGGAAAGTCGCAAATGCTGTTATTATTATATAATTAAATGCTGACTTCGAGGCAATGCTGAAATACAGGGTGGTCAGATAAAATGCTGGGCATAACTAAAGTGAATATAATTATAGCCTATTCGTTTTTATTGAGTTCTTGCTGCAGCCAGTTACAAATAAGAAATGATACAGAAAAATCGAAATAATGGAATCAAATGGGTGGAAGTCAGGAAGAGTGGCAATGGTCGAGTATCTGTAAAGTAGCTTACTCGAGAAATGTAATTTATTTCGTCCTTAATCGGTAGTTCAAAACTGTGAGGACGAGGAAGAAGATCATAAGACCTGTGGAACAGGGCTTTTTCTAAGGAGTCTTCAGAACTGCACATTGCACAATCCCTTCTTTTTCTTCCCATCCCTCATGGTAAATTACTCCCAAGCGGAAGCCAATGGCCTTTTTAAAACTAGTTTTCACTGCACAGAAATGCTTCTGCAACCTGCAACTGCACATAATAATTATTATAAGTTTAGAATTGCACATTTTGTGTACAACTGCACGCTAAAAAAGCCTTGCTGTGGAACGGGTATCGGGGACGGAAGCATATTACAGTAGACCTATCTAATGACGACTCTAACCCTAACTCCTACCGGCCATCACACAGTCTAACTTTCCCCGATACTATAGTTATGCCGATAAAATTTTAGGTATGACCATAGTAGGCTATCAGAGACCCATGCATGCAGGTGTCGTTCTAGGATCAGGTTAGGCGTTGTAAGTGGCGGTTAGATTCAGGTTAAGTGTCGTGAGTGTCGGTTAAGGCTAAGGTTAGTGTCGTCATTAGATACTATACATGCCGGTCCCCAATACTGAGAGTTTGGTCAAATATTGCTTATAATTATATTGCGCGTAAAATGCCCCCGCAATAAATGTTACTCATTCTGACGCTGATAAAATACAGTGCGGACAAATTGTTTTTGTCTAGTGCTTTACACACCTAGCATTGGAAGTTACTCATGTCTAATGCTGAGGAAATGCTGCCAGGTCCAACAAAAGATTGAAAAGAATAGCTGGCTTTCATTGCGTAGGTCTATATTGTGTAATCCCAAATAGAAATTACTCATTCCCAATGCTGGTAAAAATACAGCTTGGTCCAACAAAAGAATAGCTGCCTATTCAATGCGTATAATTAACGTATAATCCCAAATAGAAATTACTCATATAATGCTGATAAAAATACAGCACAGTCAAATAAAAGAAGAATTGTTTACGGTTTACGCATGATACAATATATACGCACGCAACAAAAGCAATTAATCACCAATGCCGCTAAAATACAGTGCGGTCAAGTAAAAAATAGCTGCTCATATGTCTGCGCAGTCAATACCCACGCAACAAAGGCAACTAATTCCCACTGGTGCTAAAATGCAGAGCGGTCAAATAAAAGAAAAGTTGCCTTCTAATTATACTAATTACACACCAGCACAATTAGAAGTAAATATCACGCTAATACGAACTCTCACGACCTTCCTCTCAGCGTTTATTGCTTATCCTGTATATGTACCTATCACAATCTTATTCATTCCCATTCTATGATACGGCGTGGTCAAATAAAATTTGACGTCTTAGTGAGTGGATGATGCAAGAGCGGTACGAAGACCGAATACGTCTGCTGGTATGAGGTGTGCTTAAAATATGCTCCCGGTAAATTTTTCACTTCCTTGAAATCCCCAACATCAAATAAACTAACTGTTTTAGGATGGATCCATAACTTGTTACCAGAGTCAAATTTCACATCAATTAAGCACTCATCAGAACTTTCATATTAATCTATGAGTTATTACTTGTTACAGATTTCATAGCAATCTACACTGTGTCCCAATAAATCGAGACCCCTTTTTATAATGTGAATAAAACAGGCAAATCTTAATCGAATTTCAAAATTTTTAAACTGTTTTTATCCTGAGATAATTATCTTACACTGATTCAAATATTACGTTTCTGGAATGAGTATTGACGTCACAATTTCGTCATTAACAGAAGCCAACAAGCACGCACGGGTTGAGCGGTCAAAGCAACTGTTAGATCGGTATCCTGCTCACATGGTAAATTTTATATGGTTCACGGACGAAAAGTTGTTTACCATCGTTACACGAAAGAACAGTCAAAATGGCCGTGTGTATGCGGCCGCCGGAACTCTTAAGAAAAACATCTCAGATGTTCGTTTGCTTCGCACTCGCTCGACATTTAGCCGGTCAGTCATGGTTTCGGTTGGTGTCTCGGCTCTTGGTAAAACACAAATCCACTTCATAGAACCTGGAGTAAAAATAAATGGAGCTTACTACCGGGATTGTTTGATGTCGGAAAAGTTGTTGCCGGATATCCGTGAATGTTCGGAATAGGCCCTATTACACGTTTCAGCAAGATGGCGCTCCGGCCCATCGAGCGCATGAAACTGTTGAAATGCTGACAAGGGAGACCCCGGATTTCATACCCCCTAATCTTTGGCCACCAAACAGCCCGGACTTAAACTCGGTCGATTACAAGATTTGGGGAGTAATGCAAGAGAAAGTTTATAAGACAAAGATCAGAGACATTGAAGAACTTCGTGAACGAATCATTAATGCGTGCATGGGAAGAATTTGATCAATTGGTTATTGATGCTGCAATTGGCAAATGGCGAACGCGCCTTGAAGCTTGTGTTGAAGCCGAAGGCGGACACTTTGAACATACCTTGTAGTATAATGTTAGTCAAATTTTAAATAAAATTTAACTGAAATTTAGAATTGTGAAATAATATTTAAGGTATATAACGTAGATTTTTTAAAAGAAAAAGTTGTGTTCTGTAGGCCTACTTAACATTTGAATTATCTGATGCAAATGACGTAATTGTGACGTCAATATTCATGTCAGAAACTTAATATTTGAATCAGTGTAAGATAATTATCTCAGGATAAAAACAGTTTTGAAATTTTGAAAATCGATTAAGATTTGCCTGTTTTATTCACATTATAAAAAGGGGTCTCGATTTATTGGGACACAGTGTAATTAATAGCAATCACTAATTACTTATTACAATCCATATTAAGAGCTATTACCTACTACAACTTTCATATCAGTCTATCACAACTTTCACATCAATCTATCACCCATTACGCATCAGAACTTTCATATCTATCCAGCACAGTTCCCATACCACAAATTAATCGAACAAAAGCTGTGATAAACTTCTAAAACATTTATAGCCTACTGCCAGTGTGTTTTTCTGATGACAGCAATAACGGCTTTACTACTAGACAGTGGCGTAGCCAGAAATCTATGATGGGGGGAGGGGGTTGTGGCCTGGCCGGATGCCCTTCCTGACACCAAGTCACCAATACAACGGTATTACAGTAAACAAACACGGAATAGAGTAACAAAGGGAACAAAGTAGGATAAACAATTCTTACTATGAACAATTGCTTTGTTATTTATTATTTAAGTTGATAAATAACCTTTTTAAAACTTTTTCCTAAACCAATGGGGTTTAACCTCTGAAAACCCCTTGTCTACGCCACTGCTACTAGATTACTAAACCTGGGTATAACGTTTGCTAAAGACCTAAAGTATAATTTTCCAACAATCTATAGGCTACATACACACTCGCTTTTAATGTGCATGTATGAACTGCACATTGATGTGCAACTAGTTTAGCTGCACACTTACTTCCACTCTAATGTGCATCTTCTGACGTTCCCGGATGTTAACCTCCTTATTCCACACTCAAGTGTGTAGCAATTTAACGTTCAGCTGTCTTTTCGGTTTATCACGGCTTTTAGTCAAGTGGTCGTGTGACTCGTGTTCAGGTATGTACTGGCATTTGTTTTTAGCCCATTTTAATATTAAATTTTATCAAGAACGCTTCGTTTACAATTTATAACACTGACGCGTGACAGGTCTTTAGAAATTTGCGCGTGAAATATACGGGTTCTGTACGATTGTCAAAACGACCACGTGCGTAACCGCTTATACTGCCGTCATGATTTTTCCAGTGCAAAAGATTAGCCTATTCATTGTCACGGCCTTTTATTCTAAAATTACGAGCAATGCGGGCATAACTATAATATCTGGGACTTTAATTAAGTGCCGTCGTACCGCATAAATGCCCGAAACTCCGAGTCGAATTTAGGCCGAATCTCTTAAATCGATTTTTGCACACGCAATTTAATTATTTGTAGACACTGGACTGTATTATCAATACGACTATCAGGTTCATTATGTCATTTAAGACTTATTTTTATTTAACTCGGAATGGTTTTTGGGAGTTTGGCTGATAGCAATATAACAGTCAGCGGTATTTTCGGTTTATCACGTCTTTTAGTCAAGTGGTCGCGTGACTCGTGTTCAGGTATGTACTGGCATTAAATTTTGTTTTTAGCCTATTTGTACCTTAATATTAAATTTTATCAAGAACGCTTCGTTTACAATAATATTAAGAACACTGACGCGTAACAGGTTTTTAGAAATTTGCGCGTGAAATATACGGGTTTTGTACGATTGTAAAACCGACCACGTGTGCGTAACCGCTTATACTGCCGCCATGATTTTTCCAGTGCAAAAGATTAACCTACTCATTGTCACGGCCTTTCATTCTAAAATTACGAGCATTGCGGGCATAACTATAATATCTGGGACTTTAATTAAGTGCCGTCGTGCCGCATAAATACCCGAAACTCCGAGTCGAATTTAGGCCGAATCTCTTAAATCGATTTTTGCACACGCATTTTAATTATTTTTAGACACTGGACTGTATTATCAATACGACTATCAGGTTCATTATGTCATTTAAGACTTATTTTTATTTAACTCGGAATAGTTTTTGGGAGTTTGGCTTATAGCATTATAGCATTATAACATTCAGCGGTCTTTTCGGTTTATCACGGCTTTTAGTCAAGTGGTCGCGTGACTCGTGTTCAGGTATGTACTGGCATTTGTTATTAGCCTGTTTGTACCTTAATATTAAATTTTATCAAGAACGCTTCGTTTACAATTTAGAACACTGACGCGTGACAGGTTTTTAAAAATTTGCGCGTGAAATATACGGATTTTGTACGATTGTAATAACGACCACGTGGTCGCACGTGCGTAGACACTGGACTGTATTATCAATACGACTATCAAGTTCATTATGTCATTTAAGACTTATTTTATTTAACTTGGAATAGTTTTTGGGAGTTTGGCTGATAGCGGGCTTTTGTGAATATTACTTCCAATTCCAGTTCAGCCTTCTTTGCTTGCATTGCAGCCTCTGTTTCAGCTTTTCTTGTTTCTATTTCAGCTTTTCTCGTTTCTGCTTCTGCTTCAGCTTTTCTCATTTCTGCTGCTGCTTCAGCCTTTCTCATTTCTGCTGCTGCTTCAGCTTTTCTCATTTCTGCTGCTGCTTCAGCTTTTCTCATTTCTTTGGCGATCTCTCTCTCAGTCGCTCTATCTTGCCTCCACTCTGCCTGTCTTTCTTTGACAAAGGCACGTGTCTCGTCCCCTTCCATGTTCATCCGTTTGGCAATTTCTAACCAAGCTTCAAAATCGCTGACAGACATACTTACTGTCTTACTTGCTGACTAGCAACTTATGACAAAAATATTGGCAACTATGTGCGCTATTTAAATTTCTAACAAATAGAAATTGTTCAATTCTGCAAAGTGTCAATTCAGTTCCACAACAACAACTAATAGTTCATACACCTACTGCAGTATCTTCAATCTACAACTTCAGATTTAGTCTCTAACAATCTCCTAGCTATAATTGTTCAAAGCTTTTCTAATACTGTTCAAAAGACAGTTTTTTACTGACTCAAATCTTTACTGAATTAAATCTTTAATGACTTAAATCTTTACTTACTCAAATCTTTACTGACTTAAATCTTTACTGACTTTTATCCCGGGCATGGGCACCCACTCGTGTCACCGACTATCAAAATCTAGGGTTTTAAATCTAGCTTTAATAGGGAACTTTATGCTCAGAGGCCATTGGGTGATCAATATTAGAATGAACTAGGACCTAAAACAAATGTAGCTGAGATTCGTTTAAAGATTATATTATAATAAAACAATATCAAACAGTAAAATACAATCAATAATCCTATCTACTTATTGTGGCGTATTATCTAATAATATTATAGCTTGTTTCTTATCTTCCACGTTGGACTTTTCCAGCGTAGATGTAGAAGTTCTTCAGTTCGTATGGATTGGAATGAAGGTTTGAAGAGGAAGGAAGGTCACCTTCTTCTTGCTTGCCGTCGTTTCCAATTCTCTTCCGTAGCTGCGTAGACGGAGAATGCTGTAGCTGGCACAGCACTCTGTAGTTTCGTCCACCTCGTTGTTTCTCCACAAGCAACGGTAGCTTCTCGTCGCTTGCTCGTCTTGTTGTAGTTTCGCCCCTTTCTTCTGCCGTCGAACTCCAATCGCAATTGTAGTTCCGAATTCGATCTTCTCCGATGTCGATCGCAGTGCACTCGCAAGTGTCTCACCAAACTTCGCAAAGTTTCCGTACGACAAGCCCTGGTATCTCTATTCCCAAGGACTTATAGTCTCACCAGTGGGACAGGCCGACAACGTGTCGCCTTCCACACCCAATTCACCGTCAGATCTTCTGAATTACCGACAAGGAACGCCACAATCGTCAATGGCCGCCCTTGCTCAGAAATCTACGTCTTCTTCCTTCGCCATCTTTTCGCTGTCTAACTTTATCGTCTGCCGTTGTTGTCGTCTGCTCAAGTTTGACGCTGCTTTCTGCCCTTCGTTGTGTTTCGATAATTGATGTAGCGCGTATTCAAGAATTGTTATAGCGCTATTATTATTATCTAACTTAATGCCACAAGTAATATTAATTATAATCTACAATACGCCACATATTGTCTAGCTTAATTCTTACCTATTTAATACTTATACAATGCATCATTTAATAGGTTTGTTTGATAAGAAGCATTCTACCGCTACAAATGCCCCTCCTTCAAAAGACTGTTTACAGGCTTTAACAAACTAACCTACTTAACAAACTAACCTAGTAAACTAATTCACTTACTATACACGACATGACAATTAATACACTTTACTCACTGGCTTACACTTCTTCATTTACTTTATCTCAACTTATACTACACAATCCCTCTACTTAAATAGTCGGACATAACATTTTCGGACCCTTTAATATATCTAATGTTAAAGGAATAATTTTGGAGTGCCAAACTCCATCTCATCACCCTTGCATTTTTCATTCGACCCTCTTTCATATATTGCAATCCGCAATGGTCTGTCTCAATTGTAAATGTCTTTCCACAAAGATATCGGTCGAACCTGCTTATACCCCACATGATTGCTAAGCACTCTCTCTCTTCCACAGAATATCTTCTCTCTCGCTCTAACAGCTTCCTGCTCGCATACGCTATGGGATGATTCGTCCCCTCGTACTGCTGCATTATCACACATCCGATTCCACTCCCACTTGCATCAGTTTGTAGGATGAAATCCTTCTCTAAATTTGGAAGTCTCAGAATTGGTTCTTTCGCCAATTCGTTCTTCAACTTTGTAAAGCTAACCTCCAGCTCTTCATTCCATTCTACTATCCCAGGTGCTATCTTCTTCGTTAAGTCACTTAACGGTGCCATAATTTCCGCACAGTGTGGTATGAATTTCCGATAATAGTTTATCGCTCCAAGGAAACTCCTGACTTGTTTCTTTGTCTTTGGACGTGGCATGTCTATTATTTTATCCACTGATTTCTCCTTTGGACTTATGTCATCCTTGTTCAACGTATGTCCCAAAAAGTCAATCTTTCCATATCCTATTGAACACTTCTTCGGCTTCAATGTCAAATTCGCTTGTCTCACTCTTTCGAAAAATATCTCCAATGTCTTCAAATGTTCTCTCCATCCTTTATTATGTGCTAGAATGTCGTCGACATAACTTTGAAGATTTTCTGTTCCTTGAAGAATCTTCCTGATTAAACGGTTGTAACTTGACGCACTATTGATCAATCCAAAAGGCATCACATTGAACTTGTATATCCCGTTGGCACATACAAATGTAGTGTAGTCTTTCGATTCTGGACTCATAGGGATCTGCCAATAACCCTTGCAGAAATCGAACTTGCTGTAGATTTTACTACCACTCAACTTATTAAAAATATCCTCATTTGTCATCATAGGCTCAGGATCAAATATTGTAAGTTTGTTTAGCTGTTTGTAATTACAACACAGTCTATTGCTTCCGTCTGATTTCTTGACAACCACCAGCGGTGCTGCATAAGCTGCCTCTGATCTTTCTATCACCTTATTGTCTAACATCGTCTGGATCTCCTTATCTATTTCTTTTTGCAAATGGTATGGTGTTGGATAAGCTCTTTGTCTTACTGGCTCTTCACTCGTCAAATGTATTTCATGCTTCACTAAGTCTGTTCTCCCAGGCTTGTCTGTGAAAATGTCTTCATATTTCTTCAGTAGTTTCCTCATTTCTCCTTTTTGTTCTTCATCCAAATCAGGATTTATATCTACATCTTCATAGGTCTCTGTTTGTTCACTTACATATAAATCCAATATTTCTTCTTCTTCATCTTCACCCACTTTTCCGTCATATACTACTGCTGAAATGTACGCTACAGTCTCGGCATCTTCTCTTTCGTGATATTTCTTTAATATATTAATGTGATATGTCTTTATCTCTCCTTTCTCGATTTCAACTCTGTAATCATAGTCTCCAATCTTCTCTTTCACAACATATGGCCCTTGCCACTTTACTAACATCTTGTTCTTACAACTAGGCAATAGTAACAACACCTTATCACCTATTTCCAACTTCCGGTATCTCGCTTTCCTGTCATAATACTTCTTGTTTTTAGCGTTCGCTTTGTGTATCGCTTTCTGCGCCATATCACAAGTCTCCTCAATCCTTTCTCTCAAATCCTGCATATACGTATATACGTCTTTCACTTCTTCTTCCACTGTCTCATTGGTCCATAACTCCTTCAGGATCTGCACTGGTCCCCTACACGATCTACCAAATATTAGTTCGAATGGTGTGAAACCGTGACTCTCATGTACTGTGTCTCTCAACGCAAACAGTAATGGAGCTATATAACGATCCCATTCTTTCGCTTGTTCACCAATCAACTTCCTCAACGTCGCTTTGATGGTTCCATTAAGTCTTTCTACACATCCATTGCCCATTGCATGGTATGGACTCGTCATGGTGTGTTTTATCAATAGCATCTTATTTACTTCAGCCATGAGTTCGGAAGTGAACTGGCTTCCACGATCAGTATGGATCTTCTGAGGCACTCCCATACGACAATAAAATCCGAACAAAGCTTCTGCAACTTCCTCAGTACTAATTCCTTTCAATGGAATAGCTTCCGGATACCTTGTACTCAAGTCTATGATGGTCAATATGTATCGATAACCCCTTGCAGACATAGGGTTAACTTCTCCGATTATGTCTATGCATATGTGTTTGAATGGTACATCTAATACAGGTAGATGACCCATAGGCGCCTTGTGGTTCACCTTCTTGTCAACTGACTTTTGACAAATATCACAACTCAACACATATCTCCGTATATCTTGTCCTATTCCAGGCCAATAGAATTCATTTAGAATTTTATCATGTGTTTTCCTCATTCCTAAATGAGCCGACAACAATGAATTATGTGCTACTGCTAACACTTTATCCCTCAATGGTTTAGGTACCATTAGTTGCCATTTCACCTCATCCTTCTGTACTTCTTTGTATCTTTTATACAACAATCCCTTCTTTTTCACATATGGTTTATCTTCTATGTTGTCTTCGTTACCATCCCATTCAATTGCTCTTTCCATTTGTTTCGACATAGTTTCATCTTGACTCTGCAACTCCTGTATCTCTTTTACTGACACATTCAAGTTCGGCATCTCCGCCACTTTCAATGGTTTGTATTTTGCTACCTTTTTAGCTTCTGCCCTAGTCTCCACAACTGCTACTGTCATTAATTTTTCATCTTGATTCCTCATCACATTGTCAGAAAATCTTACTGTTTTCTTTGCACCAATAGGTCTTTCTTCATGTTCTGTTTTTCTAATCAATATTCCTTTGTTTTCCACTTCAGTACATTTCTCAATTATTTCTTTTGGCTCATGATTTGTCACACTCTCAGTTCTTTCATCCTTAACCATGTACTTCAATCCTTTGATTTTCCCAATTATTACTGGCTTTATTGGCTGTTCCATCACCATCGCTTGTACTTCACCATTAAAATGTTCACTCTCGATATACACCTTAGCCAATGGGAAACATCTTAAACTCCCATCAACTAATACACAATGTGTTTCTTCTCCAGTCAACGCTTCTTCATTTATCAAAGAACGTTTTACAATACAACAACTTGCGCCTGTGTCGTATAAGCATCCCACTGTGTTTCCATTAACTGTCACCTGGTATTCACTCTTATCTTCAAGGCTAATACATCCATCATTGTCTTTTATCACCATTGCACTAGCTGCCATGTACATTGGTGGTATTTTATTATGTTCACCCTGTTTCATCTGTTGTTCTCCTCTTGTAACTTCAACCACTCTCTGTATTTCACTTTCTGGCTTAACCAAGTGTGCTCGACTTTCGAATATTTGTACTGCTGCTGCAGTGTGTTTAAATGTACCCCTGTTTTTCTTTGGGCATTGATATGCCTTATGGTTCTGTTCTCCACAGAAAAAACAAGTAATCTTATGTCCAGTTGCAATTTCTCTTTCTCTACTGAACCCTCGGTTTTGATGTACACCCTGATTTATCTTCACATCACTTCTACTCCTGTTCAAATTGTACCCAGACTGTTCCTTGGGTCTGTGTTCAAACGGTCTACCGTTCAACCTGTCACCATGGAATTTCACGTCTGATTTTGCAGACTGCTCGCTGTATTTGTAACCGTGTGCTTCAATGTGTGATTCCGCACAAACCAACATGTCCTTCAAACTCATTTTACCTTTCTCTTTTATAAACATACGAAGTTCAGTACTGCATGTCAGGTAAAACTGGTCTTTCAACAAGAGATCTTCCACTCCTTCATAAGTTCTCTCAAATCCCGCTTGTGCTAACCACTGTTGCATATACCTTCTCAATCTATGCACAAAACTAGAAGGTGTCTCTCCTGATTCCATTTTACTGGTTTTGAACTTGTTTCGATAACCACCTTCAGTAAGTTGAAATCTCTTCAACAGCTGAGTCTTCAAACACTCATAATCTTGCACTTCATCTGCAGACAACCTTTGGTATACTTCTAGTGCTCTGCCTTCCAAATGTCTAGCTAGCGTCAGCGACCAAACTTCTTTTTTAACTTCGTACGCAACACAGGTTCTCTCGAATCTCAACAAGTAGGCATCTAAACAATCCTTTGACTCGTTGAATATAGGGAATTTGATATTTCTAATTCCTTTATTGTTTTCTCGGTGATCTCCCTGTTGTTGACCATCACCGATCCTCATGTAGTCACTCTCGTGCTCTCGGTTTTGTTCCCCTCTCGAATCAATTTCACGCATTCTCACCTGTGCTTCAAGTCTCTTTATCTCTAACTGGTGTTCGCGCTGTCCCCTCGCTTCAGTTTCAGCTGCTTCACGATTTAGTCTGGCTTCTGATTCAGCGCTCCTAATTACTTCCAATTCCAGTTCAGCCTTCTTTGCTTGCATTGCAGCCTCTGTTTCAGCTTTTCTTGTTTCTATTTCAGCTTTTCTCGTTTCTGCTTCTGCTTCAGCTTTTCTCATTTCTGCTGCTGCTTCAGCCTTTCTCATTTCTGCTGCTGCTTCAGCTTTTCTCATTTCTGCTGCTGCTTCAGCTTCCATCTCTGCTTTTCTCGTAGCAGCTTCTGTTTCAGCCTTCCTCGTTACTGCTTCTATCTCAAGTCTCTTGACTTCTGCTGCTGCTTCAGCTAATTTCATCTCTTTGGCGATCTCCCTCTCAGTCGCTCTATCTTGTCTCCATTCTGCCTGTATTTCTTTGACAAAGGCACGTGTCTCGTCCCCTTCCATGTTCATCCGTTTGGCAATTTCTAACCAAGCTTCAAAATCACTGACAGACATACTTACTGTCTTACTTGCTGACTAGCAACTTATGACAAAAATATTGGCAACTATGTGCGCTATTTAAATTTCTAACAAATAGAAATTGTTCAATTCTGCAAAGTGTCAATTCAGTTCCACAACAACAACTAATCTATTAAACTATTAGAGATTAGTAGTTCATACAACCTACTGCAGTATCTTCAATCTACAATTTCAGATTTAGTCTCTAACAATCTCCTAGCTATAATTGTTCAAAGCTTTTCTAATACTGTTCAAAAGACAGTTTTTTACTGACTCAAATCTTTACTGAATTAAATCTTTAATGACTTAAATCTTTACTTACTCAAATCTTTACTGACTTAAATCTTTACTGACTTTTATCCCGGACGGGCCCCCACTCGTGTCACTGCCATCAAAATCTAGGGTTTTAAATCTAGCTTTAATAGGGAACTTTATGCTCAGAGGCCATTGGGTGATCAATATTAGAATGAACTAGGACCTAAAACAAATGTAGCTGAGATTCGTTTAAAGATTATATTATAATAAAACAATATCAAACAGTAAAATACAATCAATAATCCTATCTACTTATTGTGGCGTATTATCTAATAATATTATAGCTTGTTTCTTATCTTCCACGTTGGACTTTTCCAGCGTAGATGTAGAAGTTCTTCAGTTCGTATGGATTGGAATGAAGGTTTGAAGAGGAAGGAAGGTCACCTTCTTCTTGCTTGCCGTCGTTTCCAATTCTCTTCCGTAGCTGCGTAGACGGAGAATGCTGTAGCTGGCACAGCACTCTGTAGTTTCGTCCACCTCGTTGTTTCTCCACAAGCAACGGTAGCTTCTCGTCGCTTGCTCGTCTTGTTGTAGTTTCGCCCCTTTCTTCTGCCGTCGAACTCCAATCGCAATTGTAGTTCCGAATTCGATCTTCTCCGATGTCGATCGCAGTGCACTCGCAAGTGTCTCACCAAACTTCGCAAAGTTTCCGTACGACAAGCCCTGGTATCTCTATTCCCAAGGACTTATAGTCTCACCAGTGGGACAGGCCGACAACGTGTCGCCTTCCACACCCAATTCACCGTCAGATCTTCTGAATTACCGACAAGGAACGCCACAATCGTCAATGGCCGCCCTTGCTCAGAAATCTACGTCTTCTTCCTTCGCCATCTTTTCGCTGTCTAACTTTTCGTCTGCCGTTGTTGCCGTCTGCTCAAGTTTGACGCTGCTTTCTGCCCTTCGTTGTGTTTCGATAATTGATGTAGCGCGTATTCAAGAATTGTTATAGCGCTATTATTATTATCTAACTTAATGCCACAAGTAATATTAATTATAATCTACAATACGCCACATATTGTCTAGCTTAATTCTTACCTATTTAATACTTATACAATGCATCATTTAATAGGTTTGTTTGATAAGAAGCATTCTACCGCTACAGTCGCGTGACTCGTGTTCAGGTATGTACTGGCATTTGTTATTAGCCTGTTTGTACCTTAATATTAAATTTTATCAAGAACGCTTCGTTTACAATTTAGAACACTGACGCGTGACAGGTTTTTAAAAATTTGCGCGTGAAATATACGGATTTTGTACGATTGTAATAACGACCACGTGGTCGCACGTGCGTAGACACTGGACTGTATTATCAATACGACTATCAAGTTCATTATGTCATTTAAGACTTATTTTATTTAACTTGGAATAGTTTTTGGGAGTTTGGCTGATAGCGGGCTTTTGTGAATATTCAGCGTTTTCGTGGATTCGGGTTTCGGAGATTTGGGTTGATCCGGGGTCGGTTAAGGTCAGGTTATGCGTAGTGATGGTCGGTTTGGATCCGATCAGGAATTTAAAATGGCGTTAGGTGTCGTGATGGTCGGTTAAGTTTAGTCTCGTCATTAGATGCTGTCCAAAGATAATGTATAAGCTTTTCGGTCCCGATAGTATAATTTTCCGCATTTCGAATAAGCTTAGGATTCTAATTTATTATCAGGTTCGTATAATTGTGGTTTGCTCTTGTTTTGTTTTAGATTCTACATTGGAGACTGTTTGCATTCACCGCTCGTTTGCTCTGTCGAGTGGTCATGATAAGGTATTTCAGTGCATTAATTAATCCAATTGTGACCCTTAAAAAACCCCTTAAAATCAAAGGTTTACTTAAATGCTGTGTTTGAAAATTCTAGCACTGAAAGTATGCCGTTGTAAAGGTTTCAGATTACCCCCTCCTAAACATTACCCCCTGCGAACTGTAAATTGCATCAATCATCGCATTTATTGCACTAAACATATCAAAAAATTCATCCCGCTTCTTGTTTTGGTCTGAAGATTTTCATCCGTCATCCCACTTCGTGGTTTGTTATCAATATTTTCATCTGTAACTAAAATACTATTCGCTGCTGAAATTTAATGGAGAAAATGGCTTCGAGGCTATTATTTTTTTCCGATCACAATATTGGTAGCAAACCACGAAGTGTGATGACGGTTGAAAATCTTCGGGCCAAAACAAGAAGCGGGATGATTTTTCTGAATTTTTTAGTGCAATAAATGCGATGATTGATGCCAATCTAGTTTCCGGGGGGTTATCTGAAACCGGTTTCAAGTTACCGGGGGGTAATGTTTAGGAGGGGGTCATTTGAAACCTTTATACCGTGCTTTTGTAAATTTTTCATTGGTATTTTTTATTTTAGATTTGCATTGAAAATTGTTTACGTTCACCGGTCATTTCGCTTTGCGAAGTGATCATGTGTGGGTTTAAACTTAAGGTGCTTTTAGTCATTTGTGAGACTTCTGACCTAAAGATGCTGCTTTTTAAATTGTAACATGTACTGAATTTGCAGGTATTCCTCCACGTTGCATTCGCTACTCATTTCGCTTTGCGAAGCTGTCGTGTTTGGGTATTTAAGAGCACTAAGCTTGTTGTGAGCCTTTTAACTGAATAGCACTGAAGCCTGCCTCGTTTTCAGTCATTTGCTCTGGAATTTAGAAGGTGTTCTATTTGAGATTCTACTCTGTAGAGTGTTTACTTTACATTCACTGCTCATTTCGCTTTGGGAAGTGTCATATTTGGGTATTTGCACTGGAATTTGCTGTTGTTCTATTTTAGATTCTCCTTTGTAGATTGAATCTTTGTAAATTTGCAGCATGTAACACTGTGATGTGTGCATGGTTTTTGTGGTCCAAACGCTGCATTTATAATTATTATGATCTTGTTTGACTCATTCTTGACAATGAAGAGATTGCAGCTAGCGAACAGTAAATGTAGAGAATTATATTATGCTGGGACAATATTGGGACATCTGTAGATTGTGGTGTAAAATATTTTAATTTGCAAAGCTAAGGTCTTTGACTGGAGATTCTGTTACTACCTCTTATTGGATCAATTTATTGTCTTATTGATAAGTGAATATTAATTTGGACATTATCTATAAATCTGTTTTCAGGGATGCAGACTTTTGTGTATATTTATTTTTGAGGATTTGGGTTTGGAGATTTGGGTTGAACATTAATTTTTATGTTTCTTTGTAGGATTAAGTTTTAGGAAGAATATCATAAAGTACTACTTTCGAAGCCTTGGATCCAACTGCCACGCCATAGAGACTCTGTGCGTGGAAAATTGTTCTTGCACTATTCAGTTTCAGAACGGTAATGTGTTGGGTTTCTGAAGGGTTAAAACTCAGCCTCTTATTTTAAAACATGTTAAAACTGGATTTAAAAATAATGACCTATTGAAAATCATTCATTTAAATTTAAGTCCATTTAAATTTTTTTAAATTAATTAACTTTTTTTATAGATGAAAAAGGTCATAAAATACTGTTAAAGCCTTCTTCTGAAATCACTGATTTTTTATTATTTGACAGGTTACTCATTATTTTGGTTAAAATTTCTGTAATTGTTTAGCCGATACTCGCTTTGCAAGCTTAAGACCCGGTACTAATCTCCTCAGTTAGAACGTAAGCACTTAGGTAGCATTGTATTGCATTGGCGGTAGATGCCTTGGTGCTACTTTAGGTTAACTGCTCAATGAAGCCGCTACTTTTTTGCCAATGTCTTATAGGGAGTAAAAAGCTGAGTCAACTTTTGTGGACTTGCAGGTTTTTGAACCCGATTCCTTGTGCCAGTGTGCTGCCATTCAGCAATTGCCTTGCCTCTGCTTTGCAAATTTTATGATTTGCAGCTGCAGTCTTTATAGGCACTTGTGTCCTTTGTGAATTACAAGTGTAATCCTTGTATGCTTCATGTTTAAGTATGAAATTGTTTAAAATGTTACTGGGTATATACAGAAAGAACAGCTAGTTTGACCAGGCCTAATGGAATTGCTTTTTTGGTCTTTTAGGTCCGAGAAGAATTCTATCATTGGATGGGATAAGCAGATGCACAATTTTGTCAAGCTCGAAAGGTGAACTAGAGTGCCCTTTCTACTATAAATGATTAGTTATATGATGATAAGAAATCAGATTAACTGCCTTTGTTTACATAATGATGCAGAATGAAACTAGAAAAGTATTCATGCTCGGTCAATAAGTAAAATGCTGAAAATAGGATCTTTTTTCATGATATCTGGGAAGGCGAGTATTTCACTTACCAGGCTGTAATTTGCGCCCTAAAAGCCGTGATCGGGTGCTACCAAGAGCAAACAATAAAATTTTGAAAACATTTGTAACTAGAATGTTATTTTCATACAGATTGGTTGTTAGTTTATTGGTTATTGATGTCTTGTGAATTCACACGAGTGCTGTTTTGCAGCTGGCTATATTAAAGAATATATATACTTACTCTATTTTGCATGTTAGTGAAGCTTTATTTATGCCATGAAATTGTGAATGTGATTTGTGACGATGGAAATGCCTGAATTGTATCTTTTTGAGAATTTTTGGCTAACTTTCAAAGACTTGTGAAATTTGACCTATTCTGATGTTTGGAAGGTAACATGAGCCAAGGAATTTTTACGATGACTGCCCATCAGCCTCGATTCAATAACTAAAGTCCTGCTTTTTATCTTTATTTTTAATTTTACAGCCAAGGAGTGAGGAGACCTTTCAGGGCCTCGTTTATCTCCTACTCACAACGCAGAAGTGCTCGTTGATACGGTCAAGACTGTCTTTGGAATCGGCGTTCTCTTTTAAGTTTTGAGGTATGGTGGAATTTTTTCTGTTCATGATCAAGTTATCCTAGGGCATGGTCCATATTTAAAGGCATTTATCTTTACCATATTTATTAGTTTTTTTTATGTTGCTTGACATCCTTTATGGATTATTGCATTCTTATGATAAAAGCTTATTGTATTGTATAGGCATCTTTGTTCACATTTTTGGTAAACCGTTCTGTTAAATTTGTTTTTGCGGGTAAACAGATACATTAATGTGCAGTATTGGCTACATAGAGGTCTGTTTGCAACTCCAAGCTAAGTTTTGCTGATACTCGCTTTACAACCTTTGAATCCATTGCTAATCTTCTGTGATGCTTTTAATTTATTTATTTAGTAATAGCTTGAAAAAGGTCATAGGATGCTTTCTGCTGCCTTCTTCTGAAAAGCACTTATTTTAAATAATATTTGACAGGTTACTCGTTATTTTGGTTAAAAGGTTAGCTAAATATTTTGCCGATACTCACTCTGCAGTCTTTGAACATGCTAATCTCCTGTGCAAAGTTTAGTTTATTCCCTTATTAATAGTTTAAAAAGGTCATGGATTGCTGTTCCGCTGCCTTCTTCTGAAAAGCACTGATTTTTAATCATATTTGGCAGGTTACTCATTATTTTGGGGAAAAGGTTATTACCGGTAAATTTTTTGCTGATACTCGACTTGCAATCTTTTTGCTCAGTGCTAATCTCTTGTGTTTGTATCCAGTGCTAGTATTAGCAAAACATTTGCATAAGCCTATTGGCATTGCCAGACATCTATCGGTGATAGATGTCTGGGTACTTCTAGCGAACTCTAGATAATCTGTGCAATGAAATTGATATTCTTTTTGCCACCCTATGGAGTGGAAGGCTGAGTCGACCTTTGTGGGCTTGTGGTATGTTTAGTGCTTTTGAATTTGCTTCTTCGTGCCAGTGTACTGCTATTCAGCAATTCTGTTGCACCGTTTAGCAGGTGTTTATGATTTCTGCTGCTGTCTGGTAGGTGGTGTCCAATATAAATTACAAGTGGGCTGTCCTTGTATGTTTAATTTTAAAGTGGAAACATGTTAAAAAATGTTGCTGCATAAAAATCGAAATAGCAGCTATTTTGACCTAAGATCTACTAGTAAATAAATAGTGATAAATAAATAGATATAGTGAATTGTTGGTTTTGGGCTTTTAGGTCTGAGAATTCAGCCGTTTAATCAGATGAGCAGGTGCTTCAAATGTGAACTAAAGTGTCCTTTCTTCCATTGATCAAGATGATTTAGATGAAGGTAAGAAATGAGTATAATCGCCTGTGCTTGCCTGATTCTCTCTCTGTCTCTCTTTGTCTGTCTGTCTCTCTCTCTCTCTTTGTCTGTCTGTCTGTCTGTCTCTCTCTCTCTGTCTGTCTATCTGTCTCTCTCTCTCTCTCTCTCTCTCTCTCTCTCTCTCTCTCTCTCTCTCTCTCTCTCTCTCTCTCTCTCTCTCTCTCTCTCTCTCTCTCTCTCTCTCTCTTAGGTCCTTCGGTTCTCTTCAGAACATCGGTCGACAAGATTCCTCCACATCGTGCTGTTTTTTGCGACTTCCTCTGCATTGCTCCAACTGATTCCCATTTCGTCAAGCCGTCAAATGTGCTCCACCAGGTCCTCTTTGGCCGTCCTCTGCTCCTTCTTCCACCCTCCAGTCTCCAGGTCAACACCCTCTTCGCCGGCCTATTTGGAGGCATGCGAAGTACATGTCCAGCCATTCTCCTCCTCTCCACAGTTATTTCCAGATCCTCCGATCCCGCCCTTCTTCCTCCTCTTTACTGATGTGGTCCCTCCAGGATATGCCCAGCTTTGTTCTACTTGAGGCATTTTCTATGGAAGACATTTAGCCTTTGCGAAATCCTCTTGGTGCGCTTTCATGTTTCGCATGCGTATATTGCTGTCGGGATCACTGCTTGCCTAATACCGAGAATTAAACTAGAAAAGTATTCATACTTTATACTAGACTATTTTGGGATTTATAAAGGGCCACTCACAGCACAGGCTAATCAGAGGTGCTCCCAGTGCGGATCCCCTTGTAAAAAGAATAGTTTTAAGGAAGCACGCAGAAACAGCTTCCAGATAAGATCCGAGTACGAATAATAGTAGGGAGGCTATTCCACAGCAAAGGGCTAACAGAAGCAAAAGCACGATGCTGGGCAGTAGCAGTCCGAGACCGTGGTACAAGAAGGTTATGGCGGTCTAAAGAGTTTTAATGACTTTAATGCTATAGCGAGAGCTTTTTCATAATATCTTGGAATGTGAGTAGTTGACACTAATCAGGCTCACAAGTGAGTGAATCTTTATTTGTGCCGTGAATTTGGGAATGTGATTTGTGATAATGGAGATGCCTAAATTATCTCTGATCATTTTGAGAGTTTTTCCGTGTTATAACTTTCCAAGATGTAAGGAATGCCATAATAGCTAGGAAAACAAGCATGAGCCAAGGAACTATTGTGATAAAGCTGACTGATCATCAAGACTTTCATAACAGATGCCCTGCATTACATTTTTAGCAGTTTTGTAATGTTCCTACAGCAACGGTATATGAGACATTCTATATTTTTATTTTGCAGACAGAAGGAATGAGGTGGCCTTTAAGTGCCTCGTTTAGCTTCTACTGGCACCACAGAAGAAGTCGGTGAAATGGCTAAGACTGTCTCTGCAATCAGTGCTTGGCTTCATTTGGTGAATTTTGAGGTTTGTTTTAATTTTCCATTTTTCTGTTCACAATCACGGTGGCTATCTGAAGGCATAGGCCATCTTTTAAGGGCATATGTGTGTTGTACCAGATTTGATTAATTTAGAATTTTAATGTTGCTTGACATTCTTCATGGATGATTGCTTTGTTTTGATAGATGCTTTAAATATTTTATTGTAGATGCATTTGTGTATATATTTTGCTATACTTTTCTGTTAAATTGTTTATTCTAGGTAAAAATATATATATAAATGTGCAGTATTTACCGTGTAAAGGTCTGTTTACAGAGCTCTCTTAACTTCACCATTTGCACTAGAAAAACTTAGAAAGTATTTTGTGATAACTAAGTTGCACTTTTTTATCAGTGAGAATTTTTGAGGCTATAAAATTATGTTGCCCAGGTACACACATGCATGTTTGCTTGCCCCTGTCATTATCTCCAGCTTGTAGTGGTACCCACCTAGATGCAAATCTCTCGTCACTGAGTTAAAACTTTTTGACAAGTCTGCGGCATGAAATATTAAACAAGTCTGCGGCATGAAATATGTTGTGGATGATAAGATTGATATTCACAACCTCTATGTCCATAGATTGAAGGCTTAACTAATTGCAACCGATTTTTTTACAGGAAGATCCTGTATACAATGTGGTGGCCGTCCAAGATGGAAAAGGAATGACACAACCCATGCTACTGCGGATAAACTCTGAATACTATGTGAAATCAGACAACACGTCAATTTGTTTGATTCGTATATCGACCTGGCTGATCCAAAAGATTTTGACACTGGTTTTAAATAGACTTGAACCGATGCTTTATAAAATGGTGCCACAGAAGTCTTAGTTGCAGAAATGAACTATCCTGAGTCTGGATACTATGACTTCTTTTGTGTTATGTAATAAAAATAACTTTTATTCCATTTTGATTGTCAAATATGAGTTGATCTCCATTGGAGCTGCGGTGCTGTAGTATAGTCCATTCAGTCCATTCTTGGGAGAAACCACTATCCAATTATGTATTAAATGTTTATTCACTGGCATTTGTAACAACTACAATATGCTGTAAAATTACACATCACAACAAATTCACTTGGTGCATATTATTTTAAAAACCACTGCAATAAAATGTGAGGTGCACGGTAGTCAAATGGTTGGCATGCTGGACTGTCGAGTGACCGGTTGGGGGTTTCAGATCCCTGCCAAGGGCAGAAATTTGTGTCGAGAATTCTGCCCTGTAGCCGCTAAATCAGATATGATGAGTACAACAATCGTACACTGTTGGTAGGAAGATTAGACGGTGAGGGAGAAAACTTGCCATCCGCCCTCATGCCTCGGCTAAGGAAAATAAAGTTGTTGACACTTCATAAGCATGGCTACTTTAGGGCTAGATAAAAGGGATGCTCTCTTTCAAAGCTACACAACCAACTTTAAAACGGCTGCACAATTCTGTGCAGTTAAGCTACACACTAAGTGTGCAGCTTATAATGGCTCCACATAAGTGTGTAGAGAAACTCCACAATAATGTGGTCGAGTGAGAGCTACACACTGATGTGCATGAAAATGTGTAGGTTTACTGCACATTTTGAGCGAGAGTGTACATACCAGTGATTTTTGAGTGGTCTGGAATGGCCTTCCTTTTGAGCTACGCCTACATCCTGGGACTCTGCTTCCTTACTAGACTTGAGTACAGGACTGTTTTTAAGGAATTTTTAGAAACTGCACATTGTGCACAAACCCTTTCTTTGCCTTCCCATCCAGGCCATCCTCCATGGTAAATTACTCCCCCTCGCAGGACAATGACCTTTTTCACTAGTTTTTACTGCACAGAATTGCTTCTACAGCTGCACAGATCCATTTAGAACTGCACATTTTGTGTACAACTGCACGCTAAAAAAAGCCTTGCTTGAGTAGTTTCTTTCTTGAAGAAGCGCTATATGAATGCCCGAATGAATGAATCAATGAAGATGTCTACATAATGTCAGCATCGACCTATTGATAATAATTTTATTATAGATCTTGGCTTCGTTTGTAACTGTTGGAATCTTTCTGCGTCGTCGACAAATTAACCCTCGGGCTACTAAGGGGGGGGGGTGGTTGCCACCCCCCCAGGTTTTTCGCAAATCAAACGCGTTCCGTCTGGAATAAAATTTTGAAAAAATTGGTAGCTGTAGAGGGTTCATTGGGACACATTTTGAGGTAAAACTTTTGATGATGCCCCCCTACCGTTCAAAAGTTACACCCGATATACCAAAGGTACCAGGGGGGTGGATACCACCCCCCTAGAATATCGTCTGTAACTTTTCCGCCCTTTAATATTAAGATACACAAATTATACCATTCTATAGAGGGAATGTGGGGCTACATTTTCATGCTCACTGAGTTGTCTTTTGACAACCGGAAGTGCTCAAAATAAATTGAAATATATATAAAGGTGTTTTATTTTCATAAAATTGTCATGTTGTTTCTATTATAACTTATCCATAATTTATTTTTTAATAGAAATAAATTATGCCATTCTGTAGAGGGCATTTAGGGCTATTTTCTGATACTAAATAATTTGTTTTTTGATGACCGGAAGTGCTCAAAATAAATAAAAATGTATGAAAATGTTGGGGTTTTTTTACAACGCAAGCCGAAATGTGTGCGTAAACGTTTTTCAGCGGCAAAAACATGTTTTTTTGTTTTGATTGAACATAAAACAGACTTATTACTAGTTTTTATAGTTGAATATTGGACTTTATTATATGTAAACTACCTTTTATATATAAATCATGTATAAAACACACAGAATCTAATATATTTCCTATGCGTAAGTATACATTTTGTGGAATCGACGGGTACCCATGGTAAAAAATTCATAATTTCGAGGGGCATTCATATTTTCTAAACCTAAATATACCATTTTGTGCAGAAATGAATGCTGAATCAAATGGTGTATTACAAGTTATGATATCTCAAACCCAACCCAAAATCCACCCCCCCTTGGTAGTCAGTGTTACAAAAAAAGCTTGGTAGCCTGAGGGTTAATCGTTTTCACCTAACACGTCACAGAGATAAACCATTGAAAATGAAATGTTGGGGTTTAACGACTCTTTCATTTCAAAGATGATCAGCGTCGACTCCACGTTTATATTGCGACCGAGCCACCCGCAGTATGTAAAGATCCGACCGGGGAATCGAACCCGCTCCGCCGGCGCGGCGAGCGGGCTACAACCCACTCGGCCACACAGGATCCTCAGATAAACCATTAACGAGAATGCTCTTTTTATACCTTCTGGAAGATACGATATAGAGGTGTTCAATGAATATCATTGCACACGAATAATATATTATTATACAAGACTTTAAGAAGTCAACTTTGTAAATAAAACTAATGAAAATTCTAATGTTATTTTCGTTTCAAAGTTTGACGCAGATAACGTCCTTGAAAACAAAGGATAAAAAACTTTGTCGTCACTTAAATGAAATCCTTTTTATTTCATATTTTGCTATTATAATCTACAATTAACCGTGCCTACTATTTTTACCAAAAAGCGATTAATGACAACTGACGCATGTTTTGTTTGAATGTGCACTTGTCATAGCGCCCCTTCATCTCCCTACTCAGAGGCGCTCCCGAATGCAGAGCGGACACTGCATCGGAGTTTCACGCCGAAGCGCTGAGCAATTGTGAGTGAAGGACTTGCCAAAGGTCCTTACGCGGCGACTTGAGGTGGATTCGAACCTCGAACCTTCCGGCTTCAAGGCAAAGATCGACGCCACCACACCACCGCGCCCCACCAAATGTAAGTTATCTACGACACAATTGGGTCAACCCACTGCGCATGCGCACGCGACATATTGATGAGAAGTCGAAACGGTTAATTCTGACAGACTCAGTAGCTGCGAGATGTTTATGCGAGCGCTCGACCAGACCCATTGCGCACACGACATATCGATTCCGCTTATTAGACTACACACACACATTCGACGCATTTTCACCCGTCGGAAAACGCACGTATCACGCGAATGCGAAGGGGGGGAGGGAAGAAGGCCGGCTCAAGTAGGCGTAGCATTTATAAAACGGGGTTACGGAACTCTTGTCAAAGACTCTAGGGTGAGGTCAACAATAAGAGGCCACAGTACGAAAGTTAATTAGGCGTTAGTAGTCGTAGAGCTCTAATTGGCTTAGATACCCATACCAATGACCCAGACAGGCTAATCATGCCGTGTTGTGACTAGTAGACTAGGCCTACCCCTTCTGCAATCGTAATTAGCCTATTCGGGGGTCTATAACCCGTCGTATGAAATTGGAAATTGGGCGTGGCACAATTTCATTTGAAGGTTGTAACAATTAAGATCAGTTTGACTTTTATTGCAGGCCGTCTGTTCTGTTAGAAGTTAAGATTTGTGTTCCTGCGAATTGTTTCAATTTAACACACAACAAAGATTAGAATTAAGATCTTTTAATCGTAACCTGACAGCTAGCATGCTAAAAAAACTGCACCATTAAAAATTTAATTGCAAAAATTAATGGTCATCCACTCACTAAGCTACCTCTAAGAATCAATGACGGCGCTACGGCAGGTCATTTGACCTGCTTATTTTGCTCACGACCTGCCCAATGACCTGCCAAAAAAACTTGGAATTTTTAATATCTTTTTATTTATTTAAAAGTTTTAAATGAAAAATCAACATTTTTCCCCACCAACTTTTAAGAACCTTGTCCCTATTTTCTTAAAAATGCCTTTAGAACACTGATCCGCATGCAACTGTATGTAAACATAGAATCTGGCTAACCGTTGAAAAAGAGTTTGACACTCTCAAGGCCGTAGCCAGGATTTTGTTTCTGGGGTGTTTACCCAGACCCTCTGAGCAAGCTGACAAGCAACCGAATCAACTGACCAAGAGGTTTGGCGAACCGTGAACTCTCACAGCAGCGCTGGATCTAATCTACTGTCAAATAACACATGGAAATAAGAGTCTTAGAATGAAATCCTTTTGGTTCTTACATCGTAAACTAGAAAACGCATGATTTCATTTTTACATAATTTCCTTTCGGGGTGGGGGTGATCAAACACCCAGGCTGTAATCAAGGGCTTTTGCAGGTATATGGCGTATAAATGGCATCGAAAAATGGCATCGTATACTCACTTCCCGAAAACCAGGGTATACGCAAGTAAAAACCAGAGTACATGGGTATACGTGAGTAAATCATGGTAAACACGGCTATTTAAGTGCATTTTTGATTAAATTTGAAGTGAAAGACTAAAAAGAAAAAGTCATCAGATTTTTCGAACGGGAAATGGGGAAATCTTGGGACGGATGACTAAAAAAAGTCATCAGAAATTTCGCACCCAAAAAAGTCGATTTTTCTCCCGGCCAGCGTGTACTGACCTAAAAATTTACCATTACAGCCCCGCAAACACCCAAAACACCTCCTAGCTACGGCCTTTAGACACTCTCACACTACAGATTCGACAGCAACTGTGCTTTATGACAACTAACATCCCAAACTCAAAATATTTTTCTCAGATGACTTTCACACCCTGGCCCACATTCCACAACATGATGAAAAATATTTCCTCTGGCCACCAATAAAAAAGTTTTAGCACTTTTACATTACAGCTTAGACAGTAAAAACTGTGCATCAAGACTTTAAGCATCGTGGGGCCTTGTAGCCGGAGGGTTGCAGGTTCGAATCCACCTCAAGCCGCCTCGTAGGGACCTTTGGCAAGTCCTTCACTCGCAATTGTTCAGCGCTTCACGTGAAACTCCGATTCAGTGTCCGCGCCGTAGTCGGGAGCGCTTCCGAGTAGGAATCTTGAAGGGGGGCGCTATAACAAGTGCACATACAAACATTAACATCTCAAACTGAACAAATGTTTTTTGCAGAGGCATAATAATAATAATATATTTATTAGACACCACTACCTACTGACAAATTATAAATCGACGGTGAGTGAAGGTCTCATGTCTCAAACGTCCTAATTACCACCAAGTGCCGAACTCGCACTCTCCGCAATTACACAAGGCGAGCACGCTAAACAGAATCAACAACAGCCACATATCGACCGAATAGTAAACAAAAAAATCGCAGCAGAATTATCTCAGATGTCCATCATAATTAAATTATTGTTGTTGGCGATTCCAATATTTACCTAGCAACCGGCAAATCCTCAGATGCAGTGAGGGGTGACCAGATTCAGGGAGGTAGAAGGGGGTGACCATAAGCAGGGAGGTACGAGGGGTGACTATATGCAGTTATGCAGGGAGATACGAGGGGTGACCATATTCAGGGAGATAGAATGGGTCACCAGATGCAGTGATTGGCAGTGGCTGTAAACAACAGGGTAATGGTTCCAGTACCAGTAGTTGATTTTCCATTGGCTCCATACCCACTGCTCCGCAAAAAACCCTACAAAGCCAATTAATTACTTGTAAGGAGCCTCCAATACACAGGGAGGTAGTTGGGACCACTCGACTTTCAACCAACGAACACCATACTGAATTCACTACAACTAGCCCTCACATCATAAATTCACTACAACAACAATCCCCCCCACATCACACAATGTGTCGCCAACCAATCAACATTGTGCATTGATATCTATCCCTAGAGCATCTGAAAATCAGAGTTGCAACGTAACTACCATACCCTCTCAGTCAACGACGGAGGGAAGAACCTGACATTACATATTAGGGGAGAACGGGCTAAATGGCAACAGTTTTGACGACCCCCTCACAAAACTTCTCTGTACGACGGAACTAAACACTTGGATATTCCACCCAATCGTGTCACATCACAACCAGGGTCCTCGGAGCGAGAAAACACTGTTCCCCCTTTTCCTGCTCCGCCCACACTCCCCTCTGCAGTCAACCGAACATTGTCTGGTCGTTTCCATGGTGACCTGTCGCCGTAGCGATCGTCTCTCGTATCCACGGTGATGCAGTTGAGGTTGTCAGATGAGTCCGCGTTTCTTTTTGTAGTCTTCTAGATTCAGCGAACGCCTCTGCGTCATTGGCCGCGAATTCTCGTTGAACTTCGGAAGAACGCTGACCGGACCTGAGCAACAGCCACACAACAGATTAGATTAAGATGAACTACAAGATTAGATTAGATTTATTCTTAGATTACGTTGAGATTATATCCACTCTTATATCAGATTAACCTTAGATAACATCTATATTATTTCAATCCTTAGATTAGAGTAACTCTTAGATTAGGTTAAGCTCAGAATGATTAACTCTTAGATCACATTAAGAATATAATCCACTCTTAGATTAGATTCTCTTAAATTACATTAAAAAAACAGAAACAAAGATTCCTGTATGAACTGATTTTGACCGGTACACTAAGGTAGTCTTTTAAAACCAGGGTATAAGCCTGGGCAGCCATACAAAGTAACCAGCGCAGGGGCAGTCAATGCCTGAAACAAATTCTTGGCAGGACAGAATTCTGGCTGCCTTGTGGCACAGCAACGGGCAAAAGGCCAACACAACGGACCATAAATATTCACATGAATCCAACTTCTATTGAAGCAAGAATTATTTTCATCAATCCAACTTCAATTTGAGCAACAATTGCTTCCATGAACCTGATTTCCATTTAACCAACTTCTATATACTGGTAAGCAACAATATTCTCATCAATCCTGACTGGGTGAAATTCGTCCGAGAGATGCACCGTCGATACAGGGAGAAGGAGACACTATATTGGGAGAATAAGATCAGCCATCATTCCAAAGAGCCCAGAAAACTCTGGGCTACATTCAATGACCTTCTCGGTCGGTCTCATCCCGGAAGCCGACCTGCTACACCGCTGTTCACAGCTGGTGAATACTTGGACGTCTTCACCTCGAAAGTCAAGTCGGTTCGCGATGGCACGGCTGGCTCTCCTCCGCCAGAGTTCCCTCCTACGGGATGCTCTCTTACAGCTCTTAATCCAATATCCAGCGAGGAGCTAAAGCGAATCATCTTAGCTTCAGCTCCTAAAACCTGCGACCTCGATCCTCTTCCGTCATTCCTTCTGCAAGAGTTCATCGACGTCTTCCTTCCTTTCCTTACAGTCCTCTGTAACCGCTCTCTTCAAGAGGGAGTTCTTCCTTCGTCGCAGAAGAAGTTCATCCTTGTTCCTGTTCCGAAGCGTGAAGGACTGGACTTGTCAGATCCTGCCAACTTTAGGCCAATTGCGAACGTTTCGTTTCTGTCTAAAGTAATTGAGAAGATTGTTGCTTCTCAATTAACAGCTTATCTTGATGTGAACAATTTACTGCCGATTTTTCAATCTGGTTTTCGTAAGGGTCACTCCACGGAAACCCTGTTAGTTCGCCTCCTTTCTGATATCTATGGGGCAATTGATAAATCGCAGGTCACCCTTTTAGCACTATTTGATGTGAGTGCGGCTTTCGACACTGTGGATCACGATATCCTTCATAAACGCCTATCAACCTCGTTCGGTCTTTCTGGGAACTTTCTCGACTGGCTTGGCTCCTTCCTTCATGACCGTTCCTTCTCTGTGGTCTACGGGTCCACCAGGACTCCGTGGGTTCCTGCTCCGTATGGCCTGCCCCAGGGTTCTGTCCTGGGCCCACTCTTATATATTATTTATACTGCTGATCTTGGTTCTCTCCTTGCCGCTTCTTCTGTTCTGAGCCAATCCTATGCGGATGACCTGCAAGCGTATTTGCATTGTCTTGCGCCAGCAGCCCTATCCACTGTTAGGGTCATGAGCCGCACAATGGAGGCTTTGGAGGCCTGGATGTCCTCCAATCGCCTTCGGCTAAACTCTACCAAAACCCAATTTATTTGGTTTGGCACACGCCAACAGCTCGCCAAAATTGACCTGGAGGTCCTTGCGCGAGAGTTCCCTCACTTTACCTTCTCTTCCTCTGTCCGGGATCTTGGAGTCACATTGGACCAAGAACTTACTTTTACACGGCATATCAACCTGCTATGCCGCAGCTGCTACTACCAATTGCGTCAGCTTAGAGTGGTGCTCCGCTCCTTAACCTTCAATGCTGCCTTAACGCTAGTCCACGCCTTTGTCATCTCTCGTCTGGACTACTGCAGCGCCCTCTATGTGGGTCTTCCGGTGACTCGGGTTGGGTGCTTGGATCGGGTCTTGCGCTCTGCGGCACGCCTTGTTGGTCGCATCCCAAGATTCGGCCATGTTACTGACTATATGCGGGATGTCTTGCATTGGCTCCCTTTTTCACAAAGGATCACTTACCGGATATCTTCCTTGGTTTGGCGCTGTCTCGCGGGTGTGGCCCCTGTTTATTTGCAGGAGCTCTGTTGCTCCACCCTGAACGTCCAGCGCCGTGGCTCTCTCCGCTCTTCTAAACAGGCTCAGCTTCTTGTCCCCCGGTCACGCACTTCTATTACTCAGCACCGTGCCTTTTCTGTCGTTGGCCCTATAACCTGGAATGGTCTTCCTGTGGAACTACGTCTTGTGCCTAGAGCCTTTGAGACTACGTTCTACTCTGCTCTTAAAACTATTCTTTTTAACCGTGGTTGGGTCGGGAGCGCTTCTGAGTAGATACTCTTGAAGAAGCGCTATATAAGTGTTTGAAATGAATGAATGAATGAATCCAACTTCTATTCAAATGCTTCATCTTCCTAGCTTCGGCATATGAGGACAGGTAGCAGTTTCCATTTAAGAGTTTCCACTGATCTGGGTTGAAAAATACACAGAATCAGCCTAAAAAATTCAGGAAAAAATAGTTATTTTTGGGAGGGAGGACAGGTCGAGAATTGCCAATATTCATGTTCAACCCCTAGTCTTCCTTAACCCCTTTAGCAGCCGACCAGCTTATAATTATATACAAAATTGACAATTATAATAGGAACAGCCGCTAAAGGGATTAATACCCCATAGTAAAGTTTTCTTTGCACGCACCAACATAACCTGGATCATAGTCTGACCCCTCTCTACAATTCTCATACCATTTGGGGTTGGACCCCTGTTACCTCCGAAATACGCCCACGCCCCCCCCAAACATTCAACAGAAGAAGATAACCCACTTGTATGTGCACTTGTTATAGCGCCCCTTCAAGCACTCTGCTCAGAGGCGCTCCCGACTGCAGAGCGGACACTACATCAGAGTTTCACGCCGAAGCGCTGAGCAATTGCGAGTGAAGGACTTGCCCAAAGTCCCTACATGGCAACTTGAGGTGGATTCGAACCTTCCGGCTTCAAGGCAATGACGCCACCACTGCACCCTTGTTACCCCCGAAATATGCCCAAGCCCCCCCAAACGTTCAACAAAAGAAGAGAACCCACCTAATGGGTAGACTCGCGTCTATCGTTACCTGTTGGGACCTCCAAGTCTATGGTGACGTCGAAGTTGTGGACGCTGAAGAGGTCCGTCGACGAATGCCCCCCACCCGACGACATCATCTGCTCCCTGCGACTCGGTCTGCCCTCGTCATCCTCCAGCAGCGGCTCAAGGGCTGCCATCGGCTGCAAGAGAAAAAGTCAAGACTATTTATTTTTATTTTATTTCTCCATTTATATAGCGCCCTTCAAGCTCACTACTCAGAGGCGCTCCCTACTAGAGAGCAGACACTGCATCGGAGTTTCACGCCGAAGCTGAAAGAGAAGCCAAGACCATTTATTTTTTTAATATTTTATTTCTCTATTTCTATAGCGCCCCTTCAAGCTCTCTACTCAGAGGCGCTCCCTACTAGAGAGCGGACACTGCATCAGAGTTTCACACCGAAGCTGAAAGAGAAGCCAAGACTATTTATTTTTTAATATTTTATTTCACTATTTCTATAGCGCCCCTTCAAGCTCTCTCTACTCAAAGGTGCTCCCGACTACAGCATCAGAGTTTCACGCCGAAGCGCCCGAGCAATTGCGAGTGAAGGACTTGCTCAGGGTTTATACGCGGCGGCTTGAGGTGGATTCGAACCTGCAACCATACGGCTGCAAGGCTACGAACATACCCAGAACATGGTAACTCATTAAAAATAACCACAATTAATAGGCATTTGTACATATAAAACCAGTTAATTACAGTACTACTAATAAAAATGACAATTATTAGAGATAATAATAATAATAAGTATTGCGCAGTATGTACTTGAAGAATTAGCTAAATAATAATAACTAGTAAATGATGAGTAGTGATATTAGACAAGCATTTGAACGAACTCTGATCAACTCATTGTACAACATTCCAAAGTGAAGTCAGCGACAAGAAATTACCATTTTTTTTATTACAATTATAATTATTTCTTACTTATTTACCTATTTTATTTACTATTATTACATTTACTTAGGGACTTCATTGCTAACTAATGTTTAAAAACTAGCCTCGGAATGCGATCACGCTAAAACGCTGTATTGTTATTATAATCATTATTATTATTTTATTATTAATATCATCATTACAATTATTATTATTAATATTAATAATAATAATATCAATATTATATTTATCATCATTATTGTTATCATCATTATTGTTATCATCAACATCAACGTCATCATCATCATCATCATCATCATCATCATCATCATCATCATCATCATCATATCATACCAGAAGGATGGGTAGAGTTGTTTTGTCGTCCATCTTGAACTTCTGCTCGATTCTCGCCTTCATCTGAGCCTTCAACTCCGGATCTCGAACCTAAACAGACGTCAACAGAACATTGCAACACAACCTCACTTCACAAGTAATTCATTCGTCATGGAGAGTTATATATAATGTCGCATCATGATAACTTCAGGAGTTAGAACTTGAAATGGACTCCCTGTTGCGCTCCGCCTTGTGCCTAGAGGTCCCACCATGTTTCTGTCTCACTTAAAAACTTCCTTATTTAGCTGTTGTTGAACTGGGAGCACTTCTGAGTAGGCTACCTTGAAATGCACAAAATAAAAACCCAATAATAATAATAATTCCTACGAACACTAGAAAAGAACAAATTTACCAGTCTATTGCAGCCAATCATGACTTCATCCCTGGAGATGCTATAACCCGTACACACGAGAGGAATTAATCTTATAACAGATATAGATCGTTACTTAATTAACAAAGGCAACAGACGATTTGAGAGAAACATCCTACCTCTTCCAGAGACTGTCAGTAAACTCAGTCTCTCTCTCTCTCGACCTAAGAATTATTTTGTTCACCCCGCGTTCTCGCACTGAAAGTGAGCAACGCTATATAAACTACTAAATTTTACATTACATTAATGACCTTACGTCTGCAAAGACAGATCAATTTGTAACAAACTTGCAACTGTTGCAATCGTACATCTGTAGTTACAACATCACACCTATAACAATCTCACATCAGCTGCATCACACCTATAACAATCTCACATCAGCTGCATTACACCCCCTCTCTCTCCCCCTCTCTCTCATTACGAGTGTAATGTTACTGACGTGAGATATTTACATATCTCACGTCAGTAACATTACACTCGTAACAATCTCACATCAGCAACATCGTACCCGTAACAATATTACACCAGTTACATTACACCAGTAACAATATCACACCAGTTACAACATCACACCCGTAACAATACCACACCAGTTACAACATTACACCCGTAACAATCTTACGTTCGTAACAAGCGTAGACCGTGACTGTCTCCTCGTAAACGGATCAGCCTTCGACAGTTTCCTCTCGGCTTGCTCACGCTTGGCCGCCTCGTCCGCCTCTCGGAGGTTGCGCTGGCGATTGCGCTGGTTGATGTCGCTGATGCTGCTGATGTTGCTTGTACGGATCCGGTCGAGTTCCTCCGCTCGTTCTTCCAGCGCCTCCAGCTGCGTCTTCAGGTCATCCGACTTTTCCTTCTCGCCGTTCTGCTGGGCCATCTCCTGCAGTGTTTAGAAATCAAAGCCGTACGCAACATTGTGAAAGATGCCGGTTTAATAGAGATGCAAGTTCATTACAGATGTAAATGTAACAGATGCGAGTTTGTTACCGATGCAAGTTCATCAAGATGTAAGATGGTGACAGATACGTTTATTGTGGGATATGGCAGCTGAAAAAGCTTAAATCTGAACCGACCTGATGTTTGTAAGCCTATGTTTGTACGAAGCTTACATTTATAAGAAGTTCATGTTTGTAAGAAGCTCATGTTCGTAACAGGCTTAAACCAGCACGGAGTTTATCAATCACTCAATCAATCAAAATTTAAACAGCGCCCTTCAATATTGCAACTTGGAGGCGATACCAAAAAATCAGTTTCAAAAGATGCAAGTCGGTTTGCAATTGTAACGCTGATCACCCGTCAAATTGGACATCAAATACATCTCTCGTGACGCATCAGAAAATACGATCTCTGATAGGCTGTGGCTGCATATTATCCACATATTAGTCGCAGTCTGCTCTAAGAACACTACCATCATCATTTGAAGCATTATCTATAAGAAAGGTTGTACGTATATTTATTTATTTATTTGGGACCGATGCACGCTCGCAGTTTAGCAGCTACTCACATGAAACATTGCATTTAGATAAAAGTTCACCACAGAAATCCAAGTACGCTATTTTCAGCTTTTTATTCACTTTAGATTTAGAAAAAATAGACATTTTAAACTTCGCTGTGTTAATGTACGCGCTAGCGGCAAGCCTGTCGCGTCGCCGTATTTCGATCTTTTTCATTAACGGCCGATGACGTCATATTTTGACGTCATTTTTTCGCTTAGCCTGAAAAGCATACGCTGTCGTCCAACCCTGGGAAAAGATACATGCCTTCGCCCAATGAGTATATAGCCTCGAATATATTATTATAAATGCTTGGTATATTTTATATATGCTTGGTATGATTATTTATAAAGAACCATGCAGCGTGACTGCACGTTGCAATGCATATTTTAACACTTATATCTGAAACGCCACAACTAGACAGATGTTTATACCAAGCCACCTCGCCTCCACACACCTCGGCCCGCAGGGCCGGTGTGTGGAATGCGTGGGGGGGAGGGTGGTGGGGAGAGGAAATTTTGCCGAAAACTCCAATTTCACGGGTGGCGTACAAGTGGACGTCGGAGTGTTGTGGGGTGCAGTCGGGTGGTTGTAGGTGGTGGGGTCGTGGCCGGGAGCGGGTTGAATCCTAAATTTCCCGTGCAACGCCGGGTACCCCAGCTAGTAAAGAAATAAAATCTGATATAAGTAACTAACGTGTTGCTTCATAAGCATCGTCTTTCTCATCGCGTAATTGTGCGGATTTTTTCGAAACTTCTGCTTCTCAGCAACGATCTGTTAACGAAACAAAAAACCAGTTCATTTACTGACTATCATATCTAGACATTTATTCATTCATTCAATCAAGAATTTATACAGCGCTTCTTCAAGGGGAATACTCAGAAGCACTCCCGACTCTAGCATGGCAAAAAAAGGACAGTTGTGAGTTTAGGCCCAAAAAAAAATGTTGTGTTTCCGGTAACCCGACCGACCCTCTTTCATTGCCGCGACTCAAATAATTTTGTGAAAAAAATTTATTGAAAAAAAAATTAATAAAACAATATTTTTATTTTTAAAAAAAATTTCTAAATTTTTAAAACTTTTTTGAAAATACTTTTTTTGACATAATATGTTGACATTGCTTCCGTATAAAGTTGGATCTTAGGTAAAAAATGTTGTGTTTCCGGTAACCCGACCGACTCACTTTTATTGCCAAGACTCGGAAAATTTTGTGCATTTTTTTATTTACAGTGACATTGCCTTAGAGTTTCACGCCTGCCTAACTACTTCCTGGTTGCCAGTCTTGAAAAACCTCTAGCCTTATCATTCTCACTTGAGCCACCTGTAACGGTGACTAGGGAAAATAAATCTAGCAACGTCTAGATGTAACTAGTCACTGGTTTGGCCAGTCTGGAACGACCCCTAGCAGTGATGTTCTGTTCGCACTCATCTCCCCCTTCCCTTCCCACTTCATCTTACCACAAAAGATGTAAACAAAATGAAATTAATAGAATTGTTTTCTACAGCAATTTTAGGTACAGACAGTCGGGAAATAGGCAGTTTATACTTGCTTAGAACACGTACTTTGTTGCAGCGTGTACCTTTATAAATGCAAAAAGAGTAGTTGGGTATAATTTTTCGGATAGTCACTGTATAAAAATATTTTACCAAAATAAAAATATTTTTCGACCTACCTACCCAATTTTTTAGAGCTCTGTTACCGGAAACACAGCATTATTTTTTTTTGGCCTTACTAAAAATTTTTTAAGTAATAACCCCAGAAAGTAGACGTAGCTCCTGTGGAAGGCCATTCGAGACAACTGAAGAACTAGTTTGCATTGGGACGCGCAGCACTACACGCACTAAACAGTTTCGGATGCGTTGCAGCCTGTTGAGCTCAGTGTCTGAGAGACCGACAAAAACGGCGTTAGCATAATCAAGGTGAGAGGAGACAAGAGAACAGGCAATGGTTTGAGACATATCCATAGTCAGGGCCGACCTGATGTGATCAATGCATTGCATCGAGGTTCGGCTAAAGACTTGTACCTGATGAATGCAAGCAACAAGGATGAATGTAAGGATTTAGTAGTGACTGAAGGTAGGAAGGTGCGTTGGTGCTCGATCTATTGCAGTGTCCACGCTTTAGTCTGGAGCGCCTCTGAGTTGTGAGCTTGACGGGGCGTTATAGCAAATGTGGGAAATAGATAGTAAGTGAAGACTTGAGTCTCGAGGTCCCAGTGCACAATAAACGTGTCCTGAATAAAAATAAATATAAAAAAAATACACAAACAATTTAATAAACAAATAATAAAAAATAAAATAAACGAATTTTTAAAAATATTTTAAAATAGCAAGTAGTAATAAATTAATAATTCAATAAATAAAAAATACAGTAAATGAATAAAAAATAAAAACAAATAATAAATTTCATACTACTAATAATTTAACAAATAAATTCTTAAAATAAATAATAAAAAATAACTAAAAATAATAAATAATAATAAATAAACAATTCAATAAAAATAAAACAAATTTTAAAAAATACATAAAAAAATAAAACTTCCTATACTTGATAAAAACACCGCGTCCTCTGAAGTCCGACCTTGTTGACATCTTCTTCGTTGAACATGTACTCGAGCGCCTCCTTGATGTCTCGCAGTTTCGAGTCGACATCGTTCGTCGTCGGAAGACTCATTCCGTCCATCTCCATTGTCTGAATCCATTTGTTGAACTCAGAATCGGTGAATTCGTGGTTCGACACAAACTCCAACCGGTAGACACGCTCCGATTTTCCATGCCTGGAGAACAACGAGAAAGCACTCTTCTAAGTGAGGGACCATGTCAAAAACAATAATAATAATAATGGTAAAAAAAATTAAGTCAAGGACAATATAAAAAATAATATAATGTTAACAAACAAACCAGGGACCATGTCAAAAACAATAATAATAATGCTAAAAAAACAAACCAGGGACCATATCAAAAATAATAATAATATAATTATGACAAAGAACAAACCAGGGACCATGTCAAAAACAATAGCAATTTAAGTCTGAATGGACCATGTACAAAAAATAAGAAAAATAAAATAATAACCCATAAAAACAATAATAATCAATATTATCGTTATTAAAAGCATTCGTTGCTTGAACATAAAATCCACTGTCAGGAAAATAATGTTTTTTTAGCCATGCTGGGGTCAGGAGTGCTTCTGAGTAGTTCCCTTGTAATGAATGAACAAATGAATTTGCAATGATGAAACCTCCAAAGTGGAAACTCCACTTTTGTTCTGGCTATACCCCTGGTTTGTGCTGAGCATTTGATTTTTGGTCAGAGCTTTAGAAGTCTGGAGGTCACAATCAGAAATGTTCGCTAATGAAAAACGACGACTTGTGAGTCTTACTTGAGCTTAAGTCCCTTGTTGGTGCGCGTATTTCCCAGCTGGTAAACCTTCGCTGTCTCCACAACGTCAGCAATACTAGCCACCTACAGCAGTCAACACAGCAACCAATTAGAACAAACCATCACTAAAAGACACGGTGGGGCACAGTGGTGTAGTAGGTATGTTAGTTGCTTTGCAGCCGGAGGGTTGCAGGCTCGGATCCACCTCAAGTCGCCTCGTAGGGACCTTGGGCAAGTCCTGCACTTGCAATTGCTCAGCATGAAACTCCGATTCAGTGTTTGCGCTGTCGTCAGGAGCGCTTCTGAGTAGCAATTTTGAAGGGCACTATAACAAGTGCACATACAAACTGGAAGAGTCTCCGGCAGTGGGCCTACAAACGCATGTATGACCCATGTAAGGGTCCGTCATTCTGGAATAAGTCACCTATTAGTCTCCGTAATGAACTTCTTTGTCTTTCTTTGCCCCTTTTCCGCAAGCATTTGAAAACCATTCTCTTTGATTGTGGGTTCGTGTCAGGTCGGGAACGCCTCTGAGGAGTTCTCTTGAAGGGCCCCCTATATAAATGTAGGATTACAATATTACAATATATTGGCTTCCAGTTCAGTCACGCATCCACTTCAGGGTTGCTTCTTTTGCTTGGCGCTGTGTCTTGGGCACAGCACCAACTTATCTCTGTGAGTTATTAACTTTGACCTCTACTACTGTAGGTCGCCGATCTCTGCGCTCGGCCACTAGAGGTGACTTTATGGTTCCTTACGCCCGCACTGCCACTGGGCAGAGCAGGGCATTCTCGGTCATTGGCCCTTCCGTTTGGAATGACCTTCCCTCTAACCTGTGTTCCCACCCTCGGAACACGTCGGGCTCATTCTATGGATTGCTTAAGACTTTTCTTTTTGACCGGGCTTGGGTCGGGAGCGCCTCTGAGTAGAGTCCTTGAAGGGGCGCTATATAAATTGCATAGATAGATAGATAGATTACAATTGGGACTTGTTCTGATGCAGATTAAAAATAAAAAGCATCTCATGCTTATATGGCTTCGGTAAACAACGTTTCTAGGGTGTACATGAACTAAGGGATGCATCGCTTTAGTGGGTCAGCTAGTGTTCTAAGCAATATATATAGCATCAGTTAGCAACATTTTAAAGGTGTCTAAAGAGAGCTCGCTATTTAAGGCTGCCCAACTACTTAGCATCAGGCTACAAGTATGTTTTGTACAAAGATGAACGAACGAACGAACGAACGAATGAATGAATGAATGAAGTAACAAAATACAAAACAATTTACAATACAATACAGTTTACAAGACAATACAATTCACAATACAACACTTGTTATCAAGATGGTGCCACGCGTTTGGCCTTCCAGTAGCGTTTCAGAGATTGCGACTACAATTACAATACAAATTTACAATACAATACAACTCACAACACAATAAAACACCACCAAGACCATACCCAATTCCTTTCCCATGACAATACAAAATTACAATACAACACAATACAATAAAGCACCACCAAGACCATACCCCAATTCCTTTCCTATTACAATACAAATTTAAAATACAACACAACACAATAAAACATCACCAAGACCATACCCCAATTCCTTTCCTATTACAATACAAATTTAAAATACAACACAATAAAACATCACCAAGACCATACCCCAATTCCTTTCCTATTACAATACAAATTTAAAATACAACACAACACAATACAATAAAGCACCACCAAGACCATACCCCAATTCCTTTCCTATTACAATACAAATTTAAAATACAATTCACAACACAACAAAAACACCACCAAGACCATACCCCAATTCCTTTCCTATTACAATACAAATTTAAAATACAACACAACACAATACAATAAAGCACCACCAAGACCATACCCCAATTCCTTTCCTATTACAATACAAATTTACAATACAACACAACACAATACAACAATAAAAAACCACCAAGACCATACCCCAATTCCTCCCGACTCACCCTATACACCGGTCGTCCCTCGTGATTCCCGATCCCGATCTTCACAAAACACCCAACGACCGTCTTCTTAAAGAACGGCGTGTGACACCACTTCTCCAGTTTATGCCGCGACAACCGCACAGACGCCAGCTGCTCCTTCGTCGAGATCGGCTGCGACCTCCGCTTCCCTCGCTCCGATCTGTCCTCATCATCGGAGTCGCTGTCCCGTGACGACCCGGAGGAAGAGGATGAGCTTGAGCGCCGGCTCCGGTCCGAGTCGCTGTCTTTGCTCTTCTGCTCGCCTGACTCACGGTCGTCATCGTCGTTGTCGTCCTCGTCTTCGTCGCCGTAGACTTCGTCGGCGTCGAGTTTCTTCTTCTCGAGAAGTTCTTTCTCTTCTTCTTCACGCTGCTGCTGGATGATCTCGGCTGTTACGGAAGAAAGTGGAATTGGAATATTAGAGGGAGGGATGGATGGATGAATAGATGGATTCATTGGTGAATACATGGATAGTCTATAGATGGACAGACAGGTGAATGTATGGATAGATGAATTCATGGATGAATAGTCCATAGGTGGACGCATAGATGGATGAATAGATGTATGGATGAATAGTCCATAGATGGACAGATAGATGAATTCACGGATGAATACATGGATGGATAGATCGATGAATAGATGTATTTATGGATATGCGAAATAATGAATAGATGGATGGATATAACAGACGAATGTACGAATAGCTATACGGAGGAATAAACAAACAATGAAAAGTACACAAACGAATTAAAAACAAATCACGAACCAAATTTCCGCCTTGCTCTGAATTTGAACCACCAACCTCTCAACTAACCATTACACGTGGGAGGCGGTGGTGTAGTGGTGGGGTCGTTACCTTGAAGCCGGAAGGTTCGAGGTTCAAATCCACCTCAAGTTGCCGCGTAGGGACCTTGGGCAAGTTTTTCACACGTAATTGCTCAGCGCTTCGGCATGAAACTCCGATGCAGTGTCCGCTCTGTAGTCGGGAGCGCCTCTGAGTAGAGACCTTGAAGGGGCACTATAACAAGCGCACATACAATTCGATACAAACACCACCAAACCCACACACACCTTGCTTTTTCTTCTCCTCTCTTCTCGCCTTCAGATCCTTCAGCGCAGACATCTTCTTGCTGTCTTTCTTGTCTTCGATTACTCGTCTCCGGTCGTGACTTCGCTCGCTCACGCTCTTCAGAATGGCGGCGCTCGATCCGCCCTTCGCCTTGTTCTTCGCGTTCTTCTTCGCCTCGCGTAGTTTCTTCTCAATGTCGAATCTGAATTTGTCGAAACAGCGGGCATGTCAATATCGTAATGATAAAAAAGAAGTGCAATTGTTTATAGGCCCATTCATATGTTGCCTACGATACAAATCGTATTTTCAACACCCGTTCTTCCGTTGCAACTCATACATTCTGAGGAGCTACTCCCATGCATGTATACGTACAAATAAGCTTCTCTATCTCACATCCTTCAGACTTATACATTTCACACTCCAGTTCACATTTTACGTTTGAAATCTTCACATTTGAATGCTTCACATCAATTAGCTAAAGTCACCCAGAAAGCATTCATTTTACCACAGGCTGCCGTTCATTTCTGATGACTAGACAAATTTTTTTTAATTGTTTAATACGATTTACTGTTCAGAGTTTAGTTTGACTGATCTGACTCAGCTTTCCCCAATCTGACACATTTTCAGCTGATCTGATAAAGTTTCCACTGATCTAAGAAAGTTTTAGCTTATATGTCAAAGATTTAACCGATCTGACCCAATTTTTACTAATCTGACACAGGTTTCACTAACTTAACCCAGTTTTCACACATCTGACACAGTTTTCACTAACCTAACCCAGTTTCGACTGATCTGACCCCATTTTGACTTACCTGGTCTTGAGGACTTCTCTCTTCTCGATTCGGTTAAACAGCTCTTGTTCTCGTTCCTTCTCAGTCATCTCGAACAATCGTTTCCGATCCTCTTCGTCTTTGATTAGATTCTCGTCTAAACCGTCGTTGAATTCGCCGAGAGAATCGACGTCGCTTCCATTGTTTGGGTCGCTGTCTGAGTCCGAGACCTCACCTTCAAATAAAACAAAAATAATAGCAATTATAACAACAGAAATGATGACAATAATAATAATAATAATGGTGGTCTCGCCTTTGTGTCTGAGATCGGATGCCGGCTGTCGAGGTGCCCTGGAGATTTACAAAAGACAGGATTTCTTTCCAGAGCCTGTCAGTCACTACCCAACACTACAACGCTGTTGCCTACCAGGGCACCTTGTCTGGACTGCCCGAGGCCACGGTCCGCCCACCTTAAAGGAACTAAAATTGATCTATGAAAACTGAATCGTAAACTAAAATCAACATTCCAGTTAAAATAATAATTTTTAAAATGCCAACAAATAATATTGACTGGCCATTCCAGTCCGCAGTGAATGGACATCGTTTAATCGCCTGAGGGAACAGATCCAACTTAGAAACTTTCGGAAAATAATAATAATATATTTAAAAAATTATTTTGAGCTAAAATGCAGTTTCCAATTGGTCTATTAATAATATTTTATTCTATTCTGATGATAAAAATAAAAAATTTCAAATGCCAATAATTCAAACATGAATCATTCAAACACGAATCGTTCAAACATGAATCATTCAAACATGAATCATTCAAACACGAATCGTTCAAACATGAATCATTCAAATGTGAATCATTCAAACACGAATCGTTCAAACATGAATCATTCAAACGTGAATCATGATTCAAACGTGAATCATTCAAACGTGAAACATCCATCCAACATTAACAGTTCATCCACCTTCTTCTGGTTCCGATAGTTTGTCTGGTTCTCTTTCGCTGTCCGATGAAACCTGAAGCTTCGAGCGTTTGCTTTGCTTTAGCGGCTGAATTCGCTTCTTCCGCTTCTGCGATCCGTTCATCGTCCACTGAAGAAAAATTTATTTCATCTTAATTAGATTTCGTTGGTGAGAACTAAAACAGTACCATCACTGAATATACCCAACAGCACAGAGTCTTTTCTAATATTGTGGGTCCCGCTATTTAGATTGGCCCCCACTAATCTTGCAACTTATGCCTAGACTAAATTCACCTGCTTTTTATAAGTTGTTCAAATTTTTTTTTTTTTGCCGTGGCTGGGCTGGGAGCGCCCCTGAGCAGTTTCTTTCAAGAGGTGCTATATAAATTATCGAAATGAAATGAATATATATATATATATATATATATATCCATCTAAGTAATTTATATAGTGCTCCTTCAACGCAACTGAAGAAAAAGAAAAATTTATTCAGTTTTTTTTAAATTTATTCGCTTACAATGGACAGTGAAAGTCAAACCAAAAGCGCTTCTCACAGCAGAGCTATTGAGAAATGCTCCTAGCGCATGAAAAGAGAAATAATAAACTGAAGGCATGCGTAGAACTGTAACAATGGCAAAAATTGATGGCGATAGGTAGAACTAAAACAATATCACCACTAATAAATTAGATAATAATGATAAATTTGTGACGACAGCAATAATGAAATAATAGAAAATCGACGATGCCGATTAAATCATTAATTAATTTATATATCACCTCTTCAACGAAACTATTCAGAGGTGACTCCAGAACGACCAAAACAAGTTTTTCAATGGGCGATAGACAGCGTGAGAGAGTGACCCAGGGAACAGTCGTATCTCAAGATGTAGGTCATTCCAAACTGCTGAGCCATCGACCAAAAAAGCACGACTCTGCACGATGGAGGTACGAGCAAACAGGACCGAGAGCACTCTCTTTCTCGCTGAGCGTAGGGCTCTACCAGTCCGAGTACCCGACACAGGCCGATAAATATCAAAAAGGTAGATTGGAGCAAGACCTAACATAGGCATATCAAGGAAGAGACCCTGCCTTCAGTATGCTGACGGAGAGCATAGGTGCAATCACGTCCTAAAAGTTGCGGGGACCAAATAAATCACGTCCTAAAAGTTGGGGAGACCATAATGATAAAGTCAATGGGACCACTCAAAAGTTGGGGGGACGCGTCCCGTGGGTCCCATAGGGTGGTTGCGCCTATGACGGAGAGGGAGCCAGCGCATAACTGAAGATGCTGGCAACAATCTTGCTGAATAACAATGGTTTAAAAACCTCCTGATCACTTCCAGATGACGAGTCGGAGTCACTGACGACTTTTGAAGTCGGGGCGACGGTCGGCTCCGACTGTGAGATCTTGCTGTTGGCAAGCATCTTCAGTTCCTACGAAAGAATTAAATCCAATATTATGCACACTTTAGATGGTTTAATCGTCATAAATACAGACATGTTAACATCACAGCTTGGGCTAATATTACAACATGTATCAATATATTAAGACATGTGTTAATATTATGCCACGTGTTCATATTACAACATGTGTCAATATATTAAGACATTTGTTAATATTATGCCGTGTGTTCATATTACAACATGTGCTCATATTTCAATGTTCATGTGTTCATATTACGACATACATGTGTCAATATTACAACATGTGTTAATATTACGCCAAGTGTCAATATTACAACACGTGCTAATATCACAGCATGACATTGTGTTGACATCATGGCATGTGACATGTGTTCACATCATGGCACATGTAAACATTATGACGTGTTTGCATTAATTAGGATGTGTTGACAATATGACATGCTTTAATATTATGACATGTGTCAACATTGAGGCATGTGTTAACATCATCGTTTGCATTGTCCGTGGTTTTGGGTTTCTAATCACACCAATAAAAGCATTTTTAATTCTATTTAATTCCTATAATTTGTTAGACATGCATTCGAGTGCCATAAATTATTATGCTTGTGCTCATTAAGTGTAGTTTAACATCGCAAATTATTATTCATGTATTGTAATGTCATTTTGCATCAAACTTATTTTTAAAACAGATAAAACTTGGCAATCAACTGGATGAGCGATGAAAATATTTTAAAGTACAAGTTGAGATTTCATGAGCAATCAAATATTCTAAAGCAGAATTAGGACATGAATGAGAGATGAAAACATGTCTAATAATGCAATAATTTACGACACTAAGTGTTTCATTGAAAGTAAGAACATAATTTACGACGCAGATAATTGCCGAGTATGATATATAGTAATTTTCGGGTTTTGCTTGGTAGGAAAGGTTGTTTCGTGATTTGAGTCAATTTTACATTTTCATCACACTTGGAAAATCGGATTTGGGTGATTCAGACACAAACTTCTTTAACAATAGGATCGCCCAGACATTTATTTCAGTTACAGATATATTCGTTTTTAAATTGGAACATGGCGCTCACATCGAATCGAAACAATAACGTCCCTTATTCACACAATAGACGTCGATTTCTAATTTTTCAGATCGTTTTCTAGGACATCGTACATAAAATCAAGCGTCAGCATATAAATGCGGAGAGCCACCTAGGAGTCCTTTCAGTCTACATAAGCACTGTAGTGTCAATTTAAGGAAATGCTAATACATCGTCGGAAAGACAATCCACGGCTTTCTCACCTCTTCTAAGTTGTTATCGCTGTCACTGTCGTCGCTGCCCGACTCTATATAAACCCTCCGTCCCTTCGACATTTTCTATTTCCGATCAGTTTGAACGAAAAACTTTAAAAAATACAACGAATTACTTCGAAGGATTCGCGTTGCTACCAGTCGCGATTTCAACGCCGCACAATGCTCTTCGGAAGGTAGCCACTGGAATTATTATTTAGCGCCAGTCTTTTTATTCATTCGTTCATTCATTCGGACATTTTATATAGCGCTCCTTCAAAACAAACTACTCAGAGGCGCTCCCGACTCCAACGCGTCCATAAAGAACAGTTTTAAGTTTAGTAAGGAATGATCCTGGTAGAGCCACAGGGTGTAGGCGTAGCTCAAAAAGAAGGCTATTCCAGACCACTGAGTTGAGTGCTCCCTCGTGCAAGAAGTTACTGGGCTCAATTCATGCGCAGTTTCGTGTGGCCCAGTAATGCAAAAATGAGCCGTCCATTTACCCTCATAAAAAAACATAGAAGCTCTTTTGCGTTTCTATTTACTCTCTTGTGGCTGCATGCATGGTTCCAGTAATGTGTCGATCGTATGATATGGTCCAATATTAATTTGACTTGACTAAGCTGGTGCTCGATCTAAGGTTGACCGAAGTCTCCCTTTGTTCAATCCATTATCTGCCGCCTTCGTATGTTTATTCCATTAAAGTTTAACGTAGCCTCCTATATTATAATAGGCCTGCAGCTGTGGTATACATCGACGACATCAAGACTGCGCCTTTAATGACAGCTTGCATGCGAATTCATATGACCGTTACAGTGAAAACAAACAAATAGATGGAGTCTGAAAAACAGCTTTAAAACAGAAGCAGTCAAGCGCATAATTAATAATTTATGGCTAATTCTGTCAATATGATAATTGTGTTGCGACAATATGCCGTATGGTCTTTATATTGAGGCTAAACAATGATGTTCGCCAATTGTCATTCACGCAAGCATAAGAAATAATTATTAGAAGCTAATTAAGACTTTATCTTTACTTTCCCATTTCTTTCTAGTTTAAAAAGTGGGCCTTATTATCCTAGACAGGCAAATGTAGGCCTAAGTGAACCGGTGAATTACCACATGTGAATTTGCCATAGTTTAATGAAGGATGTTTGTACTTACTTACTGCGTCTGTCTTAGCGTGGATTCAAATTTATAATTTCCCTGCTAACGTCATATATATTTGTAATGACGTATACGATCCCTTAGGTTGCTTCCGGTTATCTTTCCGTTTGAAAGGATTTCTAATTTTATAAATTAAGTTTTCTAAGTAATAGTTATGAGTAAAGCAGCAGCAAAGCCAACAAAAGTAAGTATACATTTAAGAAAGACTCGAATCCAAGTATAAAAAAGGCAAACTTGTATTTTTTCGTCGTAAATAATTCGTCTTTGCATGGGTCTCAGTGTTGGTCGAATTCAGGTCGGATATTATTATATTATTATATTTTGATGAATAGAATTCTTGCTAAAAATTAAGTTGTCGGCTAAAAAAATGGGAGAGCGAGTGTACCGTAGGTAATAGTTAATTATCTGGCACGAAGAGCACACTGCATGGGTCACGAACGTGTAATTGCTACCTGCTACCTTCGCAAAGGTCGACTCTCAACCTTCCAATCGGCAGATGTCGTTAGTAAAACGAGCAATAGGACGTGGTAGGCGTCCGGTTGACCGCCGACATTTAAATTCGACTCATGTAATAACTTGTGATCATCCGTGATTCCATCGTAATCGAAAAAAATGGAACTTCTAGCCAACAGCGCTGATAAAAGCGATCGAAATCGCGGGAACCAACTTATTTAGGCCTACAGGCGCTCAATCACAGCACAGTGAATATATGCATGGGGGTCAAGAATTAATTGTGATCATTCTACGATTTGTCAATTATAAATTATAATATCTCATTATTATTAAGTTGTGGAATATTGCAACTACGATTTTTTCGCGGCCTGGGACGCGACCTTGCCCTTGACAGGTCTTTCCAGCGACGTTTGCCTCCAACCAGATAATTATTCCCCTCGATCTTTGGTTCCAACTTCCACGTACTGGCGTGACTTTTGACCCAATCAAAATGTCTCCTGCTTTTAGAAAACCAGTTCGTGAACCGCCCCAATTCGTTTTAAAACCCTACGCTTTTCTGAAAAGATATTAAATCATGAATAACGCACAGAAAATAGATACTCCCCGCATTGAAATCGATTTGTTCGTTTTTAAGGATTATTACACGATTTAAAGAGATCGTAAACGGAAAATAGGGATGGATTCTTTCGGGTGCGGCCAAATCACCGGGCGTCGTGATACATCGATGTGTGATCCGCCGATGGACGTCGACCCATGTCAAGGTCACCTTAACGAGTCGACCGACCGAAATTTGTCGTCGTGGGAAGACTGTTGCGAAGCCAGAAATTCTAGAATGGTCCGTATATTTTCACTTTAATTTCAATCTTTCAACTAATAATTGAGCGCTGTCTATAGGACTACACTTCACTGAAGAGCAGTCGAATGAATTTTAGGGTTAAATAAGCTGATGTCGCGACTCGTAGAGCGACTTTCGGGGTTGGCTAACTGGACAGCGGTCCTTTTGGGTGTTGATTGTTCAAAGGCCATTGTCTTGGGAAGATAGAGTGGACAGGCTTTGTCCAGTAAGCGGTGTTGCGGCATTTTGTAGACCGATTCCGAGGAAGCAAACCGATTTTTGTTCTTGTTGATAGTCTAATTTTTGTGCTGAATCGAAGTGTCGGTTTAAAGTGGGGGATTTACGAAGTGCCGAGGTTTGAAGGTGGTTCTGGTCACGTCTATTGGCATTTTTTAAACTAGGTTTTTATAGTTTAAAAATGACATATTTCCGTTATATTCCATATCCCATGCTGATGCTTTTCGTGGTGCATAGCGGTGGGCCAAAATGTAGAAGTAGGTCGGTGGACTTTGAAATGTGTTGATACACATGTAGCTAATTACAGACTGCCAACATGGCAGGTATCTGGGCCATGGTATTGCTGCAAACTAACAGGTTCATATCTTGAGACTTCTAATGCTATAGATGATCAGCACAATTTCCTTTCAATTAAATTAAATTCAATTCTTTTATTCACACCAAGCATCCCATCATCAATGCATTCAAGCGGTTTATAAATAAATTTTAGTTAATTTTAACGCTCGAGGCCAGTGATTGGGCATTTGTATAGATTTGTGCAGGACATCCAAATAGCTCTGTTACTGCGTCAATGTGTACTTAGAACTGAACGTAACTATCAAATGACTATGAATTGTTGTATTGTATTGTTTGAAACTCTTAGTGAGTGTCCTTTGCTCCAAGCTGAAAATTCGCCGCTTGCAGTTTACTCGTAGCTTTTGATGCTTGTGTAGCTTCAGTGTGGTTTTCTGAACGTCATAATGAAACTCTCGTCGCTGAAATCAATTTCAAACCACAGCTGAAGACCTGCTTTTTAAAATTTCATTGATTATTGCGTCTTGTGTTCAGTGTCTTGTTCTTCAACATTGGCCATCCTGCAGCACTATTGATGCAATTCATCTTAGTAATAAATATTGTATTTAAATTGGTGCTTTTTAATTGTGTTATTTGTGTGTGATGATTGTTGTAACAACATTTTGGCAATTCTTTGTGCCGCTATTGTTTTGTGGTATTTATCATGTGGCTATTGTTTTTAGTGCTAATTTTTCTCTGGCGTTGTGTACTGTGTAGCTATTTGTGTGGCATTTCTTGTGTGACAATTTATATTGCAGTTGTGTGGCATTTCTTTTGTGCCAAATGTGCAATTTTGTGTTGCAATTGTTTGTGTGGTTTTTATTGTGTGACAATTAGTACTGCAATTGTTTTGTGTGGTTTTTTATTGTGTGGCAATTTTTGTATTGCAATTGTTTCTGTGACAGTGACACAATTGTGTGGCAGTTTGTTTTTGTGCATGTATGGTAGTTTATGTTGCAGTTGTTTCTGTTTCATTTATGATGTTGCAATTTGTAAATATTGCAATTGTTTCCGTCGTATTTATTGTGTTACAATTTGTGATGCAATCGTTTCTGTGGTATTTATCGTGTGTCCATTGGTTGTATTACAGTCAGAGCCACTGCGTGTCTTGGTGACCGGGGCGGCCGGCCAGATCGCCTACTCCCTGCTCTACTCTGTGGCCAAAGGAGATGTCTTTGGACCCAATCAGGTTGGAATTTGTGTGCCAATTGATGTGCAATTACTTTTATTTATATGACGATATCTGTGCTCCGGAAAGGCTCTTGCTCAGAGAAATGTTTTATAAATTGTCTAACGCAATGCCGTATTGATGGAGGAAAGTTGGCCGCAATGTGGCTCATTTAAGATCTGTTGCATGCAAAAATGTCTCTCAATATGGCACGGACTTTCTCCACCGGTTCGCTCTGCCTTTCTCTCTTTTAGTCTTTCCTCATCTGTGATGTGTGATTTTGCACACGTTACAGATTTATTTATTTAATAATAATAATAAGGGAAGAGAGGACACGGAAGACCAAGAAAGATATGGATGAATGAAATGCAGGAAAGTCTGGCATGAGCCTGGAGGAGCTAAGAGAGAGGAGACACTGGAGAGGATACATCATGACTGTCGCCAGAGCTCCAAGAGCTGACGCCACCAGGTAATAATAATAATGAATGGACATATACGATACAATGCAGTACTTATTATGTCCTACTGTTTTTATGTCCCACTGTTTTCCCATCAGTTGCATTTAATGCTCGGTTCCTTTGTTACAAATGTTTTTTTTTTCAATTTAAAATTCCAGCCGATCAGTCTTGTGCTGTTGGATATCGAAGCAATGTTGGGCGTGATGACTGGCGTCGTCATGGAGTTGATGGACTGCGCCCTGCCGCTCGTCAAAGGTATCTACCTCTTCCTCTTGTAAACCTGTCACAAATACGATATTTACCCTTTCATCTTGCTATCAAATCATTGCAGCCTGCCCCTGCTCGGGGTTATATGCAATATGAAAGTTACAATTACTGACCATTCATTCATTCTACTAAAATCCAGTGCAGGAATTGAACCGCAGAATGCCACCGTTAAATCGCTGGATCATAAGAGCAGGATGCCCAATTATTTTCATTTGTCATTATCATTGATACTTATCATATATATAGGGGTCAGAAGGTCCACAGTCCTTGGCTAGATTGTGTATCTTCTCCACCCCTCCACCTCCATTCCTCCTGTTGTGAGTTGAGTGTATTTTCTGCGTTGTTTCTGTTGCGTGCGTTTGTTTTACCTGGGTGGGTTGCAAGCCCACCGCAGAACCCTCCTCCTTTATCCTGGCTTGGGACAGGCACAGGCTGCCTCGGAAGAGGTAGCCTGTGGCGGAGTTTTATCATTAATATTGTTATTATTTTTATTATTATTGTTAATCTGGTTTATTCCAGAAATCGTTCCAACGGCCGATATCGTCGCTGCGTTCAAGAACGTTGACATTGCGATTCTCGTGGGAGCGATGCCGAGACGCGAGGGAATGGAACGCAAGGATCTACTCAAGGCCAACGTTAAGATCTTCAAACAACAGGGAGAGGCGCTCAACCAGCACGCCAAGAAGAATGTCAAGGTAAGCGGAAAGCCGAGCGGTGACGTCTCGTCTTTTTCCAGTTGCGTACTTTTCCAGTTTGCGTATATCTCCAGTTTGCATACTGTTTCAGTTTATGTAATTTTCCACTTTGCATACTTTTCCAGTTTTCTTACATCTCCAGTTTGCGTACTTTTCCCGTTAGCATACTTTTCTAGTTTGCCTACTTTTCCAGTTTGCCTACTTTTCCAGTTTGCATACTTTTCCAGTTTGCATACTGTTCCAATTTGCATACTTTTCCAATTTGCGTACTTCTCCAGTTTGCGTACTTTTCCAATTTGCGTACTTCTCCAGTTTGCATAATTGTGCTTCCTGTGGCTCGTACTAATGAAGCAATTTTTTTTATTCAGCTCAGAAGTAACCTTGTTTGTCATGCTAGAGTCGGGAGCGTTTCTGAGTAGTCCTCTTGAAGAGGCACTATAGAAATTTTGGAATAAATGAACGAACGAATCGCTTCTTCTGTTGACAGGTGGTGGTCGTCGGTAACCCAGCGAACACGAACGCCTTCATCTGCAAGAAGTACGCCCCTGGCATCCCACCCGAGAACTTCACCTGCCTCACTCGACTCGACCAGAACAGAGCGCAGGCACAGGTAAACAGGGGAGGGAGGGTGGGGGAAAGGGATCCTAAAATTCCCGGGCAACGCCGAGTACCCCACCTAGTTTATTATAAAAATTTAATTTAGTTAGAAAGGCAAGTTTTAAAGCTGCTATTTTAGTGTTCTTGTTACGCGTATTGTTGGTTAAATTAATCAAGTAAATTAAGTAGTTGATCACTTTCTTCTTATACTTTGAGTTAGAATAAGACTAAATCTTTAATTTTTCTGTCATATAATCGTAGCTAGATACGTGTAAAATGATGCGTCAAACTCAACACATGTTGTAAAATAATCCCTCACTGTATTGTATCGTAATGTAAATATTAATTTATAATGCGTCGCTCACAGTGATTATTTACACCGGTCTTGGTGATCGAAACGGATTTCTCTATGCTGCTTTTGTGCGTAAATTCGTTTTGTGGCAGATTGCTGCACGTCTAAAAGTGTCGGCGCAGGACGTGAACAACATCATCATCTGGGGCAACCATTCGAACACCCAGTTCCCTGATGTAAAACACGCGACGGTGAACGTTGGGGGAAAGGAAGCGAAGGTCACGGATGCCGTCAAGGACGACAACTGGATTAAGAACGAATTCATTTCGGTTCGCTCTCCATTGATGCAGACGTTTGCGTGTTCTTCACATTATTTATTGTTATTGTTATTATTTATTGTTATTCTTATTTTTTATTGTTATTTATTGTTATTATTTATTGTTATTATTTATTGTTATTATTTATTGTTATTATTTATTGTTATTATTTATTGTTATTGTTATTTTTTATTGTCATTGTTATTATTTATTGTTATTATTCATTGTTATTATTTATTATTATTTATTTACTGTTATTATTGTTATTATTTATTGTTATTATTTATTATTATTTATTGTTATTGTTATTATTTATTGTTATTGTTATTATTTGTTGTTATTATTTATTGTTTTTGTTAATATTTATTGTTATTGTTTTCCGAATTTAGCGATTGATGCGACCGTTTCTGTGTTCAGATTGGTTATTGTTGTTGCTATTTTCATTATTGTTATTGTTATTGTTATTATCATTATCAGGATGATATTATTGTTAGTACTATTATCGCTATTATTATTATCGCTGTTATTGTTACTATTTTCATTGTGATGCACAGTCTCCATGAGTTTCTTGTGATTATTGTGATTGTTATTACTAAACAGTCGAATTACAAATTATTATTATAATTATTATTATTACCGTTTTTATTTTCAAATCCATTGATGCATTTGGCGAATATTTTGCGTGCTGCAAAAAAGGGTTTCTGAGGAGGTTTCTGATGCGGCAAATGTATGACTGATTGATTATTTAATTGATTGTTATTTGATTAATTGATTGATTGATTTATTGTTTACTTAATTGATTGATTAATTATTTAATTTATTGAACACTGAATTTATTGAAATCTTGCTTGCTTATTTTAGTGACTAGCTGATTGATTGATTGATTGATTGATTGATTGCATCTTGTTTGATTGTTTCAGGTGGTGCAGAAGAGAGGCGCTGAGGTGATTGCGTGTCGAAAGCTGTCAAGCGCCATGTCTGCCGCGAAAGCCATCTGTGACCACCTGCGTGATTGGTGGTTCGGCACCAAAGACGTACGCACGCACGTCTCTTCACTCGCGTTTGCTTTCTCTGATCAATTGTACTCGCAAATTTATGTAGCCCCTTTCATCTGAACAATCGGACACTGCTTCGTAATTGGACACTGCCTCATAAATCTCTCAGGTTTTTTATATTGGCCGTCGATGGGCTCGGAGCGCTCCTGAGTAGATTTCTTGAATGGGTGCTATGGTGTAAATGGATGGTGAGGATTTGAACTGTATAGTTAATACCAGGGTGTCACGCTTCCAGGGATGTTTTTGCTTCTACTTGGTAAATTCTATTAATACATGAGTTTTCTTTTGCACGTGGTGTCAGCTGATTGCGTGGCGAAATAAAGACATATTGAGGACGAGCCAAGTGTAAACTTGGCTCTGATCAGGACAAACCCAACTAATGAGGTAAAGCACATGTAACGAGGTCAGATCAAGTGGTAATCAGGGCAACTCAATTAATGAGGTCAAGCACATGTAATGAGGTCAGATCAAGTCATAATCAGGGCAAACCCAGAGATGACGAACTTGAACTCAGATGTGATGGGGGTTATACTCTACCAAGTTAAATCATAGTGAGCTCAAAGCTAACTGTAATTGGGTCAAACCAATTTTGAGTGATGCTAGGCTCAGATAAACCTATTCGTGCAAATTGTTTTTGGCTGCTTTTTTCAGGTGGTGTTAACTTCTTTCCCGTATGGTTTTGACTGCTTTTTCCAAATGGTTTTGACTGCTTTTTCCATGTGGTTTTGACTGCTTTCTCCATATGGTTTTGACTGCTTTCTCCATATGGCTTTGACCCCTTTTTCCACCTGGTTTTAAATGCTTTTTCCACCTGGTTTTAACCACTTTCCCAGATGATTTTGACCGCTTTTCCCACCTGGTCTTAACTGCTTTTCCAGATTGTTTTGACCACTTTTCCATAAGACTTTGACCGCTTTTTCTACATGGTTTTAACTGATTTTCCACATGGTTTTGACCGGTTTTCCAAATGACTTTGACCGCTTTTTCCGAATGGTTTTAACTGCCTTTTTCACACGTTTTAAACTGCTTTTCCAGATGGTTTTGACCGCTTTTCCATATGACTTTGACCGCTTTTTTCACCTGGTTTTAACTGATTTTCCACATGGTTTTGACCGCTTTTTCCACCTGGTTTTAACTGGTTTTCCACGTGGTTTTGACTGCTTTTTTCCAGGGTCGCTGGGTATCGATGGGCGTTCCATCCGACGGTTCGTACGGGATAGAGTCCGGTCTGGTCTACAGCTTTCCAATCAAGATCAACGCAGACCATTCGTACTCGATCGTTAAGGGGCTTGCGATCGACGATTTCGCGAGGGGCAAGTTGGACGCAACCCTGAAGGAGCTGCAGGAGGAGAGGGAAGGTGCCCTGCAGGCCTGCCAGGAGTAAACACAATCCTCATTGTTTTATGCTTGTGCTTACTTCATCATTATCATCATCATCCATCATCTGCAACTGAAAAAACATTGACATTTGACCTGATAGGATTTAACGTAGATGGCCGCTGATTAAGTCTCTTAGATTGCGACGTTTGTGTTTCGAATGCGAATTTTTTGGGGTGGTGTGGGTGTGTTGTGTGTTTGTATGTATGTGTGTTTATATACATGTATATATGTATATGCATTTGTGCGTTTCATTGCTCCGTGTAGATATATATATATATATATATATATATATTTATGATTATGTGTATATATAGACATGATCACATATATATCATATTATGTAAATGTATATATGTATGTGTAATATATGTGCATATATACATTTATGTGAATATATATTCGTCACAAAATTCTGACCATAATTATATGTATATGCATATAAATATGTGTGTATCTATTTTTGAAGTAGTATGCACTTTGTGCATTGCTATTATGTTGAGATTATATGCATATACATCCTACCTGCACATGTGTAAAATTGTGTATGTATGGAGTAGCGTTTGCACATTGTCCACGGTAATTGTTTTTGTTTGTTTGCAGTAGTTGTAGCGGTAGCACATGATGTAATTTTTAGTTGGGTGGTAGCTTACTGAACATTCTTTTTTTTTGCTCCTGCTTCTCCACGCGTTTAGTGGCTGTGGTGAGTAGCGTGGTTTAGTTTGAACCAAAGGCCGTTAATCTTAGAATCAGCAACATTAAGATGTGATTGACTAGAATTGTATTTTCAAGAGGTTGTCAGGTTTCGATGTTGCCGAATATTTGTTTGTTTTCGTGGAAAGCACAGAAAATAATTTTCGTTTAAAGGTCTTTGCAGTCGTCATTCGTTTATTAGTCTAAGTCGGTATAATTTGTTGGCGTATCGGTGTTGCTTGCATGTACGAGTACTTGTAGTGCCCCTTCAAGAACCTACTCTGAGGCACTCCCGACTACAGCGTGGACAACGAAACAGGGTTTCGCGCCGATGCGCATGAACAATTGCGAGTGAAGGACTTGCTCAGGGTCCTTACGTGGTGGTGTGAGTTAGATTCGAGCCCGCAACCTTCAGGCTCCAAGGCATCGAACATGCCTCTACACAACTGCGCCCCACAAGATGTGGATCATGGTGGCGATGTGGTTAAGGTGTTTGCTTTGGTAGCCCTGAGAGTACAGGATGGAATCTTCTGTCTTTTCTAACTATATTCAGAAGCCATTTTCCGTATCTTCACCAATGTTTTTTAATAAGGAATTTTGAGAGCTGCACAGCCCATTCTTTCCATTCCCATCCTCCTACGTAGTAAATAAAAAAATAGAGACAATAATGGTCAAAATTCCACGTAGACATAGGTTGTTCAACTACACTCTGGTTTGGGAGATATTTCAGTCGCATGTCTGCACACAATGCACAGTGTGGGTATTGTGATGGCATAGCGACTGAGCCCCACCCAGTCTTTCTTGGCACTCCATAGTCAAGTATTCGTTGCATGGACGCTCACACATAAGGGGCAAGAGGAGGCATTTCCAAGGAAAATTAAAACCTAGTTTTAATTATTTAAAAAAAAATTATTTGCAATTTTTTTGCACTAAAGCACTGATAAATACTAGCGATACTCAGAGTGAAACTGAACCAACTGTTTGAAGAAATATCCATATTCTTAATATCCAACTTTGCATTCTTAAAGCTCTTGTTCAACAGTGTAAATATTACCATTTGTGCGTTTCTTCTTCCTGCAGAAATATCTACGGACAGCCATCCTTCATTGTACAGTGTACAACACTGTACAGTGTACGCCCTAAATCCACACAAATTAGCGTCTGACCCAAAGTATTTTTCTGCTATACTCGTACTATGTGTGTGTGGTTGGTGTGTGTATGTGTGTGTTGTGGATGGATGAGAAAAGATTTCTGTGTTGTGGCCGCCGCTGTCTTGGGAGACTTGTGACTCTTGGTATATTTGCGTTTTATTTGCAGAGCTGCTACTAACAAATTGGGACGTCTTTAGTCGAACTCTCGATCCATCAGCAGCACAAGAACAAACTCAGGACTAATTTGTTAAACAGTCGTGTTCTGCTTGCTTTTCACCCTTGTTACCCCGCTTTTGCTCCTTGTGCTCTCAAGATTACGTGCTTCTGATATGAAATGCGTGATTGCTACCTCTCAAGTTGACATGGTGTTTCCCATATAGAAGTCAGTGTCGATTGTTATATTGATGGTATGTTTGTTGGTGTGGTCACAGTGTGTGGGTGTGCTCGGAGCGAGTGAGCAAGTGATTGTATGTGTGGGTGTGTGTGTCCATGGGGACTCGCATATTTTTTGCAGGATGGGGCAAAGCACGATGATGTTTTGGTTAAATTTGTTTAGCGAGACCGAAAATTAAGTACATGGATGTTTTTAATTAGAGTTTTTCTGAATGAAAATGTCTCTTGAAAAATGCAAGCAGGAAATTGAGATGATGGATATTTTTTCATGGAGTTTTCTAAATGTGAATTTCTCTTTTAATTGGCCGAAGTGCAAAACAGGAAACTATGAGCATGGGTATTTTTCATTAACTTAACTTTAACTTAAATTTCTCAGTTTCAATCTGTGCTTTAGTGCTTTTGAAGTAACTATTTTAAATGGGATTCAAGGGGTGTGCAACCGTGCAAGAGTCCCTCGTCTTACTATGTGTGAGCTCTTGTGTGTTTGTGTCCCCTGCAGTGACGTAGACAAGTGGGGTATCAGAGGGTTAGACCCCGCCATTTCCCTAGGAAGAAAGTTTTTTTAAAGGTTATTTTTCCACTTAAATAAGAAAAAGCAAAACAATTGCTTGTTGAGTTGGTGTCAGAAAGGGCATCCGGCCAGGTCTCAAACCCCCTAAAATCCCCCCTCATCATAAATTCCTGGCTATGCCACTGGTCCACAGTGAATGACATAAAATGCTGAATAGTACCACCACCATGGAGTATTTATAGCCAAACTGGACGTGCATCATGAAGGGTTTTGTCGGCGCATTTTCTGCGTACTGTTGAGACTCTAACGTGACTGGTGACAAATATGATTTTCTGTTCCTTGAGAACGTTTGGAGTTTACTTGTGAAGAGTTCATTTTGTGTTCTTGTCACTTAGCCTACCTAAAAATTGTGGCAGGTCCTAAGATAGGTCGCTTGTTTTCCAACCAATTGACTATGATTTCATTCTAAATCCCGACTCCTGAAATTCTACTTTAACTTCAACCAGAACACCTACGATGGGGTCGGCAAACACAGCATTCACACTGCTCGCGCTTTTACCGACACTTTTGTAATTCTATTCTACTCTATTTTGGGATTTATAAAGCGCTTCTCACAGTACAACCTAATCGGAGGCGCTCCCAGTTCCTATTCAGGAATGGGCGCGTCACATGTCCTACAATCAGACCTTTATAATGTTTGCTTGGACTATTATTATTTATTTTAAGTTTATTTTCCGCATTTTGTTGTTGGGATTCCGAGATCTGACACTCCCAACTAGGCTACAGCGCAGACACTGCCGAAGCGCCTAAGCAATTGTGAGTGAAGGACTTGCTCAATGTCCTACGCGGCGTCTTAAGGTGGATTCGAAGCTGCAACCCTCCGACTCGGCTACTCCAAAGACACCGAACTCACCACTACACCCATCGCGCTCCACAATACATAGCCCTCAGCCTACACTTTCAAAAGGCTAGAGTGGATAGACAATCATCGTAGAAATTTTCACAAAGAAACGCAGGCCCTACATAGCATAAGATCCGTACGAGATGAACATTATGTTCTGTTTCGTAGCTGGAACAGAGCAAAGAAAAACAAACAAATTGAACATACTCTGAAATTTCCGACAATAATAATTACACTGGTCAACAAATTTTAACTTTTTTTTGTTTCCGAAAAAACGTTGACTGTTTTCTATAGAAGTTGACGTGCTGAACACGGTGGTGTTCTCAGAATTGTTGTATCACGTAAGGTTTTTGAGAAAACGGGCATGCAAGATTTTAACTGAAATGCTTGTTTGTTGCATAAATTTGCTATATACTATAATTTAATTTCATTGGAAAACAAATCTTTATAACAGTTCTTCCTCATAATATTGGATGCTGATGATGACTGTATCACTTAAAAATGTTGAGAAACATGAAATTAAAGGTTTTTCATAGTTATTTCTTGTTCAGTTACACATGTACATTGTACAATGTATACAAGATGCTGCTAAAGTTCCATAGATCTAAAATGCTTTGATGCTGATTTTCGTTTGTATTCTTTGTCTGCACATCTCGCTGCAGTGTCAAACACTTGTCAGACAACACTGCTGGATTCCAGTTTCCCTTATACCGGTTTTCCACTGTGGCAATTTCCTGGTGTTCATCGCTAGATTTGTGAGGAACTTGGGAAGAAGTTCAAGTGGAAATGTAAGATGTGAATCTTAAGTGACCTGTTGGGTGTCCAGCCATTACCGCGCAGGACATTTGCGCGCCGTCATTTGCGCGCCGTCGTTTGCGCGCAACGTTATTTGCGCGCAGGACATTTGCGCGCCGTCATTTGCGCGCAGCGAAAGTGTTTATTCTCAAAATAAAACGGCGGTCCTATGTACGCAGGTTGGATTGAAGAAAAGATTTCTCGCTAAATAAAAGCCGGATTGATACAAAATAATTTTTACTTTAATGAAAGCTGGGTTGATAAAAATGTTCTGGCTTAAATTGGAGCTGGATTGATGAAAATATTTTTACTTAAATTGGAGCTGGATTGATACAAAATATTCTTGCTTAAATTGGAGCTGGTTGATGAAAATATTTTTACGTAAATTGGAGCTGGATTGATGAAAATATTCTTGCTTAAATCGGAGCTGGATTGATGAAAATATTCCTGCTTAAATTGGAGCTGGATTGATGAAAATATTCTTGCTTAACTTGGAGATGGATTGATGAAAACATTCCTGCTTAGATCGGAGCTGGATTGATGAAAATATTCTTGCTTAAATTGGAGCTGGATTGATGAAAACATTCCTGCTTAAATCGGAGCTGGATTGATGAAAATATTCTTGCTTAAATTGGAGCTGGATTGATGAAAATATATAATAGTAGATATAATAGTACAAGTCTACGCTGCCAGCTCGCGCGCAAATGACGGCGCGCAAATGACGGGCATTTTTTGCTGCGCTCAACTGACGGCGCGCAAATGACGGCGCGCAAATGACGGCGCGCAAACGTCCTGCGCGGTAATGACAGGGTGCCGACATGTTGCCTTTTATGTCAGTATGCTGTAAGATCTTGTTACCAAGTCTATTGTAATTTGGAGTTCTATAGTTACCAAGAAAATTCTCCACAACATCCTTCAGTGCTTCCAGGTGATTGTCTCTGGTCCCTCCCACAGATATTCAAACTACTTGTCATTGATGATGTGTCTGATCTGTGGACCCACAAAAATGCCTTCCTTGATCTTGGCATCCCTCATTCTTGGGAATTTCTGTTGTATATAAAGAACATCTTCAGTCCTTGTGCAGAAAATCTCCAGCATCCTTGTGCATGGTTTTTTAAAAATGTATCAGTTCCAGCTTTAAGTGAAGAGAAGGCAGAAATATTTGTTGGACCGATTTCTGTCCAATACTTGGTGACAACAAACTCCAGTCTTGAATCCAGTTGTTCTGCTTTTGCTTTCGACAAACCTAAGTATCTACAAGGTCGTTCAATTCCGACTATGTGAATGAAATGAGGCGCGCCAGACATTGGCCTACCTACTTCAAAATCCGGATCACTAGCTGTTAGCAGCTATATACTCGTTCCTGGCTAGATCAATGGAGCAGCATCTTCATCTTCGTCGTCTAAACTCCATTTCTCTGGTGGCTTCGCTATTTGAAGACTTTCATTGTACGGCGCTAGTATCATTGTCGAAAGAAGATCTGGGCATTCAGTTTCCTTTCCTATTCTTGCAGAGAAACCAGAAACATTAGTGAGACAAACTTAGCAGCTCGTCACAGTCATTATCTTTCTGCTCTCGCCAGACCATCGGGACGGCAAACAGCATTGCTTTCGCAGGACCCCCGGAGTAAAACTCTAAGATCTGCAGCACATCTTCCACAGCAAATGAGAGGCACGCATTCCTTGGCTTTCTCTCCAGTCTTGCCACCAAAGTACAGCTCAAAGCTTTATTGACAAGTCCAGTCATTGTGTGTCTCTGAGGCATACTCAATACTCATTTAGCATAGTGCCATAGTCCACTCTCCACAACTGTAGCAAAATGTACATGTTTCACGTTTGATGCAACACTGGCGAGATATCTCTGCTGCCAACAACCATCTTAAAATATATTATAGTTTAAAGCTTATCTGAAAATAAGCTGGCTAACTTGTTATGCATCTTGAATAGCCTACATGTATACAACACTAAAACTTTGGAAATGCGACTTCAAACTACAAACAAACTGATGTCAACTTCCTCAGTGGGATATGCATGTAGACATATGCAGAGAAGCGGTTCTAATAGTGCTTAGAACTTTTGCAGGAAGATTCTAACCAGCATTAATGCATATACAGACCCAAGTTTATATTTTATTATGCAAGACAAACATATATGTAAACTGTCCTAAGTGCATGCCTGAACATACCTCAGTTACACGAAGCCTATTATAACATTATATCTGAAAAATGGAAATAAACAGAAAAAAATGAGATTTCTCAAAAACGGTACGTGATGGGACAATTTCAAGGTCATTTTCGTGATCAGCAGCAAAAACTGCATAAGAAACACCTGAAAGTGTTCAGGAAACAAAATCACTGTTCACCAGTGTTATATGTTAATTATATTATACTAGATGTGTAACCCGGCGTTGCCCGGGAAATTTAGGGTTTTAAACACTACTCCACTGTGGTACCCAACGTTGACCGCTAAATTTCGGGTTTTCGCCAACCCTCTACCCCACCCCGCTTCCCAAAAAAGCCAAACGTAACTCGCCTCTGCAGGGCGCAACGGAAATTATTACTGGGCTTGTATGACGTCATTCGGGCTGTAGACTCTTTACTAAATCTCGATACTGCTAACGCCTGAGCGATTAAAACGCTTCTGTCTTAAAACGCTAATAACTCGAGTTCTAAAGTGAAATTTAGGGTTTTAAACACTACTCCACTCTGGTACCCTTCGTTGACTGCTAAATTTCAGGTTTTCGCCAACCCTCCACCGCACCTCGCTTCCCCAAAAAGCCAAATTTGACCCACCCCTGCGGGGCGCTACGGAAATTATTACTGGGCGGGTATGACGTCATTCGGGAGTAGACTCTTCAGTAATGCGCTAGCGTGTAATTTTTTGGTGAAATCTGTCTTAAAACGCTAATAATTATTGTTTTAAAGTGAATTAAAACCTGAAAATAGTTGCGATGACCTTATAATTTGGGTAAGAATCGATTGCAATAATTTTTTTAAACCGACGCTGTTTCATTTCCGAGCCTATTCTGCAGGGGAGAGTCAAAAGCGTACAAACAAACAAACATATGCATGGAAAGTGTTTCGGAATTATAATATAGATATGAGAATATATAGGCTATGCAAAAGGAAAGTTGAACAGTTTGTCGCGATGAAGAATCGTAATCGTAAACTCAAATTTCTAAAGCGCTACACGAAAGCCACAAGCGGGGCACCAGCTTATTCACGAGCGCTGCGCTGAAGAATCTGCAACCAAAGCTAGATCTCGCTAGTCGCAGGTTCACGAAATTCAGCCCGTCTAGCTCTAACCCTAAGGGAAAACCGGTCTATGATCGTGTCCGTTACTCCGTAAGTTACCGGGACCAGGACTGCACTGATAAAATTGAAGGTGAGTACACGCCGGTCGGAAAAATCGGCGTTTTTGCCGAAAAATTATTTCTGACACTTTTTAGTCATCAAAATTTGTGACGGCCTTTCATTTTACCTTCTTTCTTCCTTTTGCCCACTGCGCGTCCACGGTAGTCCAAAAAGCACTCCCTTCCGCGATTTTCGACTTTTCTGATCGTAATATCATTTCTCACATTTTTTTTATATTGAATAGGCCTAATAATAATTATAATCTTTGTGAGGTGAGTAATGAGTAGGAGCCCGCGTATAGCACACCCTCGTTTACAGGCCTGACCGTGACTACTACCCTTTTGACAACCCATATGATTCAACGCAGCGCTCTTGGATAAGCCGGTGCCCTGCGCGTGGCTAACGACTGGCGCTTTAAAATTTTACGAATTTAACCTGCAAAGCACCATACACGGCTGAAAAAGATGTCTTCAGTCTTGCTTTGGTTCGCAAAGAATTTTTTGTATTGAAAATGTTTCATCTGCATTCGCTAGGTGGCACCACGTTTCTGAAAAATCCCACAAAGCTGAAAATGACTGCATTAGTGCTGCAAGTGGCCTAACCACCAGTCCAATGAAACCACAGTGATCCTTTCCTTCTCCGTTTCCAATACAATTTGACTCCATACACCAACTCAACCACGCAGGGCCTTTTTTAACGTGCAGTTGTACACAACATGTGCAGTTCTAAATGGATTTGTGCAGTTGTAAAAGCACTTCTGTGCAGTTAAAACTAGCAAAACGGTCATTGTTCTCCGATTGGAAGTTATTACCATGGAGGATGGGAAGGAAAAGGTGTTGTGCAGTTCTAAAAATTCCTTAAAAACAGCCCTGCCACCACGTGACGTGCTCGTCTTCCCACGACTCCAATTCTCATTTCCACCAGACCTAAAACCAGTTCCACCTTTTGTACAGCTGATTTTGACGACTTGAACTTTGTCAGCCGACCTCTGGTTCAACTTTGTTAGTCCCAGTATCTCAACCGTCACGGGCTTTAGGCCTATCTCTGCCGGAGAGAAGCTGCTTACGAATTCCATGAGTAGGTCTACTGTAAGGTCATCATCATCATCATCATCATCATCATCATCATCATCATCATCATCATCATCATCATCATCATCATCATCATCATCATCATCATCATCATCATCATCATCATCATCATCATCATCATCATCATCATCGTCATCGTCATCGTCATCGTCATCGTCATCGTCATCGTCGTCGTCGTCGTCGTCGTCGTCGTCGTCGTCGTCGTCGTCGTCGTCGTCGTCGTCGTCATCATCCTCATCATCGCAAAACTGAAAATATCACTAAACTTACTGCCTCTGTGGCCCTATTGAATGAATTACAGGTAATTCGGATTCTTTAGTACGAAGTACTACGAACTGGTGAAGACACTGGTGTGGAGTGTTGTTCTGTACGGGCCAGTACGGCTCGGAGACATGGACAATGCGGCAAGATGACATTAAACGACTAGAGGCCTTCGAGATGTGGATCTGGCGCAGAATGGAGAGAATCAGCTGGGTTGAGAGAAGAACGAATGAGGAAATCTTGCAGTTGGTGGGAGAAATGAGATCACTGATGGGAACTATACGTGGACGGCAGAAGAAATGGATAGGACACATCTTAAGGAGCGACACCCTACTAAAAGACATCATTGAGGGAAGAATGGAGGAAAAAAGGATGGGATGTAGACCAAGAACAATGTTGCTGGACTGGATGCTGACAGAGGATGGATACAGTGGACTGAAGAGAGAAGCACAGAACAGATAAAAATGGCGTCATTGGACAATACGAACCTGCATGAGGGCAGAGAACTCAATAAGTACGCATTATGCTAGTCCTCGGTGTCTAGAGATGTCGAAACCCTTATTGCGTTGGGAAATTAGAGCCATTCTAGAGGTTGTAATAGGAATGATTTTGACAATGATTTTTTTTATCATAGATTAAGACAGTCTTGTCGACAACTTTATTAATCTCGGATTGGAGAAAGCATTTAACATCTTGGAGTAGATTATTTAAAGGTGTTTAAATATGTCTTTAGATTTGTTCCTACGAGCGTTTAACGACATCTTCAATTCAATAACCATGGGCACAGTGCCCGTAGGAGAACGACATCTTGCCGCATAATAATCATGCATTGCGAGAATTGGCCTCATACGTTGTAATTAAGCACGGTCAATACTGCTGTTCAAACCTGACTTATATAAACCGTTGAAAATTAATTTGAAGGTGTTTTAAGTCCAAAATCGGCTATTATGCTTCGTCCAGATTTTGTTTTAGGGTGTGAAATCATAACAGTGGCGTTTCAATGGCAATATGTTTTCTGTTAGTAGGCCTACAAAAAGAGTCAAATTCAGGCCCCAACCGACAAATGTGGTAACAATGTCAAGTAAAACAGTGGGACCAAGCCCAGAGAAGCACAAGAATTATGCCCATAAAACGCTACTCAGTGTCAACAATTACCAGTTCGTAATAATCAGTTTAGCTTCATAAATGATTTGCGATGGTGGCTGTGGTGACAGCTTTAGCAGTAGAATAATAATTATGTTACAACGTTGTACTGGAAGACACCAACAAAACGCGAGCTAGCGGAAGCATTTAAATGCCTGGAGAAAATTATTTAAAGGTGTCTAAATTTGTCTTTTCATTTGTTCTTTTAAAGAGTGTTTAACGACATCTTGCGACAAGCAAGGCCGTTCATGAATAAAATCGACCGCGAGATTTGGCCCATTGATATCTGAACACGATTGACCGAATGTAGGCTACACAGCTGACTCACTTATATATACCAATGAAAATTTAATTTTGAGCTGTTTTATGACCAAAAGTAGCTAATAATTGTTCAGTTATATATATGGAGGTGAATCTTTACAATGGCGATCCAGTGGCAATAGTTTTGCGGCAGTTTGCGGACCAGGGTGCCGAACGAACCTTTGCAGAATGGGGTAGCGATCATTCCCAGAAAATCTTTGCAAAATTAAATTGTTAATGGTGCACTTTTAGCATACAAAGAGTAAAATTCAGGCCAGAACTGACACATGTGGTAACAATGTTGAGTAAAACTGTGGGGCACAAGCCCAGAGAATCACAGCAATTTGGTCCATAAAACTGAACGAGATTGTCCGTTTCAAATTCGCACCTTATTACCTCATTACCTTTATATAATTTTTAATTTTTTTTCGTTCATTCAAAAATCCAGTTGACAGATCGCAACACTTTAATGTGCACAGTGGCGGAGACCTAGGGGGGGACAGGGGGGGGACGGTCCCCCCCAATGAAAGTGTTGGGGGGGACGGCCCATGCATTTGTCCCCCCCAATGTTTGAGCGTCAAGCCTTTTTTTGGCGGCGAAAATAGAAAATTTCTTTGAGATTTTGGCCGGATGACTAAAAAAAAAAAAAAAAAAAAGGTCATCAACTTTTTTGGCGGCGAAAATAGAAATTTTTTCCGAGATTTCGCCGGTCGTCAGAAATTTTTCGGAAAATCTCGCGTCTTTCCGTCCCCCCCAATTCTCGGCCCAGGTCTCCGCCTATGAATGTGCAGTTGAAACAATTCACAAGAGCACAGATCACGGAAAACATGAATCTTAACTAGTGACAGAACAGACAATTACAACGGCGTTTATAGCGGCCTGCAAAGCATCCTATGGGGACTTTGGGAATCGAACTCGAGTTCGCTGATCTCAATATTCCAGTGTGCTATCCAATGCACAATCTCTCAGATGGTTGCTATGTATGGAGGACATTGAGAATTAAGTTCTTCACTCAGCGCCATCAAGAAATACTTTGTAATTAAATAAAGGAGCTTCATAAATGATTATCGGTGGTGACAACGGTGACAACAGTAAACAGAGCAGACCAGTGTTTCCCCACCGTTGTCTATTTTAGGGTTACTTTTCCTAAGTTGGAAGACACGAGGGCGATTATTTCTTTGTCGAATGAGCTCACAAGGCTAAAATTTAATTAGCTAAAAGTGCAGTTGAAACAATTCACAAGAACACGGATCACAGAAGACATAAATCTTAAGTACTAACACAACAGACAGCCTGCAATGATGATGATGATGGTTCTCTGCCCGAAGGCAGGTTCGTTGGCTTTTACGACCCTGGGGATGAGATGAGTGAGGTGGTTTCCCGTTGCCTTCCCTACAGACAACTTGCCCAAGGTCGCTCCGTAGCAGCTTGCACCCATGCGTCCCACACATGCTAGCCCGAGATAATATATAAATCTCTGAATGTCAACTCCCAGCTCGGGCTTGAACCGCATTCCGTTGCACCAAACAGACGTATGCCGCTCTCGCTTACCGGTGTAGCTAACTAGGCTAGTTATCCAACGGCGCTATTAACAACCCACAAAGCACGATTATCCCACAGGTGCTTCGGAAATCGAAATCATCTTCATCATCATCATCGCCGTCGTCGTCGTCATCGGCATATTACAGCACTTATCAGCTTTCTTCTTTCGAATTTTTTTAATTGGGAAAGGAAAAGCTGGAGTTGAATAATAGCGGTGGGATGTATTAGTTGGACAGTCCAATTCTGTTAGCACTAATAAGCTCTGAATTGCAGGAAGCATTTATTGGCTCGGAGAACATTTCTTTAAAGGTGTCTTAATATCTCTTTACGTTTGTTCCTTTATTGGGTGTTTAACGACATCTTGCGGCAAACAAGAATAAATCAAAGAAATTTATGCGATGTAAGGCTCATGATCCACCGATTTTTTCAGCTGACTAACTTATATATACCGTGAAAAACTTTACCTGAGTCAAGTCAAAAGCGGCTATCATAGGGGCTACTTATTTCAGATTTTAATTTTGAGTGTGAATTCTTTACAATTCAGTGTTATTTTTCAGCAAGTGGCGGTCAGGGTGTCGAAATAGTTTTAGCAAAAAGCGGGGCAGCCAGTTTGGAGGGTCTGTATTAGCCCGTCTCAGGAAATCACTTTTATCATGCAAACAGTCACATTCAGGACCGGATTAAGAAATTTGGTAGCCTTATACAGTACAGTCTTGGATTAATATCGAAGAGATATGAAGCCGCGACCTCTCAACGTTTTCTGATGCATCACGGGCGATGTATGTGATGTCCATCCGGGTAATCAGCAGGGTAATTTCGGACGGAGTCGTATTGCTTGGACTGGTTATTTTTAATTTTTAATTCTCATCCGTATAATGAACCAAAATTTCGTCTAGATTTACATCACTCCAATGGCAAAATTATTCATTTGAAGTTTTTAACCCACTTTATTTAATTTGCAAGTTCTCTGTATACTTGAATTAATTGGTTTTTCGCTACGACAGTCGTCAACATAACAAAACGTTGGCGTTATTTGCCGATTGAAACCTACCCTGCAAAACCTCGGATACAGCCGCGGCCATAGTCTAGGTCAACAACCTATTTTTTCGGTTTTATATCCCTTCGATATTAGTCACAGGTAAAACTGCGGGGCCCACTCCCAGACAGCTCCAACGATGACACATAAAACGTGATGTAATCGGCCTATTGAACAAATTCGTCATTTATGAATTCGCGCCTCTCTGTATGACAAAAAGCGAATAATTATTTTTCATTTAACATCGAGTGACACTTTGGCCATGATGTGATCGAAGTTAAGACTCGTGACATTGATGCAAAACTTAACCGAAGCAGGTCCTATGAATACGGCAGACATCAGTTAAATTTCGGGTAGACATTATGCTCATAATAATATTATCTGTTCTCCAGTTTGTGTCCATCCAAGTCTTTGGTTGTCTTCATCTGCTTCTCTCTCCTTCTATATGCCCGTGCACGGTCGCGAGTGGTATTCTGTTTACCTCCATTTGCTCCACATGACCGAACCATCTGAGCATTCTTTTCCCGATGTTAACCACTATCGTTTCCTCTGCGCCATCCATCCTTATTATTGTATAGGTGTTTAAAAATTAATGTCTTTGCGTTATTTTGTTATTTTATTGAGTGTTTAACGACATCTTGCGGCAAATAAGGCCATTCATGCCTGCTGTGAAATATGGCACTCTATCAGAATTCGAATCATCGAATGCATGTCTTATTTATATACACTGTCGAATATTTTACTTAAAGGTGTTTCAAGTCAAAAAACGGATATTTTGCTTAGTTCAGATCTTGTTTTGGGTGCAGGCCTAAAACTATTACAATGGCGATCCAATGGCAATATTTTCAGCAAGTGCCTGGCCATGGTGTCGAAAGGGTCTCAGCAGAATGGGCTGTCGATATGGAAGAAGGGTAGGGGCTAAAAATAATCTGGGCTTTGTTGGGGCGGAGATTTGCTGGGGCTAAGATTTGTTCCAGAACGAGAGGCGCTGAAAATACTTTTCTCGGCCAAACAAGAACAACTTTTTAAAAGTCGTTCGATTGAAGTTTCTTGTTTGTAAAAAGAATCATTTTCCCCAAAAATTTATGAGTCTGCGCCTTCTTGGGGGGCAAATCAGAGAAAAGATGCCATTTACACTTAAAAAACTGAACCTGGGCCTTCTTGGGAGTTTATCCCATCTAGCCCCTGAGAAACTCCGAATGGATACCAAACCGCAACCTCTCAGCCAATCAGAGATATCTTATACAATCTCATCTCGTCGCTTAGTTTCGCATTGTATCTCTTCTTATCACCCTCTCGAGATTACATAGGCCTACATACAAGTTGATATTGAAGCCGGTGTCGATGGTGATAGACCTATTTTATTTACAGAATGATAATTGATAAACTGTGAATTGAAGGAAGAATTTAATACTTTGGACAATATTATTTAAAGGTGTCTAAAAACGTCTTTATATTATCTTGTTCAATCTTCTTCTTCTTTCCCTTTAGGCTAGGATTATTCCCTCTGGCGAGGGGTCAGCCACTCGGATCCTTCTCCTCCACTTGTCTCTGCTTCCGGTGTCTTCTTTCTTCAATTTGAGCAGCTTCAGGCATAGGCGGAGACCTGCGCCGAGAATTGGGGGGGACGGAAAGACGCGAGATTTTCCGAAAATTTCTGACGACCGCGAAATCTCGGAAAATTTTCTATTTTCGCCGCCAAAAAAGTTGATGACCTTTTTTTTTTTTTTAGTCATCCGGCCAAATCTCGCCCAAATCCCGAAGAAATTTTCTATTTTCGCCGCCAAAAAAGTTGATGACTTTTTTTTTTTTTTTTTTTTTTTTTTTTTTAGTCATCCGACCAAATCTTGCCCAAATCCCGAAGAAATATTCTATTTTCGCCGCCCAAACAAGTCTTGACGCTCAAACATTGGGGGGGACAAATGCATGGGCCGTCCCCCCCAACACTTTTATTGGGGGGGACCGTCCCCCCCTGTCCCCCCCTAGGTCTCCGCCACTGGCAGCGCCTTGAATATGGAATCGGTTCTATGGATCGGCAATGTCAGTTATGGATTGCCCCAGACAACTTACACGCGAGAGCACTATTTCTCTACGGGATTGCTCTGCCTTGCGCATATTGCGCTCTCTTGGTTCCATTCGCGCGAAAAACTGGACGGGAAAGAGCTGAGTAGTCCCCAAGCCAAGTTCTGGAATTTGAAGGAAGCGTCGCTAATAATTCTGTCGTAAACAGCAGTATATTAGCGATCAATTTTGGACACCATCAAAATGTTTCAACACATTGTATAAAAAAATTGCGTGCGTCGTATCATCAATTATTTCTCTAACAGCTTCATTCGTTCTGTTATTCGTGTAATTTATATGTACATAGAAACTCTTCATTAAAACTACTCTGATCAACTTCACTGGCTTCCAATCTCTCTCCGCAGAAGTCGGTTAAAGCTTCCTCGCCACGACATGGAGTACAATGCATCGGACATTCACACCGTCGAGTGGACCTATGAGTGGGGCACGGTGTATACGTTCAGCGTCTTAATCATGTAAAATTGAATTAAAGTCGCAATATAAACAATCAGATTTAATGAAACAATGATCCCATGCCACAGTATAGCGTATTTGGTGGTGACTTGGGCTCGAATTTCAAACCTGCCCTCAATCAGGGCCCTTCCTCCTCTGACGCGTTTATCCTTGTTAACTGGTTGCCTCTATTCATTGTCTCGAAACCACGTTTTCTGTCTTGGGCTAATGGGCTTGGAGCGTCTCTGAATGGTGTGCACTGTAAGAGGCGCTACATGAATGCATACATACAATACCATACAATGCAATGCAATACAATACAATACAATGCCATGCATGCAATACAATACAATTAAGAGTAATTTATTGTTTCTGGCCAGTTCTGCATTTTGAGACCATGTCCTTTTCTAACACCCCGTGAATGTCCGGACATGTATCAAGTTATTATTATGGGAGAAACTGAACAGGTTGTCCATGGAAAAACGTATTGGATTTAAGATCCTAATGCTCATGCGCAATTGCCTAACGGGCCATGCTCCGATGAATCATCTTACGGAGCTTTGTGTGCCTGTGCTATACATTCCAGACCGTTGATTCATACGCTCTACCACGAAAGGTGACCTGGCTATCCTTAAGGCTCTAACTTCCACAGTGCATTGGTCATTCGTCTGGCTACCTCGTACCTGCGGGAGGGAGCTCTGCTGTTCCACCTCTGGCCTTCTGCCTTCCGATCGGCTGATCAAGTTCAACCCCCCAGTCCTTGCTGGTGGGCTACCGTAACTAGAACGTAGCGGCGCTCTTTCTCGTTGCTAACTGGACGCCAGGCGTCAATTGAATCGCCATGGTGATTTGTGAAGTAACGTCTATTATCTACTAAAATTACGACGTCATTTGAATCTCCAATATAATTACCGAAGCATTAGCAGAAGTAAGAAAGAAAGAAAATTCTATATCGCCGCTAGTTATCATTCATGAATTATAGCTTTAAATGCTTCGTGAAATATCGTGTTGCAGATCACAAATCATTTTTATAAGATTTTTACATTATATGATCTCGCTTTTTACATTGTCAGAATACCGTATGATCCAAAAGTGTGTAGGCTACTTCTCTCCCGTAAAGACTAGCATAGACGCTTGAATCGCGTTCAAAATTGCTAACTTGCATTACCTTACGAAAGACAACATTGAGATTGGATTTATTGAAAAGGTGAGCACTTTGAGCGCACGTGTGCAATATTGCTTCCTGCAATTAAAACGTTCCTCTCAACCTTCCATTGGCTGTTTGAGAGGCGCCCTTGAAGCTGTATGGTCTTGCTACGGCGCCATATAAAAAATTGTCTTTATTTTTATCTAGTACTAGCTGAATTACCCGGCGTTGCCCGGGAAATTTCGGTTTTTAGTTCCCAGCCACGCTTGACCCCGCTCCCACGCCGCCCTTTTCACCTCGCTTCGCCTTCTATCGGCCCCAATCGGGTGCCGGGTAGGCCTACCCTAGGTTTTCGGTCCAACCCACTCCCAACCGTCCATGTTTACGATATAGTGAGCATTTTTGCGAAACCGCGTGTCAAAAGATCTGCCCTCGGCGGAAAATGCGGTTAAAAATCTATTGGTTCGTTGAAAATCGATCGGCGAAAATTATTGCGTCTTAAATACTTAACGTCGTAACGCGCTATCAGAAAAATATCGACCATGACGTCATTAATGTATTGGTTTGAATCATCAATATATCATCGTTGGTTCAATGAAAAATGATGGTCTAATAATATCGATGTGCTGTATGCAAAATGGCGTGTTAAATACAGCGTTTCGGATGGAAAATTAAATTTTCAATCTCGGGAAAGGTTACGAGTTTTGAATCGCGAACCCCTTATGGTTTGTTATTGGGTGCTAAAAAGTATTTTTGTAAATATTCGGAAAAATCGGTCGCGTGGATAAGAAGTTTTATTTAAGGATACGATAAGAGATTTTCGATTTTATATGTTTAGATTATTATTCCATTCGGCAGAAAACGAATAATGCGATGCGATTTGCGCCTTCAACCATAGGCGGAGACCTGGTCCGAACTTTGGGGGGGACGGACGAGCGGCCGAATGACGATCGCCGAGGCATGAAGCGCCTAGATGGGGAGGGGGTTTGGGCAGGGAGATATGCCCCAAACTTCGAAAAATGTCGATTTTCAGCACTACAACGGTAGCATTCCAGGAAGTCGTATTAACAAATGTCTTCGTCATTTTAGTGCTTATAGTCTTTGTTTAAGACTTCAAAAGTGCCCCCCCCATGTCGAAATGCTTTGAATTGATAATTGTTTAGTAAAGTTAAAAGAGGTGTGTAAGAGACATCTCCAATAGGAATTCTCTGTTTAAAAAAATAGTTAATTTGTTTGATGATAATAGTTTAGTAAAGTTAAAAGAGGTGTGTAATAGACAACTCCGATTGAAATTCTCTGTTTAAAAAATAATAGCTAACTTGTTTGATGATAATTTATAAGATTAGTAAAATTAAAAGATGTGTGTAAGAGACTTCTCCAATTGCAATTCTCTGTTAAAAAATAATAGTTAATTTGTTTGATGATATAAGTTTAGAAAAGTTAAAAGAGGTATGTAAAAACATCTCCAATAATAATTCTCTGTTTAAAAATAATAGTTAACTTGTCTCATGATATAAGTTTAGTAAAATTAAAAGATGTGTGTAAGAGATATACCCAATTGGAATTCTCAGTTTAAAACAATAATAATAGCTAACTTGTTTGTTGAAAATAGTTTAGAAAAGTTAAAAGAGGTGTGTAAGAGACATCTGCAATTGGAATTCTCAGTTTAAAACAATAATAGTAGCTAACTTGTTGGAGGATAATAGTTTAGAAAAGTTAAAAGAGGTGTGCAAGAGACATCTCCAATTGGTATTCTCAGTTTAAAACAATAATAATAGCTAATTTGTTTGAGGATAATAGTTTAGAACAGTTAAAAGTGGTGTGTAAGAAACATCTCCCATTGGAATTCTCTGTTAAAAAATAATAGTTAATTTGTTTGACGATAATAGTTTAGTAAAGTTAAAAGAGGTGTGTAAGAAACATCTCCAATTGGAATTCTCTGTTTAAATAAATAATAGTTAACTTGTTTGATGATAATAGTTTAGAAATGTTAAAAGAGGTGTGTAAGAGACATCTCCAATAATATTGGAATTCTCAGTTTAGAACAATAATAAAAAACTAACTTGTTTGAGGATAATAGTTTAGAAAAGTTAAACGAGGTGTGTAAGAGACATCTCCAATTGGTATTATCAGTTTAAAACAATAATAATAGCTAATTTGTTTGAGGATAATAGTTTAGAAAAGTTAAAAGAGGTGTGTACGAGACATCTCCAATTGGAATTCTCTGTTAGGAAATTATAGTTAATTTGTTTGACGATAATAGCTTAGTACAGTTAAAAGAGGTGTGTAAGAGACATCTCCAATTAGAATTCTCGGTTTAAAAAAATAATAGTTAACTTGTTTGATGATAATAGTTTAGTAATTATATTATATTTAACTTGGGATTTTAAATCGTACGTTTTTATTGCCTATTGTTAATCCGATGTATAACAACGATGTTCTATATCCCATTGTTCGTTTTCAAGAGGAGCAATAAACAAAATACTTACATACTAACTTACATACTTTCCATATTATTCCCAATGTCCAACTGGAGGTTGATTCGAGCCTGATGGAAATCTGTAGGAAATGTAGCAGAAGCCCGATTATGACGTTGTGGCGTTATTTATTATTAATCAGAAGTTTAACGACATCTTATAGCTACAAAGGCTGTTGACGTCTTTAAAGATTTTTAACAGTGCTTTCCACTTTTTTCTCCTCGCATTTTTTAAGTAGTAAGATTGATATATCATTCTTTATACACGCAAGCAGGATATGCTCAGTTGTTTCAGGCAATTGGCATTTAGAACACAGGTCTGTTGTGCTTTTGCCTAACACTTTCAGCCAATTGTTATTAAGGACATGCCACATCCTAAGTCGGGTAATTTGAACTTCTCTTTCCCTGATGGAGTCCATAAATTTTATATTAGTTGTGACGTTGGGTGTTGGCAAGGTTTTTTATAATAACCGGTAATCCGTTAAAAGAGGTGTCTTATACACACGGCATAATGTTCGCAAACTATTCAACGTAGGACTAAATAACTATTGGTTAGAGCCCGGATTGCCCGGGAATTCATTATCATTAGAAATATGAACTTCATCTGCTAAAGTTTTCTTTCTCTAGAACTCTACTGACGTGTTTGTGTACATGCCCTAACGCTTAAACATTGGGGGGGACAAATGCATGGGCCGTCCCCCCCAACGCCTCCATTGGGGGGGACCGTCCCCCCCTGTCCCCCCCTAGGTCTCCGCCACTGGCTTCAGGTCTTGTTGTATCACGTCCTCCCATCTTTTCTTCTGTCGTCCCCGACTGCGTCGACCATATACCTCCTCTTGCATGATTCTTTTGACACAGCTACCCTCCTCTCTTCTCATTACGTGTCCATACCACCGCAGCCTGGTCTCCCGTGCTTTGTCAGTGATGCATGCCACACCGATCTTTTTCCTGATGTCCTCACTTCGTTTCACGTCCTTCAGTGATATTCCAAGCATACATCGCAGCATTCTCATCTCTGTTCTTTCCAGCAAACTCTCGTCCCTTTTTGTTAATGCCCAGGCCTCTGCTCCATATAGCATTACTGGCCTTATCATCGTTTTGTAGATTTTTCCCTTGAGGTGAGTCGGCATTTTGCGGTCGCACACCACACCTGATAATTCTCTCCACTTCTGCCACGCTACTCTGATTCTGTTCCTGACGTCCTGCTCGCATCCTCCCTGCGCATTCATCGTCGATCCCAGATATTTAAACGTTTCCACCTGCTTCAGTGATTCTCCTGTGGTGGTCTTTATCTCCACTGTCTCCGCTGTTTTGGAGCATACCATGGTCTCTGTTTTGTTTATGTTTACCTCGAGGCTCTTGCTCTCCACTGCCATCTGCCACTCCGCAAAATGTGTTAAAATTATCTTGTTAAATATAAAGTGTTTAACGGCATCTTGCGGCAAACAAGGCCATTAATTTTATGTCGACTGCGAGATTTAGACTACTTGAATTTCAGATACGATTTTGGATGGATGGATCCGATTTGACCAGGGTCTACGGCAACAGAGGCCGTTACCCAGGACAGAAATTTGTTCGGCGTATTATAACACTTGAGAACTAATGGCAATAAATACGCTCAATAACTTATTACAACGCGGAAATATTTACTTAAAGGTGTTCCAAGTCAAAAAGCAGCTCTGATGCTTAGTTCAGTTTTTATTTTTGTTTGTGAAATTTGTACAATGGTTGTTCCAAATACAATATTTTCAGCAAATGGCGGGCCATAGTGTCAAAATGGCCTCAGTAGAATGGGATGGCGATCTGGGAAGAACTGGATTCGCCCGTTCCCACAAATCTGTTTTGAATAAATCGTTAATGGTGCACTTTTAGCATACAAACAGTCAAATCAACGCCGTGATTATAATATTTGGTGGCTTTGCCCAGTAAAATCTGGGACAAAACGTGAAGCCAAAACCTATCAGCCAATCTGGTGCGTCACGGGCGATGTATGTGACGTCCATCCGGGTAATTAGCAGGATAATATCGGACAGAGTCGCATCGTTTCGACGGGTTATTTCTAGTCGTCATCCGTGTTATCGGAAAAATATCATCTAAATTTATATCACTCCAATCACAAAATTCCTCATTTAAACACACTTTATTTAATTCCCGTGTTCTCTTTAACGTTTATTTGCTTTCGCTACTACATGTACACCATAAGAATACGTAATGAACGATTGAGGCCTTCCCTGCAAAAGCCCCGGATACATGTAGGTCAATGACCCAATTTTCGTCGGCTTCACATCCCTTCGATCTTAGTCCAGGTAAAACTGTTGGGGACCCAGTCCAGAAAATCTCAACGATGACACATAATTATAACGTAGTGTTGTTATTATAGGCCTATTGAACAAATTCGCCATGTACAAACTCAAGTCTTTCTGTACGCCAAAATGCGGATAATAATTTTCTTCCTTTTTTGAAACAATCTTTTCGACAAATCACAATTAGTTACAGTGTACAGTCATCCAAATGAAACAACCCACAGGAACACAACTCACAAATCTTTCTTTTCACTTAGACCACCTTTCCAGTTTAATGCTAAAATATTATACATGTTCAGGCTCAACAATATCTATTAGCGCGATTTTTGGTAAAAAATAATGCTGTAACTCAAGCCCTATCATTATCATAGCGAATGTGTGGGAATATTCTCCAATTCATTCAACTTCTAAAACACCATTTTTTATAGAAACCATATTAAATATAAACTAGCTGTAAATCCATTCAAACTTGACTACAGTCAGCTTCATGTTTCTAACCATCCAGCCAATTTGTTCCAAAAACAGTATTATTACGTCACAAATTTTATCGGGCATGATGATAGGTCTGTAATCAATCAACTTGTTCTGGGCAATTTCTTGCGTCAATAACATCGCTGCTGCTACGACAATGGCTCTGTTCCATTATGACAATATTTTCTTTGTCTACAGCACTTTGCTACGTCATTTGCTACTTAGGCCTACAGCATCACGTCAGTGGCGGCGCTAAGGGGGCCTGGGGGCTAAGCCCCCCTAGAAGAGGCTCAGCCCCCCTAAAAATCGGCCATGTTAATTATTTTAAATTGAAATATCCACGATTTTCGGCTGACGAATAATTTAAAAAAAGTCGTCAGAAATTTTGGCGGCGAAAATGGAAAATTTTCATGAGATTTTGGTCGATGACTAAAAAAAGGTCGTCAGAAATTTTGGCGGCGAATATGGAAAATTTTGCCGCGGGACTTCAGCCCCCCCAAAACTGAAATCCTGGCGCCACCACTGCATCACGTTGTTTGAATAATGGCAGATATACGCCTATACCATAATATTGTATTATGACGACCCATCTTTGTTTTACCAACACTTTCTCACGTCATCAGTTATTTATAGTGCTACGTTGCTTGAATAATAAAGAAATAGGCCTACAGTAGGCCTAGGCCTATACATATATATTATGACGGACCCTCTTTGTTCTTCAAAAAAACTATTGTTACGTCATTAGCTTAATTGATAAACATGGTGCTGACTTGCTGCAAGGACGATTGCTTTGCTACATGGACACTTCGTTAACTTTTAAGACATAAATTTATTACATAATTTCTTAAACATTCCTTAATGCGACTTTGGGTTCGCCGTTTGCAAACAGTATGTGATGTGGGACAAGTTGACTCCTACAAGGGTTCACAGCATCCGGGCGTGTACCAACCTTAATGTGGCCCTGTTTGTGTGTTCGTTTTTAGTGATTCTGTAAGGTTGGGGCCCACAGTTTTTACAGAACAGGTGTCCACATTAATTATTAATCCTGCCATGCTTCGAGGACGTGTCTTCTATGGATTGTGTGACATGGTTGTTCATTAGTCAGAGCAGTCACCTTAATATAACGCTGATTTTGTCATCTGGTACCCTTGCAGTGTTGGGAAATTAGAGCCTTTCTAGACTCTTACTAGAGGTAGTTACTTAATTATTTATTATTATAATTCCTTTTATTGTTTCAACAAATGTTACAAACAGTCAAACAGAGCAAAAAAAGTGTGTGTGAGAGTGTGCGTGGTTGTGTGTGTGTGTGTGTGTGCGTGCGTGGCTTGTGTGTTTCTGTTCTATGGCATTGTCGCTATTGATTGTGGGATAGGCTATAGTTGCCCATTGGTTAGAGCATCTGCCTTGTAACACGTAGAGTCTGGTCTCAATACTCTGAGGTGGTTGCTGTGTAATGACCTTGACACTCAAGTTCTTCACTCAGCTATTCAGCGCCATAACGGTATGCTTCGTCATTATGCAGTGGAGCTTCATAAACGATTAGTGGTGACAGCATTGGCAGCAATAACAGTAGCGACATTGACAAATTATGAGTTGAATGAAGCATTTAATTGCTCGGAAAATACTGTTTAAAGGTGTTTAAATAGTTACATTTTGTCCCTTTTTACCGCATGTGAGATGCAAACTTCCACATAGATAATCCAACATTATTATTATTCAGAAGTTTAACGTCGTCCTATGACATCAATGGCCGTTGACGACAATACAGAAAATATACAATGCAATGAAAATAAATTTCTAGTGTCCTAGAAACACAATCAAAATGCGTCTAACTGATGCTTCACAATTTCAGCAATGTTCAATCTTTAACATCTTTAAAACAAGTTCCTCTTACATTCTCTATACGCAGACATTGTGAAAATAGGATCTAATGCAAATTAAGCAACCTTGTTTTACATCAATTGTCTCACACACTAATTGTAAACTGTGATATTAAAAAGCAATTATGGCTATATATGTTTAACACAATGTCATATAACTCAGCTAAGTATTTTTAGGACGCTGACTTGCTTATATATGTTTTCAAAATTTTACTTGAAGGTGTCCAAGTAAAAAGCGGCCATGACGCTTAGTACAGATTGTTTTTTGGGCGCAAATTTTTTGCAATGGCGTTCCAATGTTTGCAATGGCGTTCCAATGGTAATGTTTTCAGCAAGTGGCGGGCCTACCATAATTTCGGCTTCATGTCCCTTCGATATTAGTTCCAGATAAAACTGTGGGAACCAAACCATACAATCCCAGCGAAGACGCATAAACGTATTGTTACAGTCCTATAATTGAACGAATTCGTCATTTTTTATTTGGAGTCATGCGTGCAGTGTGTTTTAAAAATCTGATAGATTCAGTAACTGTAGGGTGTTTATGTGAGACTCTCGACCCGATCCACTTCGTATGCGCACGCAGCATATCGCTGAGATGGTGCATGTATTTTCGCATGTAGTAAATTATAGAAAAACGTAAAAATGCATAAAAATTTTTTAAACAATCCGGTTGACAAACCAAAATTGGTTACCGTGTACAGTTATGCACAGTGGCGGCGCCAGGATTTCAGGTTTGGGGGGGGCTGAAGCCCCAAACCTTCCTCCCTCCAAGAGACGCAACTAGAACATTTCTTTATCATAAACAAAGGTGTCCAACTAAGGTAGCAAAAGAGAATGGAAGGTCCTCAAACGCGTCGGCGTAAAGTCTATGCCGTGCCCGCGCTGTACCATAAAACATCGAAAGAAGAAAGCTCTTAAGTGATGTAATATGCCGAGCAAATTTCTGTCCAGGGTAACGGCCTCTGTTGTCATAGACCATGGTCAAATCAGATCCATCCATACCCCGAAATTTCAGTCATCTGAGCCAAGTTGGTGACCGAGCTGAGCAAAGGCGATACAGTATATACAGTGCGTGTGCACACAGTAGCCCGAGTAGCTATGTGGTGCAGACAGTGAGGTAATGTAAAGTCCCTATTGTCTTTGAATTACCGATATGCAAGCACTCAAAAACCACGTTGCCTAGAGTTCCCAGTTATCACAATAAGAGGTGTCCAACGCCGTATTCAGAAATTCCACAATACATCGGTGTGCAATTCAGTATTATCGTATAAAAAGTCGACCATGGAAACGGACTCGACTTCCAAGTTATCACAATAAATTAAGGCGTCCAACACACAATAGTCAAAAAATTTACAATAAAATGGTATGCAATTCAGTTTTATCGTATAAAAAGTCAACCATAGACACGCACTCGAGATCCAAGTTGTCACAATAAAAGGTGTGAAACACAGCATTAATATTCAGAAATTTTACTATAAAATGGTGTGCAATTCAGTATTATCGTAAAAAAAGTCGACCATGGACACGAATTCGAGTTCCAAGTTAACACAATAAAAGTAGTAATACTCAGAATTTTGTCGGAGATTAAAAAAAAGTAATCACAATAATGGATGGATCCGATTTGACCAGGGTTTATGACAATAGAGCCCGTTACCATAGACATTCAATTAAAATAATCACAAATAAAATTAAATCACAATAAAGGTGTCCAACAGCGAATTAATATTCAGAAATTCCACAATACAATGGTGTGCAATTAAGTATTATCGTATAAAAAGGCAACCATGGACACAGACTCGAAATCCAAGTTGTCACAATAAAAGGTGTCCAACACAGTATTAATATTCAGAAATTCCACAATAAAATGGTGTGCAATTCAGTATTATCGTAATAAAGTCGACCATGGACACGGACTCGAGTTACAAGTTATAAAAACAAATTAAGGTGTCCGATACAGCTCTAATATTCAGAAATGTTACAATAAAATGGGGTGCAATTCAGTATTATCGTATAAAAAGTCAACCATGCACACAGACTCGACTTCCAAGTTATCACAATAATGGTGTCCAACACAGTATTAATACTCAGAAATTTTACAAAAAAAAGTAATCACAATAATGTGTGGATCCGATTTGACAAGGGTCTATGACAACAAAACCCGTTACCCTGGACATTCAATTAAAATAATCAAAAATAAAAATAAATCACAATAAAGGTGTCCAACTGCATTCACAGGACACTATTATAATTATATGCCTACATATTACTAATGACACAAAAAACAGTTTAAGTTTCCTTAATACAAAAATATGCATGCTTAGATATATGCACACAATTATTTTATGTATATATATATATATATAATTATCTGAACACAAATGTTTTACTTCTTAGTTGACCATTATATCAAACGTAGGCCTACATTCCCAGACAGTGGTGGTATACACAACAAGAATATTATAATTATTATACCAAAATAACAAGAGCGCACACATTTGAGGTGCGTAAGAGAAACATGACGCAAATCTGACAACTACATTGTTGTGTCAAAGGCATTATTTTCTGGATAAAACGCAATCTTCTGTATAACCAGCAGTCTGCAATATTATTTTCATGCATGATGTGCAGTACAGAATCTGATGCAACACTACTATGGGAGACATTAAAATTTTCACATACTGCAGAGCTGTAAGTGTACTCTAAATAGTTCAGCTCACTTTTGGTAGAGCTGACAGCTTCCATTCCATAAAGAAGAAACGGTTTACAGTCTTTGCACCACTTTTTGAAGGACTAGGCAATTTTTCGATTTTTTCTATACGTCTAATACTTATAAACCGGTTTCAATCGGAAACGAGGTGTCTAAGAGCCATGTTGTTTCTTCAACAATTTCGACAACCCTGTCCCGTTGTATGGTCAAAAGGTAAGGGTGCAAACTTGTAGACTGAAGCCAAGAAATGAAGTCGCTAACTTCATTCTCAAAGTAGATTTCGATGCCATTGATCAATGTCTAGTTTTCTTATTACGAAATAAGCCGTTATAGACATTTCCCGCATTTTGCTTTGGGGGGGCTGAGCCACATTTAGGGGGGGCTTAGCCCCCTCCAGCCCCCCTGGCGCCGCCACTGGTTATGCAATCCT
>OX457049.1:2290513-2375513 GCA_949752735.1 Lumbricus terrestris
GAAATTGCCGAGTCCAACAAAAAGTTGTGCAGAGCTGTATTTTCTCTTGATTTTTCGCATATTTCACAAATTTAATCATCGTCATAAAAGAATGTTTAGGATTTTCTCCCTCCTGCAATCAACCATAATTATAATCATAGCGTAGATGCTTGCGCCAGTGCCGGTGTCAGAGGGCTAGGGGTTATAGCCTCTAAATGCGGCTCAGTCCCCCCCCCCCCAAAGCAAAAAGTAGAAAATATCCATAACGGCTTATTTCGTAATAAGAAAGCAAGACAATGGTCAATGGCATCGAAATCAACTATATAATTTTCTATATATACTATACATATTCTATATAAATATATATATATTAGGTTTTATAGGTCATTTCATTCATTGTATTGCAAATGCTACACATTTAGTGAACCAGTCTTGTTGCATTTAGTAGCTGCCTACTGTAAACCGTTTCTTCTTTATGGAATGGAAGCTGTCAGCTCTACCAAAAGTGAGCTGGACTCTTTAAAGTGCACTTACAGCTCTGCAATATGTAAAATTTATAAAGTCTTCCATAGTGGTGTTGCATCTGTACTGCACTTCATGCATGAAAATAATATTACAGACTGCTGATTATCCAGAATATTACGTTTTATCCAGAAATGCCTTTGACACAACAATGTAGTTGTCAGATTTGCATCATGTTTCCTTTACACACATCAAATGTGTGCGCTTTTGTAATTTTCGGTATAATATTTATTATATTCTTGTTGTGTATACCACCACTGTCTGGGAATGTAGTCCTACGTTTGATATAATGGACAACTACGAAGTCCTAGTGCTATTAGCATATATATGTAAAACATTTGTGTGCAGATAATTATAATTATAATTATAAAATAATTGTGTGCATATTATCTAAGCATGCATATTTTTGTATTAAGGAAACTTTAATTGTTTTCTGTCATTAGTAATATGCAGGCAGGTAATTATAATAGTGTAATGTGAATGCTGTTGGACACCTTTATTGTGTTTTATTTTTATTTGTGATTATTTAAATTGAATGTTCAGGGCCTCTGTTGTCATAGACCCTGGTCAAATCGGTTCCATCCATTATTGTGATGCCTTTTTTATTGTAAAATTTCTGAGGATTAATACTGTGTTGGACACCTTTATTGTGATGACTTGGAACTCGAGTCCGAGTCCATGGCCGACTTTTTATACGATAAAACTGAATTGCTCACCATTTTATTGTAAAATTTCTGAATATTAACGCTGTGTTAAACACCTTTATTGTGATAACTTGGAATTCGAGTCCGTGTCCATGGCCGACCTTTTATACGATAAAACTGAATTGCACAACATTTTATTGTAAAATTTCTGAAAATTACTGCTGTGTTGGAGATCTTTATTGTGATAACTTGGAACTCGAGTCTGAGTCCATGGCCAACATTTTATACGATAAAACTGAATTGCACACCATTTTATTGTAAAATTTCTGAATATTAACGCTGTGTTAAACACCTTTATTGTGATAACTTGGAACTCGAGTCCGTGTCCATGGCCGACCTTTTATACGATAAAACTGAATTGCACACCTTTTTTGTTGTAAAATTTCTGAAAATAACTGCTGTGTTGGAGACCTTTATTGTGATAACTTGGAACTCGAGTCTGAGTCCATGGCCAACTTTTTATACGATAAAACTGAATTGCACACCATTTTATTGTAAAATTTCTGAATATTAATGCTGTGTTGGACACCTTTATTGTGATAACTTGGAACTCGAGTCCGTGTCCATGGTCGACTTTTTATACGATAATACTGAATTGCGCACCATTGTATTGTAAAATTTCTGAATATTAATACTGCGTTGGACACTTTTTATTGTGATAACTTGGATCTCGAGTCTGTGTCCATGGTTGACTTTTTATACGATAGTACTGAATTGCACACCATTGTATTGTGGATTTTCTGAGTATTTATACGCTGTTAGACACCTTTATTGTGATTTATTTTTATTTGTGATTATCTTAATTGAATGTCCAGGGTAACGGCCCCTGTTGTCATAGACCCTTGTCAAATCGGATCCATCCATTATTGTGATTACTTTTTTATTGTAAAATTTCTGAGTATTAATACTGTGTTGGACACCTTTTTTGTGATAACTTGGTTCTCGAGTCCGTGTCGATTGTTGACATTTTATACCATAGTACTGAATTGCACACCATTGTTTTGTGGATTTTCGGATATTAATGCTGTGCTGGACACCTTTTATTGTGATAACTTGGAACTCGAGTCTGAGTCCATGGCCAACTTTTTATACAACAATACTGAATTGCACACCATTTTATTGTAAAATTTCTGAATATTAATACTGTGTTGGACACCTTTTTTGTGAAACCTTAATAATAATAATAATGATATTGGCGACAATTTCTATGGCGCCGTTACTTGGATCCCGAGACTGTGTCCATGGTTGAATTTTTATACGATAATACTGAATTGCACACCATTGTTTTGTGGAATTTCTGAATATTAATGCGGTGGTGGACACCTCTTATTGTGATAACTTGGAACTCTAGTCAACGTGGTTTTTGAGTGCTTGCATATTGGTATCTCAAAGACAATAGAGACTTTCCATTACCTCACTGTCTGAACCACATAGATACTCGGGCTGCTGTGTGCACACGCACTGTATATACTGTATCGCCTTTGCTTAGCTCGGTCACCCACTCGGCTCAGATGACTGAACTTTCGGGGTATGGTACTAGCGCGGGCACGGCATAGACTTTACGCGGACGCGTTTGAGGACCTCTCATTCTCTTTTGCTACCTTGGTTGGACACCTTTGTTTATGTTAATTCGGAACTTAATATAGGTTTGCGGCCGGATACACTAAAAATCAAAAAAATCAACAATTGCTGACTTCGTTTAAATAACCCACTCAATCTCCAACTACAGCTTGTAATGGAATATTTATGTGGAGCGCGTTTGTGCCAGTGCACAATTTCTTGTAAAACCCTTCGCACGATTGCAATATGACCGCCCTGGGAAGAAAATGTTCTAGTTGCGTCTCTGGGAGGGAGGAAGGCTTGGGGCTTCAGCCCCCCCAAACCTGAAATCCTGGCGCCGCCACTGTCCACTAGCCCCCGTATCTCAATCGTCACGGACTTTACCTCTACCGGAGAGAAGCTGCTCCCGGATTTTATGAGTAGGTCCACGCTATACAGGGTGGCTCAAAAAAAAACGTACCACCGGGGAAAATGCGATATCTTCGCCGCCGATTGAACTTTTTCTGCGAAAATATCCCAATTTGTAGGAGAATGAATTTCCAACAATCCCTGAAAGTTTCATTTGAAACTTTTCATGTTTGCAAAAGTTACAGCTGTTCAAACTTAAAATTTCGTTTTTTCAAATATCCGCGGAAAATTTACGTCACTTGTAGATTTCCATGTCATATGATATCACTTTTCCCTACGACCTCAGCATTCGGTTTTGCAGTTTATTGTAAGGTATAATGAGAGTGTCCACTCTCTGCCTTAACACAAGCTCAAATTCTTTTTGTGAAGCTTAGTATGGCCTTGTTGGTCGGGTCCTGCGGCAACGGACCCCACATTAGCAGCAAGACTTGCTTCAGCTGGCCAATGTTCTCCAACTTGGGATTAAATGTCTTGCAGCGTTCCAGCATAGCTCCCCAGACGTGATAATCAAGAGGGCTGAGGTCGAGTTTGTTAGTCATCTTTGCCAATGCATTTACTTCAGTTGATGTCAATAAGGTAGCGCCATCATAATCAACCTTGCCGTGCGAGCAAGCAGGCGCACTGTCCTGCTGCATAATAAAACCAGATGTTAGAGCATACCTGGTCTTCAATGAGTCTGGGTAAGCGAGTTCAATGATGAGTTTGACATCTAACCTACTGAATGGGATTAATTGCAGTCTTTTCTTGCAGCCGCAACACACACCGGCATATCTGATGCCGAAACCACGATTTGCTTTGCAAACTTGACCTTTCGATTACCAAGCGAATTTCGTGAAAATCGCGCTTTTTCCGTCAGATCAAGCGACCACTTCCTGCCTCTCTTCTGACATCTGATCTTCGTTACATAAACACGTTTGCAGATAGTCTTCAATGTGCTCAGGCTCCACTTTTCACTGGGTATTTTGCTATGATCACGCGATGTCTCAGTCTCTGTTCATGCAAAGTCCGAGTTCCCATTTTATCTTTTGCAGAAACTTTGCCCATGACGTTCATTGTTTGGGTTCACCAATTGAGACCTTAATCTATAAAATATCACCAAATACCAGCAGATTGCTTCATAAACAGCTTCTTTACAGCTCATAGTGAGGTCGTATGACATCATCATCAATGTGTGTGTGTTGTAATTTGCCAAACATCCTAATGAAATCACTTGTATTGGAGCATGATTCTCCGGATAATTGAAAAAACGAAATTTTAAGTTTGAACAGCTGTAACTTTTGCAAACATGAAAAGTTTCAAATGAAACTTTCAGGGATTGTTGTATATTCATTCCCCTTCAAATTGTGAAATTTTCGCAGAAAAACACCAATCGGCTGCGAAGATATCGCATTTTCCCCGGTGGTACGTTTTTTTTTGAGCCACCCTGTAGATCAAATATTCACTCTAGGACAGTTGGCAGAGAAATGTGAAGATTTTGCAAGGTCATCATCATCGTCGTCGTCGTCGTCGTCGTCGTCATCATCGTTAAACAGTAGCTACTACTAAACTTGCTACTACTACTAGACGAAGAACTTTTCCTTCTGTGACCTCTTTGAATGAATTACACGTCATTTTAATATGTTAAAAATTAACTGGAAATCAAATTTCCATTGCAAATGGTGTACCTTTAGCACACAAACAAATTCAGGTATAATATTAAATCTAGCAGAACATACATTTGCAAAGGACGTCTTAGGAAATTGAATAAGCTAAGCTGCTCTACTACAACTACAACTATTTCTACTGGCGAAATATCTTCCCACACTCCGCTGAGCTCAATGTCAGTATGTTATCAAATGCGCCTCTGGGTCCCATTCTGTTTCTACTCATAGGCCTATTCAGTTTAGCACTAAAAAACACATCACCGCGGCCACCCACACTCTCACCACTATCACCACCACCACTATCCATCCTCTATAATTGATTGCGGTATAATTATGGTTACGATGGTTACCCGTAACCCATCATCTGATACCCTATCCGCGTCGGGAAATTAGAGTCATACTATAGGTATTAATAGGAATTTTTAGCAACCCTGTCGACGACTTAATTAATCATGAATTGAAGAAAGCATTTAACACCTTGATTAAGATTATTTAAAGGTGTTTAATTATGTCTTTACATACAGATTCGAACGGAGTCCATCCATTGTACGAAACTTACTCATCTATATAAGTCGTTGCAAATTTTATTTAAAGGTGTTCTAAGTCCAAAAGAGGATATATACACTGCTTCTGACGTGATGTCACACTCCACATATTAGCGGAAGTTCAATTATAGTTGAGGATGGATGGATCCAGATTTGACGAGGGCTTATGATAGCAGAGGCCGCTATCCTCGATATTTTATAGCTGACCGTGAAGTTAATAGCGCTAATTTGATGATGATGATGACGACGACGACGACGATGATGATAATGATGATGATGATGATGATGATGATGATGATGATAATGGTGATGATGATGATGATCATCATCATCGGCGGATTTTCTGACTTTTTTCTAAATAATCTAGACTTTTCCGGGGAAAATGCACGAAACAGTAGTTAAAAAACAAGATTTAATGAAAATTTCTGATTTTAGAGCGAATGACTAAAAAAAGTCCTCAATAAATTTGAATGCAGAAACAGAAATTTTCTGATCATGAGTCTACCTACTGTCGTCATTGTCATCGTCATCGTCATCATCATCGTTATATTATCGTCGTCGTAGTCATGGCCAAACTGACAATACTAGTCTATTACTAAACTTGCTTCGTCTGTGGCCCTTTTAAATGAATTACATACAGGTCATTCGGATTCTTGAGTACGAATAATTATGCTAGTATCCTCACCGTCATCGTCGTCGTCACCGTCACCGTCATCGTCATCATCATCGTCGTCGTCGTCGTCGTCGCCGTCGTCGTCGTCGTCGTCATCGTCATAGTCGTCGTCGTCGCCGTCGCCGTCGTCGTCGTCGTCACCGTCACCGTCACCGTCACCGTCACCGTCACCGTCATCGTCATCGTCATCGTCGTCGTCATCGTCATCGTCATCGACAGCGTCATCGTCATCGTCATCGTCATCGTCGTCGTCGCCGTTGCCGTCGTCGTCGTTGTCATCGTCACCGTCACCGTCACCGTCATCGTCATCGTCGTCGTCGTCGACGTCGCCGTCGTCGTCGTCATCGTCATCGTCATCGACAGCGTCATCGTCATCGTCATCGTCATCGTCGTCGTCATCGTCACCGTCATCGTCATCGTCATCGTCATCGTCGCCGTCACCGTCATCGTCATCGTCATCGTCATCGTCGTCGTCGTCGTCGTCGTCATCGTCATCGTCATCGTCATCGTCATCGACAGCGTCATCGTCATCGTCATCGTCATCGTCGTCGTCGCCGTCGTCGTCGTTGTCATCGTCACCGTCACCGTGATCGTCATCGTCGTCGTCGTCGTCGCCGTCGCCGTCGTCGCCGTCGCCGTTGTCGTCGTTGTCATCGTCACCGTCACCGTCATCGTCATCGTCATCGTCATCGTCGTCATCGTCATCGTCGTCGTCGTCGTCGTCGTCGTCATCGTTAAAATGAATCTCCTTCTAAACTTACTACTACTAGGGAAAGATCCTTAGCCCTTGGTCCTTTTGAATGATTTGCACGCCATTCAGATTCATTTGCATACGAATTGCGCTTTCCTCAGTATCTAAAGAGATGTGTGCCTCCTACATGTGTCTAGGCCTATTGATTGTGCAAACACGGTTGCCTATAATTGGTTGCAGCTTCTACCTTGTAACATGGAGTGCACAGGATCGATCATCTTAGTGTAGTGAACTTGAGACTCAAGTCTTTCAAGCAGTCACCTATTAAAAGCCATCGAGTAGGCAGCTTCGCGATTATAATTTTTTAGAGAAGCTCTATGGCTGTGGCTGCATTCTCAGCTGAGCTTATTGACATTATTAGCCGTGAGTCGACGGAAGCATTTTATTACCTTGTGGATAAATATTCAAAGGTGTCCAAATCATGTTTTTACGTTTGTTCTTTTAATCCGTGTTTAACGACCAGGGATGCCACTCTGAATTTTAAAAGCTTGAATAATACGATCGATAAAACGGCTGGAAAACCACATTCATTAATTCATTATATGCATTTATATAGCATTTATATAGCGCCTCTTCAAGGGCTACTCAGAGGCGCTCCCAACCTCAGCACGGCCAAATGGAACTATCTTAAGATGAGAGACTAAAGTCTGAGATGGATTTTTACAAAGAGAGCGGAATGAAAGTGTGTCATAGCAATACGTGGGTTTTTTGTTGAAGAGAGCGGGTGGTGGGGACGAAGGTACCAGGCTCGAAATTTCTGTTGACTTTTTGTCTTTCAGTAAAAAGTGTAAAAATTTTACTTTTTCCGATGGCCTTTTTAGGTTTTCATTACAAATTTCTCGACCCGGTTATCGTCCTTCACCTGTTTTTGCCTAAAAATGCAGGAAACCTACGTGCCAAAAAACCTAGATATGAGGGAAAATGCCTAGGAACAGGATCGAAATGACATGGTTCAATATGGTAACAGCTATAAGTTGCAGCAACATTTTCCAAGCAATTACTAGCTGGTAGTTGACAGAAGAATTTATTACAGTGGTAAAATTTATTTAAAGGTGTTTAAATATTGTTTTTTATTTGGATTTTATAAATTAAGTGTTCAGCGACATCTTGCGGCAAGCAAAAAGAGGAAGGCCGCATCGAGAGGGGACGAATGACATTGCTGACAGAAGCTGGGGAATGCGGCTCAATACAAGACAGACTCGAGTGGAGAGACATTGAGAAGAAGGCATAATATGAGTGATATGACCCATACAGGTTTTTGAGTCCATTCACGGTTGTTGATCTGTGGTTGGTCCAGTGGTCTGGAATGGCCTTCATTTTGAGCTACGCCTACACACTGGGTCTCTACTAGGATCCTTCCTTACTAAACTTAAAACTGTTCTTTGTGTAGTTTTTCTTGAAGGGGCGCTATATAAATTTCCGAATGAATGCTGATGGCGATGATGCGGCTGTTCATATCGAATGCGAGATTTGGACTATGGTATTTAACTTAAATTCAAGATGAATTGTCTTAGATTAATTCTATCCTTCGAATACCATAAACCGCAAATACAACAAATGAATGGATATTCGAAACGACTGACGTAGAAAGGAACTTTCTCAAGTCGGTTAAAGAAATGAAGACTAAATTCTGCGGGACATATCACGAGGAAGAGAGGAAATTTCTTCTAAAAGGAGGTAGGCCTAATACAAGTCACGCCACCAGGCGCTCGAGGAAGACCAATAACTGACTGGATGAAAACATCAATGAAGGAATTAACGAAGGTAGGTATAGTGGAGCTGTTATCAATTTCACAAACTGTTGAAGACGGTTTTTTCGCTTGATCTCGGCCGAGAGCGCCTCTGAGTAGGTACCGAGCGTACAAATTGATTGATCGATTGATTGATTGACTGACTGACTGATTGATTAATTGATTGATTGATCGATCGATTGATTGATTGATTGATTGATTGATTGATTGATTGATTGATTGATATGGGCAACAATGTTGGATGATTGTATACGACGCGACCGACCCTCGCAACAACGATGGCTAAGAAAAACGGCTACAACTTCGAAAGGAATCTATCCATTGTACGAAGCTGACTCATTTATATAAGCTGTTGAAGATTTAATTTAAAGGTGTTTAAGTTCAAAGGCGGATATATACATTGTTATTGACGTGATGTCACACTCAACGTCACCCTCGATTTTTGTTATAGCTGGCCGTGACGTTAATAGAGTTATGATGATGATGGTGATGATGATGATGACGATGACGATGACGACGACGACGACGACGACGACGACGACGACGACGACGATGATTATGATGAGGGGTACAAGGTCGTTCAAATCGACTGCAATATTATTTTTGGTCTACAATTTAAACGTAAATTCGAAATGTAGTGTCTGAGATTTGTCCTTCGAATACCATGTGCCACAAGGAAAACTAATGGCTGACGCAGAAAGTAGCCTTCTCAAGTCGATTAAGTAAAGAAAGTGTGCGAACAGAGAACATAGCATAAGAAAGAGAGGATATGTTTATATAAAATATTTAAAATATCTTTTAAAGGTGTCTAATCTGCAAAAAGCACATAATTTTTATTACGATTGCTTCAGATTTCATATTTTGGGTGTGAAATATTTAAAAAGGCGTTTCAGTGGCAATATTTTCAACAGGATATCATCATCATCATCATTATCATCATCATCGTCGTCGTCGTCGTCGTCGTCGTCATCTTCGTCGTCTTCGTCGTCGTCGTCGTCGTCGTCGTCGCCGTCGCCGTCGCCGTCGTCGTCGTCGTCGTTCACAGTTACTCAGCGCCATCGCCATTTGATAGCGGAGCTTAAGAAATGTTTGGTGGTAACGTTTGCAGCATTAGCAGTTGAGTTGATCTAATTTTGATTGCAATGCGCATGACCATGAATTTTATTATTGGCTATTAGGCGACGCGAGCATTTAACAACCGGTGCAAGATTATTTAAAGGTGTCTTAATAAAGCTTTACATTGGTTCTTTTGGTGAGTCTTTAACGACATCTTGCGGCAAGCAAAAGAGGAAGCCCGCATCTGCGGCATGTGGCCCAAGACAGACTGGAAAGGAGAGACATTGCGATGAGGGGATCGGTTACCTACGGCCATTGCTCGAGACCGTTGATGATGCTCGAGACCGTTGATGATGCTCGAGACCGTTGATGATGCTTGAGACCGTTGATGATGCTCGAGACCGTTGATGATGCTCGAGACCGTTGATGATGCTCGAGACCGTTGATGATGCTCGAGACCGTTGATGATGCTCGAGACCGTTGATGATGCTTGAGACCGTTGATGATGCTTGAAACCGTTGATGATGCTCGAGACCGTTGATGATGCTTGAAACCGTTGATGATGCTCGAGACCGTTGATGATGCTCGAGACCGTTGATGATGCTTGAGACCGTTGATGATGCTTGAAACCGTTGATGATGCTCGAGACCGTTGATGATGCTCGAGACCGTTGATGATGTTGACGATGAGGCAAACAAGGCCACTCATAATATTATTATTGAATACGAGATTTGGCATCGTATTTAAACTTGAATACGAGATGATTTGGGGGAGCCCCTTTGGCAGATATACTTTGTAAGCTGCTATTAGCGCCATGTATTGCAGGCTGTCTGCTCAATTAGCAACGTTAGAATTTGTGTATCCTGTGATCTCCGTTCTTGTGAATTGTTTAAACTTTGCATAATTGTACACTGTAACCGGTTGCGGTCTGTCAAAAGGATTGTTGCAATAAAGAGAATATAAAAAATTGCCTGAGATTAATTTTTATCCTCTGAATACCATGATAGACCGCAAGTAGGCCTACAACGCAGGAATTGGTACTCGAAGCGGTTGATATACAGGGTGGCTCAAAAATAAATGTACAACCGGGGAATATGCGATATCTTCGCAGCCGATTGAACTTTTTCTGCGAAAATTTCCCAATTTGTAGAGGAATGAATTTCCAACAATCCCTGAAAGTTTCATTTGAAACTTTTCATGTTTGCAAAAGTTACAGCTGTTCAAACTTAAAATTTCGTTTTTTCAAATATCCGCGGAAAATTGACGTCACTTGTAGATTTCCATGTCATATGATATCAATTTTCACTGCGACCTCAGCATTCCGTTTTGCAGTTTATTGTAAGGTATAATGAGAGTGTCCACTCCCTGCCTAAACACAAGCTCAAATTCTTTTTGTGAAGCTCAGTATGGCCTTGTTGGTCGGGTCCTGCGGCAACTGACCCCACATTAGCAGCAAGACTTGCTTCAGCTGGTCAATGTTCTCCAACTTGGGATTAAATGTCTTGCAGCGTTCCAGCATAGCTCACCAGACGTGATAAGCAAGAAGGTTAAGGTCTGGCGAGTTTGTAAATCATCTTTGCCAATGCATTTACTTCAGTTGATGGCAATAAGGTAGCGCCATCATAATCAACCTTGCCGTGCGAGCAAGCAGGCGCACTGTCCTGCTGGAAAATAAAACCAGATTTTAGAGCATACCTGGTCTTCAATGAGTCCGGGTAAGAGAGTTCAAAGATGAGTTTGACATCTAACCTACTGAATGGGATTAAATGCAGTTTTTTTTTGAAGCCGTAACACACGCCACCATATCTGATGCCGAAACCACGATGTGCTTTGCAAACTTGACCTTTCGATTACCAAGCGAATTTCTTGAAAATCGTGTTTTTTCATCAGGCCAAGCGACCACTTCCTACCTCTCTTCCGACATCTGATCTTCGTTACATAAACATGTTTGCAGATAGCCTTCAATGTGCACAGGCTCCACTTTTCACTGGGTATTTTGCTATGATCACGCGATGTGCCAGTCTCTGTTCATGCAAAGTCCAAGTTCCCATTTTATCTTTCGCAGAAACTTTGCCGATGACGTTCAGTAATGGGTTCACGAATTGACACCTTAATCTATAAAAATATCACCAAATACCAGCAGATTGCTTCATAAACAGCTTCTCTACAGCTCATAGTGAGGTCGTATGACATCATCATCAATTTGTGTGTTGCAATTTGCCCAAAAATATTAATGAAATCACATGTATTAGAGTATGATTCTCCGGATAATTGAAAAAACGAAATTTTAAGTTTGAACTGCTGTAACTTTTGTAAACATGAAAAGTTTCAAATGAAACTTTCAGGGATTGTTGGATATTCATTCCCCTTCAAATTGTGAAATTTTCGCAGAAAAAGCTCAATCGGCTGCGAAGATATCGCATTTTCCCCGGTGGTACATTTTTTGTTGAGCCACCCTGTAGAATGGAACCTTATCAAGTCGGTTAATTAAAGAAAGGAAGATGAAACACTACGGACACAATCACGAGGAAGAGAGGAAGTCGCTTGGAAAGCAGGTAATACAAGGCACAAAGCCAGGCGCTCGATTAAGAGGAAAACCAAAAATCGACTGCCGAACATCATCAGACCATGAAAGAATTGACGAAGGTATAGTGGAGAAAATAAATGGAGGAGAATTGTAGACGACGTGACCGACACTCGATGCATGGATCCGGATTTTTACGTAGTCCTCGAAAAAAGTTTCTTTGGCATAATATAATACGTGGATGGCTGAGAACATCATTAGAAAATTTGAACATTATACATCGACTGTGCAAAGCTAACGTACTTTTATCTAGAATCTAAAAAGTTATTTTAAGGTGTTTTAAGTCCCAAACCGGGTATTGCTGTGTATTAGAGAAAATATCTTCTCAGATTTCAATGAATAACACGTCGTTTCTGGTCATTGGGAACGGAATGCGCTGTGTCCACTGCATCTAACGACGTGTACCTTCTTGGGAGTTGAATCTATTGATTTTAGCTCTTCTTCTGTCTGATCCTCCACCTTCCAATTCCAGACGACACCCGCCTTAGTTGCTGACCCGCACCCTCTGATCCTCCGCCTTTACAATTCCAGACACCCGCCTGAGTATATAACTGTCTCCCGCCCCTCTGATCCTATGGTAACTCGACCCGGACCACCTTCGGACTACTCTTACGGACAACCCTGTTGACTCGACGCAGCGCTCGTGAATAAACTGGTGCCCCGCGCTTGGCTTTCGAGTAGCGTTTTAGAAGTTTGAACATTACGATTACGATTACGATTGAGGGATATATTATTTGGCTATTATTAGCGCTATGGCCTTTTAGTGTTGGACTCGATCCTTCGTGTTGGTTGCTGTGTATTGGAATCCTGAGATTCAAGTCCTTCATTCAGCGACATCAAAAGACGCTACGTAATAATATTATATAATGGAGCTTCATGATTGATTATTTGTGGAGCTGTGGTGGCAGCATTAGCAGTAGATTAAGTAACAGTACAGTTTTGTTTTTAATAAACACCACTACATAACACTGAAAAGTGAGTTGGCGGAAGCATTTAATAGCCTGGAAAACAATATTTAAAGGTGTCAAAATGTATCATTTTGTGTGTTCTTTTATTAATAATAATGATGACTGTGTGAGTTGCACTAGTGTTGATACACTCACCGATTGTTGTTATAAGTGTTTCAGTTTAACGACGCTGTGGGATAACAAAGATCATTAGAGTCGCCCTCCTTCTTCGTCGAGTCTTGGGACTGGCACTCTCAGTGTGCATACAGAGGCGGAATTATCATTAAATTATTTGTAACCCTACTACGTTGGTCAAAGAACTCACCGATATTACGAGGCAGACTTATTTATATAAGTCGCTTGAAAAGTTACTTAAAGGTGTTTAAGACTAAACGCGACTATTGGGCTGAGTTCAGATTTCATTTTACGGGTTGCGGGCCGAGGTGTTGAAAGGGCCTTGGTAAAATTGGACAAATATGGGCAGCGAACGTAAAAGGCTGGTATAGACCGTCGACAGAAAATCTGTGCAAAATGAAATCTTTAATGGTGTTCTTTTGACTTACAAAGAGACGAATTCAGGCCCGGACTAACAAATGTGGTAACCATGTTAGGCAGAATTGTGGTCCCCAAAGCCAGATAATCACAACAATAATGCCCATAATACGGAAATTTTTAACACTGAGCGTATTCATCCGTTACAAATTCACACCTTCATAACAGTTAGAATTTTTGCAATAAAATCTTATAATTGCATTTATTTCCCAATTATCACATGATCGTCATCTACTGTAACAGGTGTTTCACTCGAATCTGAACGCATTGTGGACTTTTTTCATAGAACCTATTCTGATTCTTCTACATCCCCCTAACTCCAATTCACGCCTTTTCAACTCTAAACATCAAGCACAATGGTCGTCTGTCTAAATCCTCGCATGACTTTCTGGATTCCTTGACCTGCGCTTATCCACTTTTCTATTGAACGCCTGTAAATAAGCTGGTTCCTGCATGTTAGCCATTGTGGGCTTTGCAAAGTTCCTAGTTTACGAACACACATTTAAGTCCATCCAGTCTAGTAAGAATATTGTTATGTTCACGGTTTCACAGCATTTAATATCGTGACTTAGAGCAAAAAGAATCCTGCAATTCATGCACTACCAATAATATATCGAATGCGTAGGGATATTTTCGCATTAATTGAACTTATAAAACACCATTTTATGGCGAGAATAAGAAATATAAATGTTGTTTTGAAACTTACAAACTTGACTAAAACGATCGTTATACCATTTATGCGTTAAAGAAATTTTTGAATGATGATTTTAAAAAAAAAACTGGTCTAGTACCTTGCTCTTAAGTGCTGTAATATGCCGAGCAAATTTCTGTCCATGGTAACGGCCTCTGTTGTCATAGACCCTGGTCAAATCGGATCCATCCATCTGAATGACGATACACTCATCATTTTGCGTGACGCGTACTTCCCTTATGACGTAACTAATTGTGAAGTGAATTTATGAAATCGAAAGTTGATTGTTTAATAAAATTTGTGATTAGAGTTTAAGTGTTGACTACCTACACAGTCTACACTTCGTCTTCTTCAATTCTCATATCCACTAGACCAGTGGTTCCCAACCTTTTTTGACCTGAGGGCCACTTTTTCTAAGTTGGAGGACACGAGGGCCACTTTTTCTTAGTTGAAGGACATTAGGGGGCCACAAGGTTAAAATTGTATTAACTAGACGCTTATAAAATTGTTATAATTGATTCAAAATATAATGTTTGATGTTATTTATCGACCTTTAAAATAAACTAATTTGTAATAGAAAATAATAATGTGTTCTATCCTGTCCAAATTGTTAATTTTTCATATATCTCTGATAATTCTTTGAGAGATGAGGGCCATTTTCTGAGGCCTACGGGTCATTTTCTGAGGCCTGGCGGGCCATTTTCTGAGGCCTGGCAGGCCACTTTTGGCCCGCGGGCCACGGGTTGGGAACCGCTGCACTAGACCTACAACCTGTTCCACAGTCAATTATACAGATGACTCTCTGACGACTTGAGCTTCGTCAGCCGACCCCTTGGCCAATTCCATTAGATCCAGGATCTCAACCGTTACCGACTTTACCTCAGCCGGAGAGAAGCTGTTTACGAATTCCATGAGTAGGTCTACTGCAAAGTCGTCATCGTCATCATCGTCATCGTTATCGTCGTCGTCGCCGTCATCGTTATCGTCGTCGTCGCCGTCGCCGTGGTCGTCGTCGTCGTCATCATCATCGTCATCATCATTATTTTTTATTGTCATCGTCGTCATCGCTAAACTGACACTATTACTAAACTTGCTGCCTCTGTGGCCCTTTGAACGAATTACAGGTCGTTCGATACCTGAGTACGAATTATGCTAGTCCTCTGTGTCTAAAGATGTGTGTGTGTGTGTGTGTGTGTGTGTGTTTGTGCATGTGTGTACCTTGAGTTCTAGAATCTACCCTCTATTGATGCGGGATATGGTTGCCCATCATCTGAAACCCTTACTGCGTTGCGAAATTAGAGCGTTTCCAGGGCGTTTTTTAACGTGCAGTTATACACAAAATGTGCAGATGTGACTGAATTTGTGCAGTTGTAAAGGTAGTTATGTGGAGTGGAAATCATTAGAAAAAGGTAATTGTTTTACCACGGTACAGCGAAAAAATAAGCAGGAAGGTGAAAACAAAAATTCAAGTTGATTACTTAAAAAATGAAGTCGTCAGTTTTTTCGTCTCCGACTTGCGACATTTCTTTCGAAAAATTGTCAACAAACAAAACTGAACTAAAAAAACTTCCTGGTTGTGCAGTTCGACAAATTTCTTTAAAACAGCCCTGAGCCTTAGGGATGATTATGACGATGATTTTTTAGGAAACGATTCTTGACCACTTAATTCACCGTGAATTGGAGAAAGCATTTAAGATATTGGAGAAGATTAGTTAAAGGTGTTTGAATATGTCTTTACATTTGTTCCTATGAGCGTTTAACGACATCTTGCCGCAGAGGCGCAGACAAGACGTTTATTAATTAAACAATGCGAGATTTGGCCCAATACATTGTAACTAAACTAATACGATCCACCGATTGTTCGAAACTGACTTATATAGGCCTTTGAAAATCTAATTTAAAGGTGTTTTGAGTCCAAAATCGGCTAATACAAAGAGTGACATTCAGGCCCAAACCTTCTTACAGTTATAATTTTTATAATAATCTTTTTCGTTTATTCAAAAATCCAGTGGACAGACCGCAACCCTTAAAAGTGCAGTTGAAACAATTCACAAGAACACAGATCACGGAAGACCTAAATCCTAAATTCTTAATTACTAATAGAATAGACAGCCTGCAATACAACGACGCTGATAGCAGCCTACAAAGCAAGTCCATCCTACGGGGGCTTCGGGAATCGAACTCAAGTTCGCTTAACTCAATGCCAGTGTGCTATCCAATGCGCAACCTCCGAAATGGTTGCTTTGTATGGGGAACTTGAGAATTAAGTCCTTCACTCAGCGACATCAAGAAATACTTTGTAATTAAATAAAGGAGCTTCATAAATGATTATCGGTGGTGACAGCGGTGACAACAGTAGACAGAGCAGACCGTTGTCTAATTTAGGGTCACTTTTTCTAAGTTGGAAGACACGAGGGCGATTATTTCTTTGTCGAATGAGCACACGAGGTTAAAATTTAATTGAAACAATTCACAAGAACACGGATCACAGAAGAAATAAATCTTAAGTACTAACAGAACAGACAGCGTGCAATGATGATGATGATGATGATGATGATGATGATGATGATGATGATGATGATGATGGTGCTCTGCCCGAATGCAGTTTCATTGGCTTTACGCCCCTGAGGATGAGATGAGTGAGGTGGTTTCCCGTTGCCTTCCTCGCAGACAATGATGGGTAAGCAACTTGCCCAAGGTCGCTCCGTAGCAGCTTGCACCCCTGCGTCCCACACATGCTAGCCCGAGATATCTAAATCTCTGAATGTCAACTCCAAGCTCGGGGCTTGAACCGCATTCCGTTGCACCAAACAGACGTATGCCCCTCTCGCTTACCGGTGTAGCTAACTAGGCAAGTAATCCATCGGCGCTATAATTAACAACCCACAAAGCACGCCTATCCCTCGGGTTCTTTGGAAATCGAAATCAGCTTCGTCATAATCATCATCATCATCGCCGTCGTCGTCGTCATCAGCAGCTTTCTTCTTTCGAAGTGTTTTTGAATTTGGAAAGGAACAGCTGGAGTTGAGTAATAGCGGTGGTTGTATTAGGAGGACGACCAATGTCAGTAGGTTGTTAGTACTGATAAACTCTGAATTGGAGGAAGTATTTATTAACTCGGAGAACATTTCCTTAAAGGTGTCTAAATATCTCTTTACGTTTGTTGTTTTATTCAGTGTTTAACGACATCTTGCGGCAAACAAGAATGAATCAAATAAATCGAGAGATGTAAGGCTCATGATCCACCAAATATTTCAGCTGATTAACTTATATATACCGTTGAAAACTTTACCTAAGGGTGTTACAAGTTAAAAAATCTGCTATACACCGTTACTTAAAGGTGTCGAAAAAGGCTATCATAGGACCTACTTAGTTCAGATTTTAATTTTGGTTGTGAATTCTTTACAATGGCGCTTCAGTGTTATTTTTCAGCAAGTGGCGGCCAGGATGTCGAAAGAGTTGTAGTAAAAAGCGGGGCAGCCAGTTTGGAGGGTCTGTATTAACCCGTCTCAAGAAATCACTTTTATCACGCAAACAGTCACATTCAGGACCGGACTAACAAATTTGATAGCCCTATGCAGTAAAGCCTTGGATTAATATCGAAGGATATGAAGCCGATACTTCTCAACCAATCACAGATCGCGTTTTTCTAATACGTCACGGGCGATGTGTGACGTCCATCCGGGTAATCAGCAGGGCAATTTCCGACAATGACGCATCGTTTCGACGGGTTATTTTTAGTCGCCATCGGTATAATCGGGAAAAATTCATATAAATTCATATATAAACTCCAATCATAAAGTTCTTCATTTGAATACACTTTGGTTAATTTGCAAGTTCTCTTTATCATTGAATTAATTGGTGAACATAACAAAGCCGATTGAGGCCTATCCTGCAAAATCCCGGGTATAGCCACAGCCATAATCCAGGTCAATGGCCCAATTTTCGTCGGTTTCATAAACCTTCGATATTTTTCCCAGGTAAAACTTTTTGGACCCAGTCCAGACAATTCGAATGATGACCCATATAAAGTGGTGCTATAATAGGCCTGTTGAACAAATTCGTCATTTACAAATTCGCATTTTTCTGAACACCAAAATGCGGATAATTATTTGTTAGTTAATATCGAATGACACTTTGGGCGATCGAGGAAAATACTTAACCGAAGCAATCGCTGTGTATACGAAGATGTTTCGACAGCGGACGTCAGTTAAATTACAGGTAGACTTTATCTGCTCTCCTGTTTGTGTAAAAAAATCTTCGTTTCATAGCTCAATCTGGCACACCGCAGAATGGTTACATGTGCAGGTTATATGAAATACGGCCCACTGTAGCACGACACGCAGGTCGGCTTTACAGCAGTGGGTTCGGTAACTTAACAAATGGCCTAAGTACTGGATCACTTCTGGTTCGGCCAAGCCAGAAGTGGGAGGGGCTATCTTTTATTTTTAGCAGAACCCGAGTCAAACAAAACAACAGAAGCAACATAACATGTGTAAGCAACATTCGATTTTCCACTAGAAGTGTGCACCGTGTGAATGCTAGTTGCTAAAACTCGCCGGAATTTACGGTAGGTGGTCGGGCCGGTATTCCGGTCTTTCGGGTATACACGACTATGAGGCAGGCCTGGCGGGTTAAAAGGGTTAATTAATGACAAGCTACTATAATTTTAATCCGCCAGAATTAATTTTGGAATCATTTAAGTGACGCACAAATGTACAATAACGCCTCCCTTTTTATCTGTTTTTACACGGATGTAGAACATTAAATTCCCCAGACAAAAACTCCCCGATAGAAACCACCGATTTAGTCTTTGACATTAACTCTCAGGGCAAAAAATCTTCCCGGCGCAAATAGCCTTTTACTGTAGCTAGGCCTAATTGACAAAACGCGCTTCATCATTTTGTTACAGTTAAGCGAATATAATAATAATAATGAATCCATCTTCTATTTAAATGGTAGCAATTGCTTTTATCAATCCAACTTCTATTTAGATTACAAATATTTTCGTCAATTCATCTACAATAATTAATGGGGATGAGTGCGACAACAGTTTTCCAACAATCATGACTATTAACATTGATTCATTAATTTTTTCGATTTAAGGAATGATTTAATACCCTAGATAACATTATTTACAGGTGTCTAAATATGTCTTTACCTTTGCATTCATTTTGTGTTTAATGTAATGTAATGTAATTAGTAATTCCTATAGCACCGCTCACAACCAAGGCCATTCAGTAGCGCTCCCAGTGCGATAACCCCTAGAGAAAAAATAGGTCTCAAGAAGAGAGAGAGATGTAGATAACGATCCTGAAAGTAGAGTCCCACGCAGAGTGGAGGGAAGAGAATTCCACAAGGAGGGCCCAATGATGGTGAAGGATCGAGTTTGAGCAATAGTTGTCCTAGCTCGACATCTTGCGGCAAACAAGGCCGTTCATAGCTGTGGTCGGGAGCGCTACTGAATCTCCTAGCGGCGCTTTATAAATGTTCAATTACAATTACAATTACAATTACATATAGGTTGCAAGAGTGTCCTATCTCATAAATAATCCACTGGTTAGCTGATTATGATTCTTATATATGCCGAAGAATAGCTATTTAAAGGTGTTTTAGCGGCAGAGTGGCAATAATGTTTAATTCAGATAATATTGTTTTCTTGAAATCTTTACAACGGCGTCCCATTGGCAATATTTTTAACCGTTCGCCGGTCGGGGTGCCGTGGGGACCTTAGCAGAATGGGGTAGCGACCAGGGATGGCTGGATTACCCCGTTCCCAGAAAATCTGTCCAAAATTCAATCGCTAATGGAGCACTTTTTGCATTTAACAAATTTTTTAGCTTTGTTCCGCGAAACCTTGGGATAATATCGAAGGGATAAGAAGCCGAAGCCAATCAGCCAATCACAGATCGAATTTTTCTGATGCGTCACGGGCGATGTATGTGACGTCCATCCGGGTAATCAGCAGGGGTAATATCGAACAGAGTCGCATCGTTTCGACGGATTATTTTTAGCCGCCATCCGTATTATCGACCAAAATTTCGTCTATATTCATATAACTCCAATCACAAAACTCTTCATTTGAATACACTTTGACTGTAGTGAATTTGCAAATTTTTTTGTCATTGAATTAATTATTGGTTTTTCGCTACAATAGTCGTCAACATAACAAAATGTAATGGCTGATTGACCTTACAAAAGTCCCGGATACAGCCACAGATATTATCTAGAATTCTAGGTCAATGACCTAATTTGGTTTCATATACCTTCGGTAATTGTCCCACGTAAAAATATATCCCAACGATGACATATAAAACGTGGTGTTAATAGGCCTATTGAACAAATTCCTCCTTTCAAATTTGGCGCCTCTCTGTATACCAAAATGCGGAGAATTGTTTTCTTCATAAAAAAAACATATCCGGTTGACAAACCATGATCGGTTATAGTGTACAGTTATGCAATCCGAAACAATCCAGAAGAACACACATCACAAATCTTTCTTCTTTATTTTTGTTCACTTAGACCACCTTTCCAGTATAGTGTTAAAATATACATGCATGGTCAGGCTCAGCATTATCGAATAGAGTGATTTTTTGGTAATAAAATGAATGCTGTAACTCAAGCCTACCACCATTACAGCGAATGTGTAGGGATATTCTCGCATTCATTCGACTTCTAAAACACCATTTTATCGGAAGTATATTAAATACAAATGTTATGTAATACTTTCTAACTTGACTACAGCTCTCTTTTATCAGTTTTTCACCATCCATCCACTTTGTTCCGAAAACACTATCATTACGTCACAAATTTTATTGAGGATGATGATAGACCTATTATCAACTTGTTCTGTGCAATTTCTTGCGTCACTAACATTGGCTCCATTCCATTATGACAACATTTTCTTTAGCTACAGTACTTTGTTACGTCATTTGCTACGTAGCCCTATAGTGTCACGTTGTTAGAGTAACGGCAGATAGGCCAACCATAATTATGTATTATGACGACACATCTTTGTTCTACCAACACTTCGTTACGTCATTGGTTATTTATAGTGTTGCGTTGCTAGAATAATGGAAAATAGGCCTACGGAAGGCCTATATATATTATGACGGACCCTCTTTGTTATACAAACACTATTGTTACGTCATTAGCTTAATTGATGAATATGGTGCTGACGTGCTGTAAGGACTGTTGCTTTGTCACATGGACTCTTCGCTAATTTTTAGGACATAAATTTATTACATATTTTGTTGAACATTCCTTAATCCAACTCTGGGTCTTCCGTTTTCAAACAGTATGTGATGCGGGACAGGTCGGCTCTTACAAGGGGTCATTGAAAAGTATCGCAGCACCAGGGCGTGCACCAGTCTTAATGTGGCCATGTTTGCATGATTTTTTTAGTGATTCTGTAAGGTTTGGGCCCCACAGTTTTTACTGAACAGGGCCCCCACAATTATTAATGTCCGGCCCTGCTTCTAGGATGTTTCCACTATTGATTGTGGGATATGGTTGTCCATTTGCTAGAGCAGTCACCTTATAACGCTGAGATTACTGATTCGATTATCTGATAATCTTGCTGTGTTGGGAAATTAGACCCTTTCTAGATGTGGTAACAGGGATGATTATTACAATGATCTTCCAGCGCCTTAACCCTCGGGCTACCAAGGGGGGTGGTTGCCACCCCCCTAGGTTTTTCGCCAATCAAACGCGTTTCGTCTGGAATAAAATTTTGAAAAAATTGGTAGCTGTAGAGGATTCATTGGGACACATTTTGATTTAAAATTTTGATGATGCCCCCTACCGTTCAAAAGTTACACCCGATATACCCAAGGTACCAAGGGGTGGATACCACCCACCCCCCTAGAATATCATCTGTAACTTTTCCGCCCCTTAATATTAAGAGACACAAATTATACCGTTCTATAGAGGGAATGTGGGGCTACATTTCCATGCTCATTGAGTTGTCTTATGACAACCGGAAGTGCTCAGAATAAATTAAAATATATATAAAGGTGTTTTATTTTCATAAAATTGTCATGTTTTTTCTATTATAACTTATCCATAATTTATATTTTAATAAAAATAAATTATGCCATTCTGTAGAGGGCATTTAGGGCTATTTTTTAATACTAAATAATTTAAAATTTGATGACCGGAAGTGCTGAAAATAAATTAAAATGTATAAAAATGTTGGGTTTTTTTGCAACGCGAACCGATATGTGTGCGTAAACGTTTTTCAGCAGCTAAAACATGTGTTTTTGTTTTGATTGAGCATAAAACAGACTTATTACTAGTTTTTATAGTTGAATATTGGACTTTATTATATGTAAACTACTTTTTATATATAAATCATGTATAAAACACACAGAATCTAATATATTCCCTATGCGTAAGCATACATTTTGTGGAATCGATTTGTACCCATGGTAAAAAATTCATAATTTCGAGGTGCCTTCATATTTTCCAAACCTAAATATACCATTTTGTGCAGAAATGAATGCTGAATCCAATGGTGTATTACAAGTTATGATATCTCAAACCAAACCCGAAACCCAGGGGGGGTGGTAACCACCCCCCCTTGGTAGTCAGTGTTACAAAAAAAGCTTGGTAGCCTGAGGGTTAACATTAGCCGTGATTTTATAAAAGCATTTAACACCTTGTAGAGGATTATTATATAAAGGTGTTTAAATAAGTTTGTTTCTAAGAGCGTTTCTAAGCGCGTTTCTAAGCTGCCGTATACAAGGTCGCTTTATCGACTGCAAGATAATTATGGCCTAATACATTTCATGTAAAAATTTTATATAGCCACTATCCACCGATTTTTGGAAGCTCACTTATTTATATAAGCTGTTGAATATTTTGTTTTATGGTGTTTTAAATCCAAAGGCTGAGATTTTGCTAAGTTCAGACTTTATTTTTGGGTGAGAAATTTTTACAACGGCGTTACAGAGGCGATAATTCTTCAGCAGGTTGCAGGTCAGGGTGCCAAAGGGGCCTTTACAAAATGGGTGGCGATCTGGGAGGGACTGGATTAGCCGGTCCCCAGTAAATCTTTGCCAAATTAAATCGTTAATGGTGCACTGTTATCAAACAACCAGTCAAATTCAGGACCGGATTAGCAAATGTGGTAGCCATATTCAGAGAAACCTTGGACTAAGAACGCCATTTTGGGCTATAACCATTGTGCAACTGCATAATTAAGTTGTTCGATAGCTGTCCTCGCTCTAATTTAATTTATGTAAGCTAACAAGAGGTTTCATAAGATTTAGTAACGTGCAGCACATAGGTGTAAAATACGAAACGGACTAAAAAATGGAAAACCGTCGCGTAATCGTCATCAACATCATCTTTGTCATCGTCGTCGTCGTCCTCCTCCACCTCCTCTTTCTCTTCTTCTTCTCCTCCTCCTCCTCCTCCTCCTCCTCCTCCTCCTCCTCCTCCTCATCATCATCATCATTATCATCATCATCATCGTCATCTTCGTCATCATCGCTGAACAGAAACTACTGCAGTAACTACAATTTTTCGTTGGGTACGGAATGCGCTGGTCGTCAGTATCTATAAATGCCTTCCATGGAATTGCCTCTATTGACGGGATAAATTGAGGTTGGTCTAGCCTCTGATAAATTCCGCCCGTGGAGTCTATTATCGAATGGATACCAAGCCTCAACCTCTCATCCAATCAGAGATATCTCATCTAGTCTAATCTCATCGTATAGTATTGAATTTTATATCTTCTTATCACCTTCTCGAGATTACATTCATGCAAGTAAACAAATCGGTATCGATGGTGATTTATGGTACGCTATATAAATGAATAGCATTGGTGACAGCGGCGGGAACAGTGGCATTAGAGTAACAGTGGTGGTTATAGTAGCAGATCCTATTCAACTACAAGAACACAATTAATAAACTGTGAATTGTAGGAAATATTTAATACTTTGGACAAAAATTTTTAAAGGTGGCTAAAACGTCTTTATATTATTTTTTTCTTTAATTGAGTGTTTTAACGGCATCTTGCGACAAACAAGGCCATTTATATCGACTGCGAGATTTGGACTAGTAGTCTACTTGAGTTTTTACGACGCCGACTTACTTATATATGACGCGCAAATATTTACTTAAAGGTGTTTCAAATCAAAAGCGGCTCTTATGCTTAGTTCAGTTTTTATTTTTTAGGTGAAATTTATACAGTGGCATTCCAAATGCAATATTTTCAGCAAATAGCGGGCCATGGTGTCGAAAGGGCTACAGTAGAATGGGATGGCGATCTGGGAAGAACTGGAATAGCCAGTGGCGGCGCCAGGGAGGGGCTGGAGGGGGCTAAGCCCCCCTGAATGCGGCTCAGCCCCCCCAAAGCAAAATGCGGAAAATGTGTATAACGGCTTTCGTAATAAGAAAACTAGACAATGATCAATGTCATCGAAATCTATTTGAGAATGAAGTTAGCGACTTCATTTCTTGGCCTCAGTCTATGAAAACGGGTGACAAGTTTGCACCCTTACCTTTTGACCATACAACCGGACAGGGTTGTCGAAATTGTCGAAGAAACATCATGGCTCTTAGACACCTCGTTTCATATTGAAACCGTTTTGTAGGTATTAGACGTATAGAAATATCGAAATTGCCTAGTCCTTCAAAAAGTGGTGCAATGTTGTATTTTCTCTTGATTTTTCGCATATTTCACAAATTTTAACATCGTCACAAAAGAATGTTTAGGATTTTCTCTCTTCTGCAATCAACTATATAATCATAGCGTAGATGCTTGCGCCAGTGGCGTCGTCAAAGGGCAAGGTTTATAGCCTCTTAATGCGGATCGGCCTCCAAAGCAAAAAGCAGAAAATATCCATTACGGCTTATTTCGTAATCGTAATCGTAATCTCCTAATTTCTAAGGCGCCACTGGAAAGGGAAGCGCGGGGCACCGGCTTATTCACGAGCTCTGCGTTGAGTTAGGAGGGTTGTCCGTGAGAGTAGTCCGTGTTGGTCCGGGTCGAGTTACCATAGGATCAAGATCAAATACTTTGAGTCAAAAAGTTGTCCGTAAGAGTAGTCCATGGTGGTCCGGGTCGAGGTACCGTATGATCAGATGTGTTGAACAGCTAGATTCTCTTATTTCGTAATAAGAAAGCTAGACAATGGTCAATCGCATCGAAATCAACTATATATACAATATTATATATATATATATATATATATATATAAAATATTTATATATATATATATTTTTGTTGTATAGGTCATTTAATTCGTTGCATAGCAAATGCTACAAATTTAGTGAACCAGTTTTGTTGCATTTAGTAGCTGCCTACTGTAAACCGTTCCTTCTTTATGGAATGGAAGCTGTCAGCCTTCCCAAAAGTGAGCTGAACTATTTAGAGTACACTTACAGCTCTGCAGTATGTAAAATTTGTTAAGTCTCCCATAGTAGTGTTGCATCTGTACTGCACATCATGCATGAAAATAATATTACATACTGCTGGTTATCCAGAAGATTGCGTTTTATCCAGAAATTCCTTTGACACAACAATGTAGTTGTCAGATTTGCGTCATGTTTCTCTTACACACCTCAAATGTGTGCGCTCTTGTTATTTTCGGTATAATAATTATTATATTCTTGCTGTGTATACCACCACTGTCTGGGAATGTCGGCCTACGTTTGATATAATGGTCAACTAAGAAGTCCTAGTGCTATTAGCATATACATGTAAAACATTTGTGTTCGGATAATTATATGTATATATATATATATACATAAAATAATTGTGTGCATATATCTAAGCATGCATATTTTCATATTAAGGAAACTTAAACTGTTTTTTGTCATTAGTAATATGCAAGCATATAATAATTATAATAGTGTCATGTGAATTCTGTTGGACACCTTTATTGTGATTTATTTTTATTTTTATATGTGATTATTTAATTGAATGTCCAGGGTAACGGCCTCTGTTGTCATAGACAATTTCAGAATAACAATACTGTGTTGGACACCTTTATTGTGATAACTTGGGACTCGAGTCTGTGTCCATGGTTGACTTTTTATACTATAGTACTGAATTGCACACCATTGTATTGTGGAATTTCTGAATATTAATGCGCTGTTGGACACCTTTATTGTGATTAATTTTTATTTGTGATTACTTTAATTGAATGTCCAGGGTAACGGCCTCTGTTGTCATAGACCCTCTCTATGAATAATAATACTGTGTTGGACACCTTTATTGTGATAACTTGGAACTCGAGTCCGTGTCCATGGTCGACTTTTTATACGATAATACTGAATTGCACACCATTTTATTGTAAATCTCAGAATATTAATTCTGTGTTGGACACCTTGTATTGTGACTACTTGGATCTCGAGTCTGTGTCTATGGTTGACTTTTATACGATAATACTGAATTGCACACCATTTTATTGTGAAATTTCTGAATATTAATTCTGTGTTGGACACCTTTTATTGTGACTACTTGGATCTCGAGTCTGTGTCTATGGTTGACTTTTTATACGATAATACTGAATTGCACACCATTTTATTGTAAAATTTGTGAATATTAATTCTGAGTTGAACACCTTTTATTGTGACAACTTTGATCTCGAGTCTGTGTCCATGGTTGACTTTGTATACAATAATACTGAATAGCACACCATTGTATTGTGGAATTTCTGAATATTAATACGCTGTTGGACACCTTTATTGTGATTTATTTTTATATGTGATTATTTTAATTGAATGTTTAGGGTAACGGCCTCTGTTGTCTTAGACCATTTCTGAGTAATAATACTGTGTTGGACACCTTTATTGTCATAACTTGGAATTCGAGTCCGTGTCCATGGTCGACTTTTTATACAATAATACTGAATTGCACACCATTTTATTGTGAAATTTGTTTATATTAATTCTTTGTTGGACACCTCTTATTGTGATAACTTGGAACTCTAGTCAACGTGGTTTTTGAGTGCTTGCATATCGGTATGTCAAAGACAATAGGGACTTACATTACCTCACTGTCTGCAGCACATAGCTACTCGGGCTGCTGTGTGCACACGCACTGTATATACTCCATAGCCTTTGCTCAGCTCGGTCTCCAACTCGGGGTATGGTACAGCGCGGTCACGGCATAGACTTTACGCTAACGCGTTTGAGGACCTCCCATTCTCCTTTACTATCTTAGTTGGACACCTTTGTTTATGTTAATTCGGAACTTAATCTAGGATTGCGGCCGAATACACCAAAAATCAAAAACCTCAGCAATTAACCCACTCAATCTCCAACTACATCTTGCAATGGAATATTTATGTGGAGCGCGTTTGTGCCTGTGCACAATTTCTTGTAAAACCCTTGGTCGGTATGTGCTTCGTTCATGCATTCGGCACTCACAGCTTCGCGCCTACGGTGATTGCAATATGACCGCCCTGGGAAGAAAATGTTCTAGTTTCGTCTCTAGGAGGGAGGAAGGGCTTGGGGCTTCAGCCCCCCCAAACCTGAAATCCTGGCGCCGCCACTGGGAATAGCCCGTTCACAGAAAATCTGTTTTGAGTTAAATCGTTAAGGATGCACTTTTAGCACACAAACAGCCAAATCCATGCCATGATTGAAAACATTTGACAGCCTTGCTCAGTAAACTTGGGAGAATATGACGCCGAAACCTATAAGCCAATCACAGATCGTTTGCTTCTGATGCTTCACGGGCGATGTATGTGACGCCCATCCGGGTTATCAGCAGGGTAATTTCGAACAGAATCGCATCGTTTCGACGGGTTATTTTTAGTCGTCATCAGTATTATCGAACAAAAATTCATATTATCAACCAAAGGTTCGTCTAAATTTATATAAATCCAATCACAAAATCCTTCATTCGAACACACTTTACATAAATCGCATGTTCTCTTTAACATTAAATTCATTTTTCGATACGACAGTTTTTAACAGAACAAAACGTAATGGCCGAATGAGGCCTACCTTGCAAAAGTCCCGTATACAGCCCCGGCCATCATCTAGGTCAATGACTTAATTTTCGTTGATTTCAAATCTCTTAGATATTAGTCCAGGTTAAACTGTTGGGTGTCCAGTCCAGACAATCCCAACGATGACACATATAACTTGATATTATATAAGCCTAATGAACAAATTTTTCCGTTCTAAATTCGCGCCTCTCTGTATACCAAAATGCGGATAATTATTTTCTTCCTTTTTTGAAACAATCAGGTTGACAAATCACCGGTTACAGTGTACAGTTATGCAATTTGAAAGAATCCACAAGAACACAAATCACAAATATTTCTTCTTTCTGTGTGTTCACTTAAGCCTTTCCAGCTTAGTGTTAAAATATACATGTAAAGGCTCAGCAATATCTATTAGCGTGATTTTTGATATAAAAAAACGAATGCTGTAACTCAAGCCCTACCACTATTTATTGCGAATGTGTAGGGATATTCTCGCATTCATTAAATTTTAAAATACCATTTTTATAGCAAGCATATTAAATATAAATGTTGTTGCAAGCTTTCAAACTTGACTACAGCTAGTTATGGTACATCAATTTTTCACCATCGAGCCACTTTGTTCCAAAAACACTATTATTACGTCACACATTTTATTGGGCATGATGACATGGCTATTATAAACTTGTTCTGTGCAATTTGTAGTTTTTGAGTCACTAACGTCGCTGCTGCTACGACAATGGCTCTGTTCTATTATGACAGCATTTTCTTTATCTACAGCAGTTTGTTACGTCATTTGCTACGTAGGCATTATATTTATAATAGTGTCACGTTGTCAGATTAATGGCAGATAGGCCTACCATAATTACGTATTATGACGCTTCCAGCCTGAATTTTGTGGACAATCGTTACTTCATCCTATTTACTTCTTTAAAATACTTTTTGTTTTTGTTTCATGTAATAAGTTGCGGTGTGTCAACTTAGTTTTTCTTGAATAAACGAAGTATATATATATCTTTGATATACCAACACTTCGTTACGTCATTAGTTATGTATAGTGATACGTTGCTAGAATAATGGAAAATAGGCCTACAGCATAGACCTCTATATATTTATCCGACTCTGGTTTTTCAAACAGTATGTGATGTGGGACAGGTCGGCTCTTACCACGGGGCATTGGAAGGTAATCACAACACCTTAATGTGGCCCTTTTTGTGTGTTCTTTTTTTAGTGATTATGTAAGGTTGGGGTCACCAACAGGGCCTCCACATTTATTAATCCGGTCCTGCTTCTACGGTATTGATTGTGGGATATGGTTGTCCAGTGGTTAGAGCAGTCACCTTATAACGCTGAGATTACTGATTCGATTATCTGGCACGCTGGCTGTGTTGGGAAATTAGAGCCTTTCTAGTTACTTCGATGACAATGACAACGATTTTCCAGCGTCTTCGCGTTGATTGATTTCAAACGTGAGTTTATGAAAGCATTTAATGGATGGATCCGATTTGACCAGGGTCTATGACAACAGAGGTCGTTACCCTGGACAGAAATTTGCTCGGCTTATTACAGCACTTAAGAGCATGGTAATGAACCAGTTTTTTACTACCATTAAGCATTTAATACCTGGGAGAATATCATTTAAAGGTGTTTAAATATATCTTTATTTTTAGTTTTAAGAGCGTTTAACGACTGCAAGATTTGGCTTAATACATTGCACATAAGAACTAGTCACCGAATGCTTGAAGCTGACTTACTTATATATACCGTTGAAAATTTTATTTTATGGTGTTTTAAGTCGAAAAGAGGCGATTTTGCTTAGTTCAGATTTTATTTTTGGGTGTGAAACTTTTGCAACGGCAATAAAATTATGTGACCAGTCCTTACATTATGAGTCATAAGTCGCACAGCCGTTTTGTAAGCAATTTCAAACTCATCGAACTGACCTTATAATAGGCCAGCAAAATTCTTTATCCAAGCTGGATCAGGGTGAATACATTAAGTAGGTAAGGTGTTCATTTAACAACGTTGACTTCAAACTGTAAAACGATTCTGTAAAATCTGATGATGGTGATGATGGTCGTGGTGGTGGTGGTGATGATGATGATGATGATGATGATGATGATGAGATGATGATGATGATGATGACGATGACGATGATGATGATGATGATGAGATGATGATGATGATGACGATGATGATGATGATGATGATGATGATGATGACGATGACGATGACGATGACGATGATGATGAGGATGATGATGATATGATGATGATGATGATGATGATGATGATGATGATGATGATGATTAGGTAAACAAAGCCGTTCAAATCGACTGCAAGATTTGACCCAGTATTTAAGCATCAATTCGAAATGGAATGTCTTAGATTTATCCTTCGAATAACATGGGCCACAAGGAAACTAATGAATGAGTATTAGAAACGGCTGACGTAGAAAGGATCCTTCTCAGGTCGGTTAAATAAAGTAACTGTTCAATCATCATGACCTAGCACAAGGAATATATAATCTATTTATATATAATCTTGAAAATATGATGTGTCCAAAGTCCAAAAAGCGGATATTACGATTACTTCAGATTTCATCTTTATATCGTTTATATGAGCGCTTGTTATACCGCCCCTTCAAGCTCCCTACTCAGAGGCGATCCAGACTACAGAGCGGACAGTGCATCGGAATTTCACGTCGAAGCGCTGAACAATTGCGAGTGAAGGACTTGCCCAAGGTCCCTACGCGGCGACTTGAGGTTGATTCAAACCTGCAACCCTTCGGCTGCATGGGAAATTGTGATTGGTTGGTTAGATCGTTGGCCTTGTATTGTGCAAAGCCTAGATTCGATCTTCTCTGCAATGACCTCGAGACGACTCAAGTCATTTACTCACAGTTACTCCGCGCCATCGAATGGGACTTCGCATTCAGATAGTGGAGCATAAGAAATGTTAAGTGGTAACGGTTTCAGCATTAGCAGTTGAGTTGGTTTCATTGTGAAAGTTGTTGGTTTTAAGCCGACGGGAGAATTTAAGAGTCTGTGTAAAATTATTTAAAGGTGTCTTAATAATGTTTTACATTAGTTCGTTTGGTGAGTGTTTAACGACATCTTGCGACAAGCAAAAGAGAAAGGTCGCATCTGCGGGATGCGGCCCGCATTTAATGAAAGTACACATGGAAATTGATCCAAGGGACACCCGCAACAAATCAGCTGTCGCCATATCAATAATGACATTTACTGCGTTATGAATATTCAACATTTACTGTGTATTGAATATTCATTAAGTCAACTGGGTTGCATTACGGCGGTAAATAGCAGGAATCTGTTGTAAACAGTGATTTTTGTTTAACTCGCCGATTCTGCGAAATGACAATTCTGTGCAGAAGTGCCGTTATACCCAATCAATCATTCTTTAGATGCTCTTACCCCGAAGAACGTTTCCTGAATGAAGTTGCATTAATGAAAATAATCCTTGTAAAAATTTGAGATGGCTACACGAAATAATCGCGTAGCTAACTAGAAGTTGGATTGATGAAATTGCTTCAATTTTAGATAGAAGTCGGATTTAGATTGACTAAAATCTTCTTGTTAAAATGTTAGCGGTTGGGTGTAAAGGAAACCAGAATACGTATTTTCATACCTGAAGTAGAAGGTGGATTGATGAAAATGTCCTGCCCTAAATTGGAGCTGGATATATGAAAGTGTCTTGCCCAAGACAGACTCGAAAGGAGAGTGATTGTATCGAACATAATACCTCCATTGAACGAAGTATTTAATTTCTTGGAAAATACTATTTAAAGGTGTCTAAATATGTCTTTACATTAATTTTTTTTCTTTTATTGAGTGTTTAAGGACATAAAGCGGCAAAGAAGGCCGTTATTGTATTGATCCAACGTTTTTAAGACGCCGCCCTACTTATATATGTCATTCAAATTTTTACTTGAAGGTGTTTTAAGTAAAAAAAGCTGCCATGAGGTTTAGTTCAGATTTTATTTGCGGGTGTCAAATGTTTACAATTGTGTAGTTCCTGTGGCAATATTTTCAACAAGTGGCGGGCCATGGTGTCGAAATGGCCTCAGGAGAATGTATGGTGGCGATATGGGTGCGACTGGATTAGCCGGTTCCGAAAAAATCTTTGTAGAAATTAATTGATAATTGTGTTCTTTTAGCATACAAACATTCAGATTTAGGAACGTGTTAAGTAAAAACATTTCGGTTCGCGCTTTGTCGGCACGATTTTGTCTCGGCGCTAATGACGGGGCATCGTGATTAACAAATTTGAATCAGTAAAGCCTGGGATTAAAATCGAAGGGTTATGAAGCCGCGACTTCTCAGCCAATCACAGATCGTATTTTCTGATGCGTCACGTGACGTCCATCCGGGTTATCGGCAGTGTAATTTCGAACAGAGTCGCATCGTTTCGACGGTTTTTCGTCGTCATCCTTATTATCGACCAAAGGTTGGTCCAAATTTATCTCCAATCACAAAATTCTTCATTTGAACACACTTTATTTAATTTGCAAGTTCTCTTCATCATTGAATTAATTGGTTTTTCGCTACGACAGTCGTTAACTTAACGTTTGTAGCTAACTGCCGATTGAGACCTACCCTGCAAAAGCCCCGGATACAGCCACAGCCAACATCTAGGCCAATAACCTAATTTCTGTCGGCTTCATATCCTTTCGATATTAGTTCTAGGTAAAACTGTGGGAACCAAACCAGACAATCCCGACGAAGTCACTTAAAACGTTTTGTTACTGGTCTATAATTATTGTACGAATTCGTCATTTATAAATTTAAGCCTTTCTGTACGTCAAAATACGGATAATAATTTTCTTCCCATATTCAAACAGTAGTAGTATATTCGTTTTAATTTCAAAGACAATCAAAATGCGGATAATAATTTTCTTCCCATATTCAAACAGTAGTAGTATATTCGTTTTAATTTCAAAGACAATCAGGGTGACATACCGCACCAAGTTACAGGTCAGAGATGTAAAATTACACACAGAAGTAATAATAAAGCTTAGTAATAATAAGTAAGTATATTCTTTAAAGTACCAGCTGCAAAACGCACTCTGGTTTACAAGCATAAAATATAAAAAAAAACATGAAAATAAAAAACAAATGCAAGACAAATCTGGCAGCCATCAACGGCGCCAATCATATAGCTCAAGCCTATTGATGGTAACGTCACGACAGAGTCATCCTTAGGCAAAAACGCCACTCGAGAAGCACAAGTCACCACAGTCGAAATCAATCCGATTGACAGTGTACGGTTATGCAATAGAAATAATTCAGAAGAACACAAATCACAAATCTTAACTACTAACAGCGCCTTATAGTATTGAGACGTGCTCGATCCTTTGTGTTCATAAATTATTAGTGGTGGTGGCTGTGGTGAAAGTTTTAGCAGTAGAATAAGTAGTAGTTCAGTTATCGTTATTATAGTAGACACCAGAAGGTAACACAGATGAAACGTGAGTTGACGAAAGTATTTAAAAGCCTGGAGAACATTATTTAAAAGTGTGCAAATTTATCAGTTCGTGCGTTCTTTTAATAATAATAATAATAATAACTGCGAGAGTTTCACTAGTATTCTCCCCGCTCCTGGCCAAGTTCTTACTTCCCGACCCTCAATCCCTGCTCCCAAACCGCCCGCTCCCCATCCCACACCACCCCACCCCACCACGCCACCTCCACCCAACCCAATCCACCACACCCCACCCATCTCACTATGCCCACTTCAACCCACCATAACCCACCCCACCCCACCCTCTCCACCCAAAACACTCCACCACATTCCACCTACCCCACTACACCCAATTCAACCCACCTTAACCCACCCACCCCATCCCAACTCAACCCACAGCACACCATCCCACCTCACCCCAAACCCATACCCACCACTCCACCCCGACCAACCCCACATCATCCCACCCCCAACCCCTTACCACCGACAGAGTAGTGAAGGTTTGGATTGAAACGGCGAAAAACTGTGGAAATGCATCAGACAGACAGACAAGACAGACATACAGACAGACAGACAGACAGACAGACAGACACACGCGGACAGACAGGATCTTCTTTTTATTTATATACTATTTGTTTCAAAATTATAGTAGGGCTAATATGCCTAAGCATGCGAATATAATAAATAGATTATATTGTGATAGAAATAAATGACGATGCTGTTATTATTATGATAGATCGTTAATTAAACATAATCGCAAATCAAAGAAAGATAGACACAAAGTCCATAAACTCATAGAAGGTTTATATTTCTGGAATCTTCTCGCGTACACCCCTATCGGCGCATGGCGCACCCCAAAGGGTACCAGAGTTTGAGAACACCAAGGGTGGACCATCTGCCTTGTAACACGACGAGTCTGGGATTCTGGGTTCGATTATCAGAGATTGCTGCTGTGTATTGCGAAGCTTAGACTCAAGTCCTTCAATCACAATATCTTAGCGCCATCAAGAAATGCTTCGGAATTATATAGTGGAGCTTCATCAATGATTCGTAGTGACTGTGACGGCAACAGTTAGAATAGCGGCAGAGTTATAGTAACTGTTGTGGCTGTAGAATTTGCAATTGATATACTTGATGAGCCGTACACGACGGAAACATTTTGTTAGCATGTGGACTATTATTTAAAGGTGTCTAAATTGATAATATTTTGCATTTGTTCTTTTTCGTTCATTAATTCCTTCTATGAATTTATATAGCGCCTATTTTTGAAATCTACTCCGCGAAAGAAAAACGACTTGAAAGATTAATTTATGAGGCAAGTTGAAATAAAACTTTTGTTGAATGTTTAACGACATCTTGCGGCAAATAAAAGCGCTCCCGACTACAGCGCGGACACTGCATCGGAGTTTTTTTCGACGACTCGTTACCTCTCGCTCTCCATGCCAGTGTGTTATCTTGTACACAACGAGGAGGTTACGAGGTCGACCCTCGCATCGGTGATAGCTGAGAGCAACGAAATGGAAAAGTTCAAAGATTTTATCCACCGTTTGTAAGAAGCCGACTTATTTATATATACCGTTCCAAATTTAATTCAAAGGTGTTTCAAGTCTGAAATCGGCTTTCTTCAGATTTTATTTCGGGGAGTGAAATCTCAACAGTGGCCGCGTAGGACCTTGAGCAAGTCCTTCACTCGCAATTGTCCGTGTTCTTCGGTTTCAAACATTCAGTGTCCGCGCTGTACAGTAGTCGGGAGCGCCACTGAGAATAAATCTTATGTGTCGCTATGTCAAGTGCTCGTACAAACTCAATGAAAGAATTGTCGAAGGAGGTGGCGAGTGGGTAACAGTGGATGATGATTGTGCAAAACGAGGCCGACCATCGCATCAAGGATGGTTGTTGAGAGCAACAGAAACGAATTTATATATAGTAGAGTGGCCTGGTGAAAAATGACCGCCTCTGAAACCACGGGCGCATTTGCAATGGATCTTTGTTGGAATCCTCACCCTTAACTATTTATGTTTAGACAACAAGATGACGATTCTAAGTGTAGTGGAAGCTGAGATAATTTAAAATCTGTTAGTCGGTCGGCCATTTTGAAAAATGACTGCTATTGGGGCCAGTGTTCAAATCTGTGATGGCAAATCCTTTTCTTATGACATTTTCGTAGTATGTACCAAATTTCATGCTTGTATCACAAAGTCAACAATTCTTTCACAGTTTGGTTCCAGGACGCTTAATTAATAGTGAATGTGATCCACCATTTGTACGAAACTGACGAAGTAGTTGATTTACATGTACTTATATATTCCGTTCAAAATTTTATTCAAAGGTGTTTAAAGTCCGAAAGCGGCTATTATACATTTTTCAGATTATAGTTTTGAAAGTAAAATCTTAAAAGCGGCGTTTCAGTGGTAATTTTTTAAGCCTGGGTGCCAAAGTGCCCTAAGCAAAATGGGGTAACGACAGGGAGGGGGAGAGGGCTGAAAATCTTTGCGAAATTAAGTTTTTATGGTGAACTTTTAGCATAAAAACAAATTCATAACCGGACAAAAAAGTGATATCCCTGTTCAGCAAACCTGTGTGGCCCCGACAGCCAGGACAGTCAAAAAATTGCACAATAAACGCGGTGTAACATTGAGCGAATTCGTCCGTTATAAACTGACGTCTGCAGGTTCGAATCCAATTCAAATCGCCGCGTAGGGACCTTGATCAAGTCCTTCACTCGCCATGGGCGGAGTTTATCAGGGTCTAGGGGGGGCTAAGCCCCCCCAAGAAGGCCCAGATTCAGGGTTTTTTGCCATTGCAATCAAGGCAATTTGTATAGCATCGTCGGTAGAAAGCTACTTCTAAGATGCTTTACAAACATATCCTAATTATATTATGGTCAAAGTGTAACTTCAACTGTTTTCTAAAAGCAGATTGAGTTTTTATTTCTTGAACTGATGCTGGAAGACTGTTCCAACTTCAAAGCGCATGCATGGGCTAGATAATCGAAAGGCACGATCACCGGCTTTAGTTTTGGTTGCATGGTCGGATACGTCGTCGGTCTTGGACGACCGCGGACGTGACCTAATAGGATCATCTGCTAGCGATCTGATGCTGTCCACGAGGTAGGGTGGTGCTCGGTTGTTCAGACATTGTGTGCATCCTGGTGCAAAGTTTGAACTTGATGCGCTCGCCTATTTAAAGGGTGCGCGGACGGTTGATCGCCGGACGGTTGATCACCGTACGATTGACCACCGAGGACGTTTGATCACCGGACGATTGATCACCGGACGATTGATCACCGGTCTAGTGGTCATTGCAATTTATTAACTAAGCATGAAAGAGAAATGGCGCAAATACCGCTATAGTAAAGAGAAACATTTATATAAAGCGATATGACACAGACTCAATCTACCACAAAATGATTGTACTAAATTTGTAATGAAATTTTAAGAAGTGAAATGTGAAAATATACTGAAGCGGCAAGCGTTATTAGACAGGTAACTAGTCAGATAGATCTGCAACTATACACACAATTAGACTAAGTAAGAGCATTTGTTTATCCTTTTTACAAAATCCTTTTTATACAACAACAAGAACTGAGGGTTTTGGGTAAAGCATAATCAGGCCTAATTTGACGTACGTAGCACTTTGATGGTCTGCGATAGGCCTTTAATCGTAAAGAACAAAAGACTTTTTTTGGATGCGTAATCCATATTCTGATGTGCTATTTGCTGTTTTTGTATAATATAAGAATTAACAGAAGCCGACGATGTTTCTCTTTACTAGCGGTAATTGGGCCAGTCGTCCTAGAACCATTCCAAGCCATTGAAGCTGGTCTCGGATCGCCTTAAAAATATGGTCGAACTTATTTAATCGCAGGACTAGGCGAGCAGCAGCATTGATGACCGCCTGAATCCGAATGATACTGCGCTGTGGCAAGCTGGCAAAGGCAACATTGCAGGTATCATTTCGGCTCAGGATCAAACTTTGCACCAGATGGCGTGTCACGTCTTGTGGGAGAGAGCGAGACACAGATCTCAGCAGCCTCGGTAATTGCGAAGCTGGTTTGCACAACATTACTCCAGTAACACTGGCCAACAATTTTGAACTCTTTTTGCTAGTGGAAAATTTTCAGCTGTTTCTTATAGTAGATTATGGTCTGCTGATTGCTTTGGTGTTTTTGTTGTTCTTACAGCACGTCAAGTTTTTGAGAAAACTGAAATATTTAGTTTTGGCAAACATTTGCAATTGCACACCTTTTTTAATTATAGTTGCAATGATGAACATTTTAAAACAATGGACTTTTCAGTTTTAGCACTTAATTATTTGCAATGGCACACCTTTTTTATTATAATTGCAATTATGAACATTTCAAAACAATGGATTTCTTAGTTTTAGCACACATTTGCAATTGCACACCTTTTTTAGTTTTGGCACACATTTGCAATTGCACACCGTTTTTATTATAATTGCAATTATGTAAATTTCAGAACAATTTACTTTTCAGTTTTAGCACACATTTACAATTGCACACCTTTTATGATAATTGCAATTATGAACATTTCAAAACAATGGACTTTTCAGTTTTAACACACATTTGCAATCTCACACTTTTTAAGTTTTTAGCACACATTTGCAATTGCACTCCTTTTAAAAATTTATATATGCAATTATGGCCATTTCAAAACAATTTACTTTTCAGCTTTAGCACACATTTGCCGTTGCACACCTTTTTAAAATCATAATTGCAATTATGAACATTTCAAAACAATGAACTTTTTTAGTTTTAGCTCACATTTGCAATTGCACACCTTTTTTAAAGTTTTGGCACACATTTGCAATTGCACTCCTTTTTTAATGCTACAATTGCAATTATGAACATTTCAAAACAATGGACTTTTCAGTTTTAGCACACATTTGCAATTGCACACCTTTTTTAAATATTATAATTGCAATTATGAACATTTCAAAACAATGTTTTTTTTAGTTTTAGCACACATTTGCAATTGCACACCTTTTTTAGTTTTGGCACACATTTGCAATTGCACACTTTTTTTATTATTATAATTGCAATTATGGACATTTCAAAACAATGGACTTTTTAAAAGAACTGTCATTGTCCGGAAAAATGGTATGTTTTTATGAGATTTTCAAATCGATGACCAAAAAAGGTCATCAACTGCTTTGGGCGGAGAATTTTTTTTTAGCCCCCCCAAGATCGGCAGCCAAACTCCGCCCATGTCACTCGCAATTGCTCGTGCTTTTCGCCGTGAAACTCCGATCAAGTGTCCACGCTGTAGTCGGGAGAGCCCCTGAGAATAAATCTCACGTGGCGCTATAACAAGTGCTTGTACAAACTCCACTTATCACATCATCCCCATCTATAGGTCTTTCACTCGAATCTGAAAGCATTGGATTTTTTTTCTTATAACCTATTCTGATTCTTCCAAATCCTCCTACCTCCCATGCACGCCGTTTCAATTCTAAGCATCAAGCACCACGGTCGTCTGTCTAAATCCTCGCCTGACTTTCTGGATTCCTTGACCTGCGCTTATCCAATTTTCTATTGAGCGCCTGTTAATTTTTGTTTGTTAAGCTGGTTACTGCATGTTAGCCATTGCACAGTTCCGAGTTTACGAACACACATTTAAGTCCATCCAGTCTAGTAAGAATATTATTATGTTCACGGCTTTACAATATTCAATAACGTGAATTAGGGTCAAATGAATTCTGCAATTCATGCCCTGCCACTATAACGAATGCGTAGGGATATTCTCCAATTCATTGAACTTCTAAAACACCATTTTATGGCAAGAATATCAAGCATAAGAGTGGTTTGAAACATACAAACTTGATTAACACGATGGTTGCCCTATTTAGGCACTGAATAAATTTCGGATTAACAATACACTCATCATTACGCGGGCTTCCCTTATGACGTAACTAATTTTGAAGTGAATTTATAAAATCCAAAGTTGATTGTTTAATAAAATTGGTGATTAGAGTTTCATGAGTAGGCCTACTGCAAGGTCATCATCGTCATTATCATCATTATTGTCAACATCGTCGTCATCGCCATCATCATCGTCATCCCCATCATCATCGTCATCATTTTATTATCGTCGGCGTCGTCATCGCTAAACTGACACTATTTCTAAAGTTGCTGCCTCGCTGGCCCTTTTGAATGAATTGCAGGTCATTCGGATTCAGTGTCTATAGAGATGGGTATAACTTAAGTTCTATGATCTATGATTGCACGATATAGTCACCCAATATCTGAAACCCTTGCTCAGTTGGGAAATTAGAGCCTTTGCTACCTTTGCTGCCTTTCTAGAGGTAGCCTAGTAATAGGGATGAACATGACGATGAATTTTCAGCAAAGTATGTATGTGCACTTGTTATAGCGCTCCTTAAAGATTACTACTCAGAAGCGCTCCCGACTACAAAGACTACTTGACCACTTAATTTAACGTATGGATGGATCCGATTTGACCAGGGTCTATGACAACAGATGCCGTTACCCTGGTCAGAAATTTGCTTGGTGTATTACAGCACTTGTTAAGAGCTTTTTTACTTACTTATTTTTACGTGATTTGAAGAGAGTATTTAATACATTGGAGAAGATTATTTAAAGGTGTTTAAATATGTCTTTGCATTATTTTGCTCCTATGAGCGTTTAACGACATCTTGCGGCAGACAATGCCGTTTGTACCCATCCAACGTGTTTACAACTCCGACTTACTTATATACACAATTTGGAATTTTATTTAAAGGTGTATTAAGTGAAAAAGTGATCATGAGGCCTAGTTCAGATTTTGTTCTTGGGTTTAAATTTTTTCAATGGCGTTCCAATGGAAATATTTTTAGCAAGTGGTGGGTCAGGTTGTCGAAATGACCTCAGGAGAATATAATGGCGATCTGGGAGGGACTGGATTAGACCGTTCGCAGAAAATCTGTTTTGAGTTAAATCGTTAAGAGTGCACTTTTAGCATACAAACAGTCAAATCCACGCCATAATTGACAAATTTGGCAGCTTTGCTCAGTATAATCTCGGACCAATATGGAAGGGATGTTAAGCCGAAACCTCTCAGTCAATCACAGATAGTATGCTTCAGCTGCGTCACGGGCGATGTATGTGACGTCCATCCGGGTAATCAGCAGGGTAATTTCGAACAGAGTCGCATCGTTTCGACAGTTTTTCGTAGTCCTCCATATTATCGAACAAAAATTTCATCTAAATTTATATACATGTAACTCAAATCACAAAATTCTTCATTTGAACACACTTTAGTTAATTCACATGTTCTCTTTAATATTAAATTCTTTCTCGCTACTAAAAGACGTCAACATAACAAAACGTAATGGCCGAATGAAGCCTACCCTGCAAAAGTCCCGGATACGGCCACAGCCATAATCCAGGTCAACGATATTAGTCCAGGTAAAACTGTTGGGAACCCAGTCCAGACAATCCCAACGATGACACATATAACTTGGTGTTTATAGGCTTAATGAACAAATTGTTCCGTTCTAAATTTGCGCCTCTCTGAATACCAAAATGCGGATAATTGTTTTCTTCCTTTTTTTGAAACAATCCGGTTGACAAACAACAACCGGTCACAGTGTATAGTTATGCAATCCCAATGAATCCACAAGAACACAAATCACAAATCTTTCTACGTTCTTTGTGCTCACTTAAGCCTTTCCAGTTTAGTGTTAAAATATACATGTTCAGTCTCAACAATATCTATTAGCGTGATTTTTGGTAAAAAAACGAATGCTGTGACTCATGTCCTACCACTATTATAGCGAATGTGTAGGGAGATTCTCGCATTCATTCAATTTCTAAAACACCATTTTTATATAAAGTATATTAAATATAAAGGTTGTTGTATAACTTTCAAACATTAGGCTAATACTTACAAACTTCGAAAGAAGAAAGCTCTTAAGTGCTGTAATACACCGAGAAAATTTCTGTCCAGGGCAACGGCCTCTGTTGTCATAGACCCTGGTCAAATCGGATCCATCCATCCATCAAACATTAATGCAGCAAACCATTGTTCAGCATCCAATCACTTTGTTCGAAAAACACTATTATTACGTCAAAAATTTTATTGAGCGTGATGATAGGCCTATTATCAACTTGTTCTGTGGAATTTGCAATTATTGCGTCACTAACGTCGCTGCTGCTATGACAATGGCTCTGTTCCAATATCACAACATTTTCTTTGTCTACAGCACTTTGCTACCTCATTTGCAACGTAGGCCTAATAATGTCACGTTGTTAGAATAACGGCAGATACATGCCTACAATAATTATGTATTATGACGACCCATCTTTGTTCTACCAACACTTCGTTACGGCATTGGCTATGTACGGTGTTACGTTGCTAGAATAATGGAAAATAGGCCTACAGGATAGGCCTCTATATATTATGACGTACCCTCCTTGAGGTACAGGAAAAGTCTGGCATGAGCCTGGAGGAGCTGAGAGAGGCAACAAGAGAGAGGAGACACTGGAGAGGATACATCACGAATGTCGCCAGAGCTCCAAGAGCTGACGGCACCAGGTGACCAGGTGACCCTCCTTGTTCTACAAACCCTACTGCTACGTTATTACCTTAAGTTATGAACATGGTGATGACTTGCTGTAAGGACGATTGCTTTGTTACCTGGACACTTCGTTAATTTTTAAGACATGAATTTATTGCATAATTTGTTGAACATTCTTTAATCCGACTCTGGGTTTTCAAACAGCATGTGATGTGGGACAGGTTGACTCTTACAATGGTTCATTGGAATGTATCACAGCACCCGGGCGTGCACAAGCCTAATGTGGCCCTGCTTGTGTGTTCTTTTTTGTGATTCTGTAAGGTTGGGATCAAACAGTTTTTACTGAACAGGGCCTCCACATTTATTAATCCGATCCTGCTTCTAGGATGTATCCTCTATTGATTGAGGGATTTGGTTGTCCATTGGTTAGAGCAGTAACCTTAATATAACGCTGAGATTACTGATTCGATCATGACACCGTTGCTGTGTTGGGAAATTAGAGCCTTTCTAGAGGTAGTAACATGGATGACTATTACAATGTTCTATCAGCACCTGAACATTTATAGTGAATTTATGAGAGCATTTAACAACCTGGAGAAGATTATTTAAAGGTGTTTAAACATGTCTTTATATTTGTTTGTAAGAGCGTTTAACGACATTTTGGAGCAAAAAATGTAGCTTTATCGAATGGAAGATTTTGCCTAATAATTGCATATAAGCACTATCTACCGATTGTTGGATGGCTGGATCCGGATTTGACCCGGGCCTATGACAACAGAAACCGTTATCCTGGACAGAAATTTGCTTTGGTTTTGGCATACTACAGTTCTTACTAATGAAAGTGATGATCTGTGAGGCGACGAGAGCATTTAAAAACCTGCGTAAAATTATTTAAAGGTGTCTTAATAATGTTTTACATTGGTTCTTTTGGTGAGTCTTTAACGACATCTTGCGGCAAGCAAAAGAGGAAGCCCGCATCTGCGACCCATGACAGACTCGAAAGGAGAGTCATTGTGATGAGGGGATCGGACACTAACGGCCATTGCTTGAGAAAATGGCGGCCAGAATCTTAAATGGCTATAAGTGAAGTGATGTATGCAATGGAAACTTGATTTCAGAGTCTATATCAACATTTTCGAGGTCAAGGAATGCAATGGAACCAATGTCACATATGTGGCACTGAACTAAAATCAAAATGGCGGACACAATGGCGGTCAGAATATTAAAATGGCCATTAGTGAAGTCATATGTGCAATGGAAACATGATTTTAGGGTCTAAGTCAGAATTTTCGTGGTCAAGGAATGTATTATTAAGCACCTTCGTGAGATTTTTTGTTAAGGCGCTATTTAAATGGTCATATACATACATACCTAATCTTTGTCGACGGCAACGGCCTCTGTTGCCATAAGCTGTCGTTAAACCATGGATCCTTTCTTCCTTCAAGCTTCACTAATCTCATAGCCACAGCTGTTTCGCTATTTGGCGATGAAGAAATTTCAGAATTACCATATACACATCATTATGCGTGACACGATCTTCTGCTTTGACGTAACTAAACAATGCTGAATTTATTATTATAGATTAGAATCCAATGTAGATTATGTTCGATCCTCTGAGATTGTTGTTGTGTATTGAGACCACGAGACTCAAGTCCTTTATGCAGTTACTCAACGTCATCAAGGGATGCTTTGTAATTATACAATGTATATATCCTGTCATCGTAATTTTATAGTGCAGGTTAATAAATTATTTGCGGTGGCGGCTGTGATGACAGAGGGATACCACTCATAGCTTTTTCCACCTAGATCCAGGTTTTCCGGCTTAATTTCGATTTCTACGGTTTTTGTCGAGATCTCGGGTTTTTCGATGGCTGATTTTCTGACTTTTCCCCGAAATATAGACACTTTTCGGTTAAATGCACGCACGAGATGTAAAAAACGAGGAAGATTGAAGGAAAATTCTTGATTTTAGAGCGAACCATGAAATATAGGAAATATTCGCTGAGATATAAAAATACATAATTATAATTAACAACTGCTTTTCAATGAAAAATATCCGACTATGTTAATTAAAAATATTATAAAAATTATAAGACCTAGGTTTATAACTTTCGGAGAATGATTAGACAATTGCAACTTGAGAAATGAATATTAAACCCAATAATACTGATAAATTAATTTCACGCGTCTTGCAAACAAAACAGGAAAAAGAATACAGAATGCTGACCTAAAACACAGTATATTAAGTTATTTGTGCTAAACCAAAAATGCAGTAGGTATACCGTGTTTTTGCTTGATATTCGTTTGTAAGCGCAGCAGCTTCTGTTGTTATAAAAGCAGTGCTGTGTTTTTGCTTGATTTCCAATGAAAAATATCCGACTTACTGTGTTTTGGCAGCTTAATATCTCGGAAACCAGTGAAAATAAAACTCTGACACTTACAGGACATGAAGATAGTAACATCTTAAGCGTAAAAAATGCAATAAAGTGATAAACGAATTTTTTGGGGTTACACTATTTTGGCTTTTCAGGGCAGAATTATAGTGGTGGTTGTATCAGTAGAAGCAACTAGTTCGGTTTGAACTAATTAACTTATTATTATTCCAAAGTTTAACGTCATCGTATGACAACAAAGGCCGTTGACGACAATACAATATAAGTGTACATAGCAGTAAAAATAAACTTATAGAATCTAAACAACACCAAAGAGGTGTCTAAACGGAACTGTACAATTTCAATGACATTCAACTTTTTGACAACATAAAGAAGTTCATTTGACTATCGCTCAGTTTGACACATTATGATAACGGGGTCATATATCTCAACATTAGACAGTACTATTGCAAATTGATTGTCTCATACAACTAATTACATTAGTAGCCAAAGTAATCAGTTTCTGTTACAAAAGTTCAATATATATATATATATATATATATATATATATATATATATATATATAAGTTCATCAATAACAATAATATTTAATATAATGCTTCTTATACAAAAGCAACCTGCACATTTAAAACATCAATCAAATAATTATAGTAATATTAATATTAGGCCTAATATTTACTTAAGATACAAACGCCATGTACAACTATGACGCAAACTGTTTATTCACAAAATACGCCGTTCAGTTATAAGTTTAATTAACCTATACACTTGATTTTGATATAAATTGACAGTCAATAGAGTTTTGACATATATTAATTTTCATCATTGAATATAACTAATTAACTATGAATTGGAGTAAGCATTTATTAGCTCGTAGAACATTTCTTTAAAGGTGTCTAAATATCTCTTTACGTTTGTTCCTTTGCTGAATTTTATCGACATCTTGCGGCAAACAAGGGCGTTCATATGAATCAAATCGATCGAGAAATATAAGCAGCGGTGATAATCCACCGATTTTAAGAAGCTGACTAACTGATATATGTATACCGTTGAAAACTTTACTTAAAGGTGTTTCAAGTCAAAAAGCGGCTATCATAGAGCCTACTTTGTTCCGATTTTAATTTTGGGTGTGAAATGTGAATTCTTTACAATGGCGCTTCAGTTGCATTTTTCGGCAAGTGGCGGGTCAGGGTGTTGAATGAGTTTTAACAAAATGGGGGCAGCCATTTGGGAGGGTCTGTATTAGCCCGTCTCAGGAAATCACTTTTATCACGCAAACAGTCACATTCAGGACCGGATTAACAAATTTGGTAGCCCTATTATACAGTAAAGCCAGGGATTAATATCGAAGGGATATGAAGCCGAAACCTCTCAACCAATCACAGATTGTTCTGATGCATCCCGGGCGATGTATGTGACGCCCATCCGGGAAATCAGCAGGGTAATTTCGAACAGAGTCGCATCCTTATTTTTTGTCGTCATCCGTATAATCGGAAAAAATTTCGTCTAAATTTATATAACTCCAATCACAAAATTCTTCATTTGAACACACTTTATTTAAACTGAAACTACTTCAACTATAATTAACTACAACTTTTTCTACTGGCGAGATATCTTCGCACACTTAAATAAACAGCACGTTGTTTCTGGTCGTCCGGTACGGAATGCGCTGTGTCCTCAGTATCTGTAAATGCGTGTGCCTTCCGTGGTATTGCCTCTGTTAATGGTGTGATATGGTTTTCCAGTGGTTATACCATCTGCCTTCTAAACATGGAGATTCTGGGTTCGATCCTCTGAGATGGTTGCTGTGTATTGAGACAACGAGACTCAATTCCAGCGTCATAATGATTAGTGGTGGTGGCTTTAGCAGTTTCTAGACTAAATAATCATCTGTTATGGTTGAAGAAAACGCAAGCAACACAAACAGCATCGATTAAACGAGAGTTGACGGAAGCATTTAAAAGCATGGTGAACGTTATATAAAGGTGTTTAATTTTGTCTTTTCGTTTTGTTCTTTTATTGAGTGTCTAACGACATCTTGCGAAAAACAAGGCCGTTCATATCGACTGCGAGATTTGGCCAAGTGATATCTGATATATGATCCACTCAAAAAACTGCGATTGCAAAAGCTCTTAAGTGCAAAGCTCACACAGATCAGAGGGTGCCCAGCCTGATAAGCATTGTTACACCCATTGAGATGTATTCTATATATAATATACACGCTAGAGAGAGCATGACGTATCTGCCCTGCAGTCAGATATGAAGTCACAAATTTAGCCTACAACGCTCGACCAATCATAGGCGATTTCTTATACCGACCAATCATACACAGTCTTACAGCATCGATTTGAAAAATAAATAAACCGACATCAGCATTTTTATAATAAAACGAACATGTCGATGCTTGTTTGTTAATTTTGCAGTTTCTTGCAATATTGACAAGTGAACATCGGCAAGTTCGACTTATTATAAAAATGCTTATATTATTTTAGTTATTTTCCCCCACATCGATGCTGTACGACTGTGATTGGCCAGTATGAGAAATCGCCTATGATTGGTCAGCACAACTTTAGACAGATATGATGTGATTGGTCGGCACGACTTTCGTCGACTTCAATATAGAGACTTGATACTCTCTCTAGTGATATATTAATTATATAATACACCTCTATGGTTACACCGATGTTGTAATGAACACAATGCACCGATTGTTCGAAGCTAACATATAAACCGTTGAAGATCTAATTTAAAGGTGTTTTAAATCCAAAAGCGGCAAAATGCTTAGTTCAGATTTGTGTGTGTGTGAAATCTTAACAGTGGCGTTTAAATGGAAATATTTGTCGGCAGGTTAGGCCCACTTTTAGTATGCAAAGAGTCAAATTGAAGCCCGAACTGATAAATGTGGTAACAATGTTGAGTAATTATAATAAAAAAAATAATATTCGTTTATTAACATTCAATCTGACAGAACGCAGAATGATTACAGATACAAGTTATACGAAATACGGCCAGCTTCGCACGACACGCAGTTCGGCTATAACAGGCTTGGTAGCTTAACACTAATTATGCCCATAAAACGGGGCTTTTTAATATTGAACGTAATCGTCCGTTACAAATTCGCACCTTCTCATAGTTATAATTTTTATAATAATTTTTTTTCGTTTATTCAAAAATCCAGTTGACAGACCAGACCGCAACCCTTTAAAAGTGCAGTTGAAACAATTCACAAGGACACATAATTTATGACGGAAGACATGAATCTTAATTATACTAACAGAACGGACAGCTTGCAATACAACGTCGCTAAATTAGCAGCCTACAAAGCACGTCTATCCGACGGGAGGGAGGCTTCGGAAATCAAAATCAGATCCGCTTAACTCCATGCCAGTATGTTACCTGATGCTCCCCATTCTGTTTTTACTGATAGGTCTATTCAGTTTAGCATTAAAAAATTCATCATCATCGTCATCGTCGTCGTCGTCTTCATCGTCTTCATTGTCGTCATCGTCATCGTCATCGTACTCGTCGTCATCGTCGTCGTCGTCGTCTTCATCATCATCGTTTATGTTTATCATCGTGATCCTCGTCGTCGTCGTCGTCGTCGTTAAACTGAAGCAACTACAACTATTTCTACTGTCGCGATATCTTCGCACACTTAAATGAACAGCACGTTGTTTCTGGTCGTCCGGTACGGAATGCGCTGTCCTCAGTATCTGTAAATGCGTGTGCCTTTCATGGTATTGTCTCTATTGATGGTGGGATATGGTTGTACAGTGGTCATACCATCTGCCTTGTGAACATGGAGATTCTGGGTTCGATCCTCTGAGATGGTTGCTGTGTTTTTAGGCTACGAAACTCACGTCCTTCACTCAGCTACACAGCGTCATCAAGGTATGCTTCGTAATTATCCAGTGTAGCTTCATAATTTAATGATTAGTGAATTATAGTTATCAGTGAAGGAATAAGCGGAATCGATATGTCGTGTGCGTAATACAGCGCATGCGCAGTGGTTCGGGTCGATTCTGTCCATATGTTTACTTAGGCTATGACAAAGCACGCTTAATAAACAGACATGCTACATGTGGGGCGCGGTGGTGTAGTGGTGGCGTCGTTGCCTTGAAACCGGAAGGTTCGAGGTTCGAATCCACCTCGCCGCGTAAGGACCTTGGGCAAGTCCTTCATTCACAATAATTGCTCAGCGCTTCGGCGTGAAACTCCAATGCAGTGTCCGCTCTGCATTCGGGAGCGCCTCTGAGTAGAGAGCTTGGAGGTGCGCTATAACAAGTGCACATACAAACAATGTATATACTTCAACAATTCGACGTTTTAATCCAACCAAATGATCAATTATACTCCATACTTGAACCATCAAGAGCATTTAACAACCTGTGTAAGATTATTTAAAGGTGTCTTAATAATGTTTCACATTAGTTCTTTTGGTGAGTGTTAACGACATCTTGTGACAAGCAAAAGAGGTCCAAGACAGACTCGAAAGGAGAGACATTGTGATGAATGGATAGGACACCATTGCTCGAGACCACGGTCGTTGATGTTGCTGATGATGAGGCAAACAAGGCCGTTCATATCGAATACGAAATTTGGCCTCATTTAAACTTGAATCTGAGATGAATTATTGCCTGAGATTAATTTTATCATCTGAATACCATGATAGACCGCAAACTTAACGAACGAACGGGTACTCAAGTCGGTTAAAGAAAGGAAGATGAAACACTACGGAGTACGGACACAATCACGAGGAAGAGAAGAAGTCGCTTCGAAAAGGAGGTAATACAAGCCACATTGCCAGACGCTCGAGCTATAGACGATAACCAGAAACGGACTCACCGAACAACATCAGACCATGGACGAAACTATAAATGAAAGAATATTGACGAAGATATACACGAGAACATAATAATGATAGACAACAACAGGATTGTACAGGACGCGACCGATGATGGCTGATGGATGAATCCAGATTTGACAACAGGGGTCGTTTCAATCGAAAACATTTTTGTTTTGCATGATACGAGGCTGGCGAGACGAGCAGAATTGATTTAGTTATAACCCATCGACTGTACAAAACTAACTTACTTCTATATACAGTCAAAAAGTTTATTTAAAGGTGTTCTAAGTCCAAAATCGGCTATTATGCTAACTTTGTATTTTTGGGTTTGAAATCTTTAAAAAGGGCTGCATTATGCCCAAAAAACTTTGTCGACGGAAACGGCCTCGGATGTCATAAGCTGTCGTTAAACCGGTGGAGGTCGGAGTGTGGTGGGGTGATGTGGCGTGGAGGGGTGGGGTGGGGTGTGTTACTTCGTGCGGTTTGTCATCCTGATTGTCTTTGAAATTAAACGAATATACTATACTAGTCCTCAATATCTAGAGAGGTGTGTGTCTTCTATACGGCGTTCACTCTATTGATTTGTGGGATACGGTTGCCCATTGGCTAGAGCATCTGGGTTCGATTATCAGAGGTGGCCTCTGTGTAGCGACCTTGAGACCACAGTCATTCACTCAGTTAAACAGGGTCATCGAGTGGCGATTCGTCATAACGATAGTGGTGGTGATTATAACGGTGGCAGCATAAACAGCAGGGTAATGGTCATGGTTATTCTAGTCCAGCGTTTCCCAAACTTTTTGGGCCACGGAACCCTTCGCGCCCTAATATTTTCTGGCGGAACCCCAATCTCAACTAAACGCATCGAACCACGGGGGACACACGGGCAGCAAAGGTTAAGCCTACTAATAATTGTATGCATACATGCCTATTAAACACATTGACTTGACTTATTAAATTAAATTAAACACATTAAATTAGAGAAAGTCTATTTTTCTTACAATATCATGAAATATTAAATTGCACTGTTTGAAAACCCACGATTTGTGGATCTTACTGAGAGTATGCCCTACATGAGGTTAGAATGTGAAGGCTCATTGGAATTTTGCTTCATTCGTGATAGGTCAATTAGAAGTTCGTAGTCTCCGTTAGAAAAGTTGGCTGCTTTTCACCTTCATTGAGAGGTTTCGCATTCTATTATCGCAATTCATGAAAAGGAAGCATTTAACCAAGTTCGCTTTCAGGTCGTGAAAATTATTTGCAATTTCTGTATTTTCACACAAACAAATTAAAATCACTATTTGCTGCTACTGCTACAAGATTAGACTTAGTGATTCTTTTTAAACTAGCGTTTTACGGTGCTCAGGAGGCTAGTTTCGTCGAGATAACGATAACAAAGAAGACTGCACCTCTGTTCAGACTATGGCCTATAATAAAGCTCTGACCCAGGTTACGTTCAGCAGTGTTGTCTAAGCTTGCACAAACTGCATACCTGCAGGTTAATTATTGGATTTCTAATAATCACTGAAAGGTCGGGTGAGGACAAAACACAAAAGACGATTGACGCTAGTTTCAAACTTCCGGTGCATTTTCAAAAGCTGCTTGAAATGTTGTATTGCAGTAAAATTTCTCACAAAAATTTCTTTTTTTCTCAACTTCTCGCGGAACCCTTGTGCTCGCCCCGCGGAACCCTTGGGTTCCGCGGAACCCACTTTGGGAAACGCTGTTCTAGTCATACCACACGTTTGCACCGGAAGCATTTAATGGCCATGAGATCCTTATTAAAAGGTGTCTAAATAATGTTTTTTGGTTGTTCTTTTGTTGAGTGTCTAACGACATCTTGCGACAAACAACGAGGAAGGTGCAATCTGGGACATGCGGCCCAATTCAAGAAAGACTCGAGTTGTGAAGAAGGCATTGACAACACGGTTGCTGATCTGTGATTGGCCCAGTGGTCAGGAATGGACATCCTAATGAGCTGCGCCTACACACTGTTGCTCAACTAGGATCCTTCCTTACAAAACTTAAAAATGTTCTTTATGGGCGCGGTGGAGTCGGGAGTGCCTCTGGGTAGTTTTTTTGTGAATTAGCGCTATATAAATTTTCGAATGAACGATGATGAAGATGATGATGATGATGATGATGATGATGATGATGATGATGATGATGGTGATGATGATGGTGATGATGATGGTGATGGTGATGGTGATGATGATGATGATGATGATGATGATGATGATGATGATGATGATGATGATGATGATGATGATGATGATGATGACGACGATGACGAGGACGATGATGATAGCGGAGCTTAAGAAATGTTTATTGATTACTTTTGCAGCATTAGCAGTTGAGTTGGCCTAATAATATTGTGATGGTTGTACCCACTACATGACCATGAAATTAGTTATCAGCTGTGATGCGACGGGAGCATTTAACAGCCTGTCTAGGAATATTTAAAGGTGTCTTAATAATGTTTTAAATTTTTTTTTGGGTGAGTGTTTAACGACATCTTGCGGCAAGCAGAAGAGGTCCAAGACAGACTATAGGAGGGAGACATCGTGTAGAGGGGACACACAAGGGCATTGAGTCCACGTTTGTTATTTGATGATGTTGATGATGAGGCAAACAAGTCTGTTCATATCGAATGCGAGATTTGGACTCGCATTTAAATTTGAATTCGAGATGAATTGCCCGAGATTAATTTTATCCGGGGCGCGGTGCATGGTGTAGTGGGTATGGTTGTCGCCTTGCAGTCGGAGTGTTGCAGGTTCGAATCTACCCCCAAGTCGCCGCGTAGAGACCTTGGGCAAGTTCTTCACCCGCATTTGCTCAGCGCTTCGGCGTGAAACTGTTCTGTTTGACCATGCTGTAGTCGGGAGCGCATCTGAGTAAAGGTCAGTTCGAGCTGTCGCCCCATAAAGCTGGATCCGTCTCTTCTGGTCATTGTGCAGAGAAAGTCCTTCACTCAGAATTGCCAAGGACCATCGACTCATGCATGATTTTCAGATAGTTGATTAGTGTCGCCCGCTTCCTTTATCCCCGTTTGGGACTGGCACTGGCAGAGAACAACCAGTGGCGGAGTTGGATGAAGCGATTTTGAACGGCATATATAAGTAAATCAGCTTGAACAATGGGTGGATAGTGTTATGTGATGTATTGCAGTCGATATGAGCGACCTTGTCTGCGGTAAGATGTCGATGCTCTTCGAAACGAACAAAAAGACACATTTAAACACCTTTAAATAGTCTTCTCCTTGGTATTAAGTGCTCTCATAAATTCACTATTAATGTTAAACTTGCTGAAAGATCATTGTAATAGTCATCCCTGTTACTACCTATAGAAAGGCTCTAATTTCCCAACGCAGCAAGAGTATCAGATCATCGAATCAGTAATCTCAGCGTTATATTACGGTGACTGCTCCAACCAATGGACAACCATGTCCCACAATCAATAGATAGAGTATCTACCTTGTAACATTGTATTGTATTGTATAAAAACTCTCTGGAACAGCCGGTCATCTCTTTGCAGATGATGTGCAAGCATTTGTCCATGGGTCTCCTTCATCCCAGCTACTTTTAGTTGAACGCATCCAGTCTCTCTCACATTCCCTACACTCCTGGATGTCATCAAATCGTCTCTCTCTTAATGCCTCCAAAACACAGTTTATTTGGTTCGGCACACCTCAGCAGCTGTTGAAAATTGATTTTGTTCTCCTCTCTGAAATATTTCCTCACTATACCTTTTCCTGAACTGTTCGTGATCTGGGTGTTACTCTAGATAGTTCCCTTTCATTTAAAGACCATATATCTAATCTTACACGCTCCTCATATTTTCATTTAAGGCGTCTAAGGGCAGTTCGGCGTTCTGTTTCGCTTTCTGTTTTTACCACTTTGGTCCATGCTTTCATTTGCTCCAGAATTGACTACCGTAATTCTCTTCTAATTGGTCTTCTCAAGGTTAGACTCTCACCTTTGCAGTCGGTCCTTAATGCGGCCGCCAGACTAATTGCACGCCTTCCACGCTACTCTCATATCTCTACTTTTATGTTTGAGCAGCTCCATTGGCTTCCTCTAACTGCGCGCATTAAGTTCAAAATTCTCATTTTGGTCTCTAAAGCACAACGGGGTCTTGCTCCAAAATATCTAACCAATGGAATTCGCAGGCCAGTTTCAGCCTCCTCACATCGTCCACTCCGCTCTTTAAACAGATTTGAACTTCTAGTACCTCCTACTAGAACGGCTATGGCTCAGTCCCGTTCCTTTACATCAATTGGCCCCTCTCTTTGGAATACGCTCTCTCCTTCTATTCGATTTCAACTTCTGACAGGTAATCCCTCCTCCTCATTTTCTTTTCTTAAAACCTATTTTTTCTCTCGTGGCCTTGCGCACTGGGAGCGCCTCTGAACGGTTCACCCTAGTAGAGGCGCTTTATAAATGTTTTTATACAAAACAATACAATAATAGCAGCCTACAAAGCAAGTCCATCCTACGTGGGATTCGGGAATCGAATTCAAGTCCACAGATCTCAATGCCTAAAGGTCTATTGAAGAAATTCGTCCTTTATGATTTCGCGCTTCTCTGTTTACCAAAATGCGGATAATTATTTTTCAATTATCATCGAATGACACATTGGGCATGATGTCAGGTTGGGAGCGCCTCTGAGGAGTTCTCGGAAGGGGCGCTATATAAATGTACGAATACAACCACAATTACAATTGGATGTGGTCAAAGTTAAGACTTGTGACATTGATGTAAAACTTAACCGAAGCATACGAAGAAGATTCGAAAGCAGTTAAATTCCAGGCAAACATATCTCATTTCTGTTCTCGCGTTTGTGTAAGCAACATTCGATTATCCACTAGAAGTGTGCGCCGTGTGGATGTTTATTACACAAAGACCGGTTCACACTGCCGCCGGAAATGATGGTAAATGTTCAGGCCTTTTAATTCGGGTATTTACGCTTCTCGGGCAAGCCGGTTTAAGTAATAGTAACAATAATTAGAGGTGGTGGTAGCGGCTGCATCGTTACAGGTAGTAATGAGGATGGCCACGACAATTGGCTTTTTCGTGTATCATTGATTTTGTGAAATGAAGGAAGCATTTAATCGCTAGGAGGTTTTTATTTAAAGGTGTCTAAATAATGCTCTTGACATTAATTTTGTTCTGAAACTGAGTGTTCAACGACATCTTGCGGCAAAAAGGCCGTTCACATAAGCTGAGAGAATATGATCCACCGGTGCACGATGCAGACATTTATATATATGCCCTTGAAAACCTATTTAAAGGTGTTTTAAAACCAAAACAACAATTATGTTTGGTTCATGTTTTTGGTATGAAATCTTTACAATTACGTATCAGTGGCTATATTTTTCAGCAGATCTGCTGGCCGGGGTGCTGAAGTGGCCAATGGAAATTGGGGTAACGATCCGGGATGGTCTGAATTCACCAGAAATCTATGCAAAGTTAAATCGCTATTACTGCACTTTTACCATACAACCAGTCAGATTCATTCCCCGATAAACAGAATCTGATGTGCTAACAATGCTCAATAAAACTGTGAGGCCATAGCGCAGAGGATTAAAAAAATTATGCCCTTAAAACTGGGCATTTCAGTATTCAATGAATGTGTCCGATCAAAATCGCACCTTCTAATAATTATATAGATGTAATTATGTATATTTTTTTCTAATTTTTTATTTGACAGATAGAGTCTACAACGCAGTTGAAATGATTGACAAGAACACAGATCACAGAACACACAAATCTTAGCTATTAACAGAACGGACAGCCTGCAATATTCGCTATAAGAACATGAGCGGATATGCATAAAAACACGGCCGCATTCGAAAGCAAATCGACACAAACCGACAGTAACAAATGCGCTATAAGAACAGACGCGGATATGCATAAACCACCGATATTAATATCGATGGCATAAACACACGGCCGTATTTGAAAGCAACGTCGAGTGAGAATTGACGACTCGAATGCAAAGTTGTGTTTTCTTGTCGAAAAATTGCGCTTTTCCCCAAAAATCATTATATAAACGCGCTCATGTTTGAATGGAACGTTTTACGAAAATTTTCAAAACAATCGGTCAAGAACTTTCCGAGTTCCTTGATTAGGCACGGTAGCGTTTTATTTTGTTCTTTTATTGAGTGTTTAACGACATCTTGCGGCAAACAAGGTTTTCTATATCGTCTGCGAGATTTAGACTATTTTCCGGAATTTTTGATACAATCCACCGTTTTCCTGACGCTGACTTAGTTATATATAACACGCACACATTTTCTTAGAGGTGTTTTAAGTCAAAAAAGCGGTTATTATGTTTAGTTCATTTTAATTTTTTGTGTGACATTTGTACAATGGCATTCCAAATGCATTATCTTCAGTAAGTGGCGGGCCATGGTGTCGAAAGGGCCTCAGTAGAATGGGATGGCGATCTGGAAAGAACTGGATTAGCCCGTTCTCAGAAAATCTGTTTTGAATTAAATCGTTAAGTGTGTGTTTTTGCTATACAAGCAATCAAATACATGCCCTGATTAACAAATTTTGTAGCTTTGCTCAGTAAAACCTGGGACTAATAATTATGGAAGGGATATGAAGCCGAAACTTCTCAGTCAATCACATATCGTATGCTTCTGATGCATCACGGGCGATGTATGTGACGTCCATCCGGGTAATCAGTAGGGTAATATCGAACAGAGTCGCATCGTTTCGACGGTTATTTTTAGTCGTCATCTTTATTATCGACCAAAATTTCATCTAAATTTATATAACGCCAATCACAAAATTCTTCATTTGAAAACACTTTATTTAATTCGCATGTTCTCTTTAACATTAAATTCTTTTTCGCTACTTCAGACGTCAACATAACAAAAACACAGCTCTATTGATGCGGGATAGGCCTATGGTTGCCCATCATATGAAACCTTTACTGTGTGGTGAAATTAGAGCCTTTCTCGAGGTAGTAATAATTGGGATGATTATGACAAAGACTTTTTTTGCATACATTAATTTATTGTGAGTTGAAGAAAGCATTTAATACCCTGAAGAAGATTATTTAAAGGTGTTTAAATGTGTCTTTACATGTGTTCCAATGAGCGTTTAGCGACATCTTACCGCCAACAAGATCGTTCATAATTATCCATTACGAGAATGAGAAGGCCGAATGAGACTTACCGTACAAAAGTCCCGGATACAGACATAGCCATAATCTAGGTCAATGACCCAATTTTCGTCGGCTTCACATCCCTTCGATATTAGTCCAGGTAAAACTGTTGGGGGTTCAGTCCTGACAATCCCACATAAAACGTGGTGTTATAGGCCTATTGAACAAATTTGCCCGTTCTAAATTCGCGCTTCTATGTATACCAAAATGAAGATTATTATTTTCTGCCATTTTTGAAACAATCCGGTTGACAAATAACAATCGGTTGCAGTTTACAGTTATGCAATCCGTGACAATCCACAAGAACACAAATCCCAAATCTTTTCCCTTCTCTATGTTCACTTAAACCCTTCCAGCTTACTGTTAAACTATACATGTTCAGGCTCAACAATTGTCTATTAGCGTGATTTTTGATAAAAAAAAACACGAATGCTGTAACTCAAGCCCTACCACTATAATAGCGAATGTGTAGGGCTATTCTCGCATTCTTCGACTTCCAAAACACCATTTTATAGGATACAAATTAGATATAAATACTGTTGCAAACTTTCAAATTTTACTATGTAGCTAGTTTCATCAGCTTTTCACCTTCCAGCCACTTTGTTCCCAAAAATAAAAAAAATAATCCGTGAGGTGGTTGCTGTGTATGGGGACCTTGAGAATTAAGTCCTTCTCTCAGCGCCATCAAGAAATAGGTTACTTCGTAATTAAATAAAGGAGCTTCAGAAATGATTAGCGGTGGTGACAGCGGCGGCGTCAACAGTAGACTGAGCAGACCATTGGTTCCCAACCGTTTTTGACTTTAGGGTCACAGTTTCTAAGTTGGAGGACACGTGGGCCACTATTTCTTTGTTGAATGACATTGGGGGCCACAACTCACGAAGCTAAAATTTAATCAACCAAACGCATAATAATTGTAATAATTGATTCAAAATGGTATGTTTGAATTATTTATAGACGTAAAAATAAAATAATTTGTAACAGAAAATTGTTATGTGTTCTCTCTTGTCCAAATAGTCAATTTTTCGTATATTTTTGTTAATTCTTTGAGAGATAAGGGACCTTTTTTAGGCCTGGCGGGCACCAACCGCTGGAGTATTTTAGTGGTGGTTGTATTAGCATTGCCTATCTAATACCCAGATAGCACTAACAAATTTTGAATGGTAGGAGTTATTTATTAGCTCGAAGAACGTTTCTTTAAAGGTGTCTAAATATCTCTTTGCGTTTGTTCTTTTATTGAGTGTTTAACGACATCTTGCCGCAAACAAGGTCGTTCATATGAATAAAAGCGATCGAGATACATAGAAAGTTGAAATAATCCACCTATTTAAGAAGCTGACTAACTTATATATACCCTTGAAAAGTTTACTTAAAGGTGTCTTAAGTAAAAAGGCTTTACTACTTTACTTAGTTCAGATTTTAATTTTGGGTGTGAATTCTTTACAATGGCACTTCAGTGACATTTTTCAGCAAGTGGCGGGCCAGGGTGTCGAAAGAGTTTTAACAAAATGGGGGGCAGCCATTTGGGAGGGTCTGTATTAGCCAGTGGCGGCGCCAGGATTTCAGGTTTGGGGGGGCTGAAGCCCCAAGCCTTCCTCCCTCCCAGAGACGCAACTAGAACTAGGGCGGTCATTTTGCAATCGCGCGAAGCTGCGAGTGCCGAATGCATGAACAAAGCACATACCGACCAAAGGTTTTACAAGAAATTGTGCACTGGCACAAACGCGCTCCACATTGCAAGATGTAGTTGGAGATTGAGTGTGTTATTTAAACGAAGTCAGCAATAATTGTTGAGGTTTTTGATTTTTGGTGTATCCGGACGCAATCCTAGATTAAGTTCCGAATTATCATAAACAAAGGTGTCCAACTTAGGTGGCAAAAGTGAATGGGAAGTCTTCAAACGCGTACGCGTAAAATCTATGCCGTGCCCGCACTGTACCATACCCCGATATTTCAGTCATCTGAGCTGAGTTGGTGACCGAGCTGAGCAAGGGCGATACAGTATATACAGTGCGTGTGCACACAGCAGCCCGAGTAGCTATGTGGTGCAGATAGTGAGGTAATGTAAAGTCCCTATTGTCGTTGACATACCGATTTGCAAGCACTCAAAAACCACGTTGACTTGAGTTCTAAGTTATCACAATAAGAGGTGTCCAACACAGAATTAATATTCAGAAATTCCACAATACTATGGTGTGCAAATCAGTCTTCTTTTCCGTGCTCTGCCCTTAGGCAGGTTCGAATGTTTGACGTCTCCATTCTTCTCTGTATAATCGTATAAAAAGTCGACCATGGACACGGACTCGAGTTCCAAGTTATCACAATAAAGGTGTCCAACACAATATTAATATTCATACCTTTTACATTAAAATGGTGTGCAATTCAGTATTATCGTATAAAAAGTCGGCCATGGACACGGACTCGAGTTCCAAGTTATCACAAAAAAGGTGTCCAACACAGTATTAATAATCAGAAATTCCACAATACAATGGTGTGCAATTCAGTATAATCGTATAAAAAGTCAACCATGGACACAGACTCGGGATCCGATTTGTCACAATAAAAGGTGTCTAACACAGCATTAATATTCAACTATTTTACAATAAAAAGGTGTGCAATTAAGTATTATCGTATAAAAGTCAACCATGGACACGGACTCGAGTTCCAAGTGATCACAATAAAGGTGTACAACACAGTATTATTACTCAGAAATTTTACAATAAAAAAGTAATCACAATAATGAATGGATCCGATTTGACCAGGGTCTATGACAACAGTGGCCGTTACACTGGACATTCAATTGAAATAATCACAAATAAAAATAAATAATCACAATAAAGGTGTCCAACAGCTCATTAATATTCAGAAATTCCACAATACAATGGTGTGCAATTCGGTATAATCGTATAAAAGTCATCCATGGACACAGCCTCGAGATCCAAGTTGTCACAATAAAAGGTGTCCAACAAAGTATCAATATTCAGAAATTTTACAATAGAACGGTGTGCAATTCAGTATTATCGTATAAAAAGTCGGCCATGGACACGGACTCGAGTTCCAAGTTATCACAATAAAGGTGTCCAACACAGTATTAATATTCAGTAATTTTACAATAAAAAAGTAATCACAATAATGGATGGATCTGATTTGACCAGGGTCTATGACAACAGAGACCGTTACCCTGGATATTGAATTAAAATAATCACAAATTAAAATAAATCACAATTAAGGTGTCCAACAGCATTCACAGAACACTATTATAATTATCTGCCTGCATATTACTAATGACAGAAAACAGTTTAAGTTTCCTTAATACAAAAATATGCATGCTTAGATATATATGCACACAATTATTTTTATGTATATATATATATATATATACATATAATTATCTGAACACAAATGTTTTACATGTATATGCTTATAGCACTAGGACTTTTCAGTTGACCATTATATCAAACGTAGGCCTACATTCCCAGACAGTGGTAGTATACACAACAAGAATATAATAATTATTATACCGAAAATAACAAGAGCGCGCACATTTGAGGTATGTAAGAGAAACATGACGCAAATCTGACAAATACATTGTTGTGTCAAAGGCATTTCTGGATAAAACGCAATATTCTGGATAACCAGCAGTCTGTAATATTATTTTCATGCATGGTGTCCAGTACAGATGCACCACTTTGCACAGACTTTAAAAAATTTACATACTCCAGAGCTGTAAGTGGAATAGCTCAGCTCACTTTTAGGAAGGCTGACAGCTTCCATTCCATAAAGAAGAAACGGTTTACAGTAGGCAGCTACTAAATGCAACAAAACTGGTTCATTAAATGACCTAAACAACTTAATATATAATTATATAATATTGTATATATAGTTGATTTCGATGACAATGACTATTGACCATTGTCTAGCTTTCTTATTACGAAATAAGCCGTAATAGATATTTTCTGCTTTTTGCTTTGGGGGGCTGAACCGCATTTAGAGGTTATAACCCCTAGCCCTCTGACGACGCCACTGGCGCAAGCATCTACGCTGTGATTATATAGTTGTTTGCAGGAGGGAGAAAATCCTGAACATTCTTTTGTGACGATGATTAATTTTGTGAAATATGAAAAAAAATCAAGAAAAAAATACAGCTTTGCACCACTTTTTGAAGGACTAGGCAATTTCGATATTTCTATGCGTCTAATACTTATAAAACGGTTTCAATCTGAAACGAGGTGTCTAAGAGCAATTTCGATAACCCTGTCCGGTTGTATGGTCAAAAGGTAAGGGTGCAAACTTGTCACCCGTTTTCATAGACTGAGGCCAAGAAATGAAGTCGCTAACTTCATTCTCAAATAGATTTCGATGCCGTTGATGATTGTCTAGTTTTCTTATTACGAAATTAGCCGTTATAGACATTTTCCGCATTTTGCTTTGGGGGGGCTAAGCCGCACTTAGGGGGGGCTTAGCCCCCTCCAGCCCCCCCCCCCTGGCGCCGCCACTGGTATTAGCCCATCTCAGAAAATCACTTTTATCATACAAACAGTCACATTCAGGACCGGATTAATAAATGTGTCGCCCTATACAGTAAACCTGGGACTTATTCCGAAAGGATATGAAGCCGAAACATCTCAGCCAATCACAGATCGTTTTTTTCTGAGGGTCAGTCCATGACCTTTTTTTAGTCATCAAGTTCAAATCTCATGAAAATTGCTATGTCTTTCCAGGCCCAAAAAGTTTATGACCTTTTTTTAGTCATCAGTTGGAAGTGCTTGGAGGCTGAGTCAGAAAATATCCCACTTACACGGTGAAAAACATGACTATGGCGCTTCTTGGGGGGCTTAGCCCCCCTAGCCCCTGATAGACTCCGCCCATGTGCGTCACGGGCGATGTTTGTGACGTCTATCCGGGTAATCAGCAGGGTAATAACGAACAGCGCCGCATCGTTTCGACGGGTTATTTTTAGTCGTCATCTGTATAATCGGAAAAAATTTATATATATATATATTCGTTTAATTCATGAAAAAGAGTAGGTTGATACACCGCAGCCTGGTACATAGTGAAGTTAAGAGATTAAAAAAACATGAAATTAAAGCGTCTTTCTAAACAGATCATTGTTAATGAGATTTAACGATTCAATGATTGCTAGCACTCTTGTAGAGGACTCTGGAAATAAAGTTTATGTTGTCCTTTAGCGGGAGCCGGAAATTATGACGTTGGGGTCGAAGGTTGTAAACAGCACTAGTCATTGGTGGGAAAAGATCGCGAAGGACATGGCAACTGGTCTTCACTAGTTGTATCAGTGTACATACTATACAAGATCCACCGCATGCAGTTGGCCTACTTACTTATATACACTGTTGAATATTTTACTTAGAGGTGTTTTAAGTCAAAAAGCGAATATTATGCTTTGTTCAGATCTTATTTTTGGGTGTGAAATTTTTACAATGGCGATGCAATGGCAATATTGTCAGCAAGTGCCGGGTCATGGTGTCGAAAGGGTCTCAGCAGAATGAGGTGGCGATGTGGGAGGGTCTAGATCAGCCCTTTCCCAGCAAATATTTGCCAAATTAAATCACCAATGGTGGCTTTTAGCACACAAACAATGAATTCATGCCCGGATTAACAGTATGTGCACGGTGGTCCTGTTCAGTAAAGCCTGAGACTAGCATGGGTGGAGTTTGGTTTCCGTCCGGGGGGCTAAAAAAGAACTTGGGCTTTGTTGTGGCGGTGACTTGGCCCAGAACGAGCGGAGCCGACAATATTTTTCTCGGCCAAAAAAGTTGAAGACCCTTTTTTTATTCATTCGATTGAAATTTCGTTCGTGAAAAGAGACATTTCATTACCCCCAAAACATTTATGAGTCTGCGCCATCTTGGGGTCTAAGCCCGGAAACAGATACCATTTGCACGGTAAATATTGAATCTGGGCCTTCTTGGGAGGGTCTTAGCCCCTCTAGCCCCTGGAGACTAATCACAAATGGATACCAATCCGCAACCTCTCAGCCAATCAGAGATATCTTATCTCATAATCTTATCTCATCGTATCGTGTTGCAATCTCATCTCTTCTTATCACTCTCCTGAGATTACATGCATGCAAGTTGACATGGTTCTTCCGATATTGAAACCGGTGTCGATGGTCATATTTATAGTACGCTTCACAAACGAATAGCGTTGTGACAGAGGCGGCAACAGTAGCTGTAGAGAAATAGTGGTGGCTATAGTAGCAGGCCCTGTTCAATTACAAAGACAAAATATTATTGATAAACTGTGAATTGGAGGAAGAATTTGATATTTTGGAAAATATTATTTAAACGTGTCTAAAAGCATCCTTATATTATTTTGTTCTTAATAAAGCGTTTAACGACATCTTGCGGCAAACAAGGCCATTATTTTATATCCACTCCGAGATTTAGACTAATTATAGTTACTTGAATTTTAGACACGTTTTTACGACGCTGACTTACTCATATATAACGCGTAGATATTTACTTAAAGGTGTTTTATGTCAAAATCGGCTTTGATGCTTAGTTCAGTTTTTATTTATTTTTTATTTGTACAATGGCGTTCCAAATGCAATATTTTCAGCAATTGGCGGGCCATGGTGTCGAAAGGGCCTCAGTAGAATGGGATGGCGATCTGGTAGGAAATGGATTAAACCGTTCCCAGAAAAACTGCTTTGAGTTAAATCGTTAAGAGTGCACTTTTTAACATACACACAGTCAAATCCACGCCGTGATTAACAAACTTGGTAGCTTTGCTCAGTGAAATCTGGGACTAATACTGAATGGATATGAAGCCGAAACCTCTCAGCCAATCACAGATCGTATGCTTCTGATGAGTCACGGATAATGTATGTATACGCATATAGCATCACGTTGTTAGAATAATGGCAGATATACGCCTACCATAATTAAGTATTATGACGACCCATCTTTGTTATACCAGCACTTCGTTACGTCAATAGTTATGTATAGTGTTACGTTGCTAGAATAATGGAAAATAGGCTTACAGTGGGCCTACATGTATATAATAAATTATGACGGACCCTCTTTGTTCTACAAACACTACTGCTACGTCTTTAGCTTAGTTGATGAACATGGCGCTGACTTGCTGTAAGGACGATAGATTTGTTACATGGACTCTATTAATTTTTAAGACATAAATTTATTACATAATTTGTTGAACATTCATTAATCCGACTCTGGTTTTTCAAACAGTATGTGATGTGGGACAGGTTGGCTCTTACACATAGGTGCAATCACGTCCTAAAAGTTGGGGGGGACCATCATGAATCACGTCCTAAAAGTTGGGAGACCATAATAATAAAGTTAGGGGACCACTCAAAAGTTGGGAGGGACGCGTCCCGTGGGTCCCATATGGTGGTTGCGCCTATGCTCTTACAGCGGGGCATTGGCTGGTAATCGCAACACCAGCCTTAATGTGATCCTGTTTGTGTGTTCTTTTTTAGTAATTGTGTAAGGTTGGGGTCACCAGCAGGGCCTCCACATTTATTAATCCGGCCCTGCTTCTACGGTATTGATTGTGGGATATGGTTGCCCATTGGTTGGAGCAGTCACCTTAATATAACGCTGAGATTACTGATTCGATTATCTGATACTCTTGCTGTGTTGGGAAATTAGATCCTTTCTGAAGTTAGTTACTTCGATGATAATGACAATGATTTTCCAGCGTCTTTGAACAGATTTTAAACGTGAATTTATGAAAGCATTTAATACCTGGGAGAATATCATTTAAAGGTGTTTAAATATATCTCTAGTTTTAGTTTTAAGAGCGTTTAACGACAAGGTCGCTAATAACGACTGCAAGATTTGGCTTTATACATTGCATATAAGAACTAGCCGCCGAGTGCTGGATGGATGGATCCGATTTGACCAGGGTCTATGACAACAGAGGCCGTTACCCTGGACAGAAATTTGCTCGGCGTACTACAGCACTTGTGAGCAAGGTACTGAACCAGTTTTTCATTTGCCGAGTGCTTGAAGCTGACTTACTTATATATACCGTTGAAAATTTTATTTTATGATGTTTTAAGTCGAAAAGAGGCGATTTCGCTTAGTTCCGATTTTATTGTTGGGTGTGAAACTTTTGCAACGGCAATAAAATTATGTGACCAGTCCTTACATTATGTAAGCAATTTCAAACTCATCGAACTTACCTTCTTTATCCAAACTGGATTAGGGTGAATACATTAAGTAGGTAAGGTGTTCATTTAGCAACGTTGACTTCAAACTGTAAAACGATTTTTTAAAATCTGATGATGGTGATGATGATGTTGATGATGATGATGATGATGATGATGATGATGATGATGATGATGATGATGATGATGATGATGATGATGATGATGATGATTTGGTGAACAAGGCCGTTCAAATCGACTGCAAGATTTGGCCTAGTATTTAAGCATAAATTCGAAATGGAATGTCTTAGATTTATCCTTCGAATAACATGGGCCACAAGGAAACTAATGAATGAGTATTAGAAACGACTGACGTAGAAAGGATCCTTCTCAAGTCGGTTAAATAAAGTAACTGCCCATGCAATCATCGCACATAGCACATGGAATAGATAATCTATTTATATAAACCTTGGAAAATATGATTTGAAGGTGTCTAAAGTCCAAAAAACGGACATTACGATTACTTCAGATTTCATCTCTATATCGTTTGTATGAGCCCTTATTATAGCGGCCCTTCAAGCTCTCTACTCAGAGGCGCTCCCGACTACAGAGCGGACACTGCATCGGAATTTCACACCGAAACGCTGAGCAATTGCGAGTGAAGGACTTGCCCAAGGTCCATACGCGGCGACGTGAGGTGGATTCGAACCTGCAACCCTTCTGCTGCAAGGCGACGAACATACCAACTACGGTGCTCGGAATATTGTGATTGGTTGGTTAGAGCGGTGGCCTTGTATTGTGTAAAGCCTAGATTCGACTCAAGTCCTTCACTCACAAACTCCGCGTCATCGAATGGAGCTCAGCATTCAGATAGTGGAGCATAAGAAGTGTTAAGCAGTGTTGCCACTGAGGTTTCTGAAATAAACCCAGATTTTCTTCCGAAAAAAAACCCAGAAAAAACCAGACTATTCATATAAGCTATTTTTGACCCCCTTTGTTCAAATTAAGTTGGTTTGTCGCTTGTTCGCATGAGGATTAACAAAATGTTCGTCATAAGAGTGGAATAAAATGTAATTACAACTTTAAAAGTATCAATTGTCAGAGTTGTCAGAGACTCGGGATCCATACTTAATCGATATAATCGTTTGCGCATGCGCAGCGGGTCGAAACTACCAGAATTGTAGCCTAAGCACATAACACACATGGCTTAAGTTTACAAAGTTTTAAAGTTGTCCGAGATTTCCAGCCAAATTTTCTTAATACACCAATAATCCAACGTTTGAAACACCTAGAACATTATAATACTCTGCAACAACTTGGCTATTATACCACTATAATAGGATTGACCTTATCTACAGTTGTTGCGCGTGCTGCGAGCTCACGGCATGCCAGGACCGGCCTTGCACGTCATTACTCGAGCGACCACAGTTGCACGTCTGCTGTACGCCTCTCCAGCCTGGTGGGGACTGCTGAGCGCTGGTGAGGTCGATCGGATCGAAAGGTTCCTAGGACGTGTCAGACGAGCTGGATTCCTCCCATCCGACTTCCCCAAAGCAGTCATTATGACTGAGGCTGCTGATGCTGCACTCTTTGCAGCTATTATTATAGACATCAGTCATGTTCTTCGCAAATTTTTCTTCGATAGACTTCCTGGAAAATACAATCTACGCCCTAGGCTACATCCATTCGAACTAACCAATAAAAACAATAAAAACTTCATAACACGGATGCTGTATAAAACATTTACTAGGCTTTATCCGCTGCTCCTTTGTGCTTCTTAACTGTCGCGTTATGTCAATCGGTTATTTTGTCAATAAAACGAATATATATATAGTGTAATAACTGTATATGCATGTTATAGACAGTGGCGGCGCCAGGATTTCAGGTTTGGGGGGCTGAAGCCCCAAGCGCTTCCTCCCTCCCAGAGACGCAACTAGAACATTTTCTTCCCAGGGCGGTGATATTGCAATGATCGTAGGCGCGAAGCTGTGAGTGCCGAATGCACGAACGAAGCACATACCGACCAAGGGTTTTACAAGAAATTGTGCACTGGCACAAACTTGCTCCACATAAATATTCCATTGCAAGATGTAGTTGGAGATTGAGTGGGTTAATTGCTGAGGTTTTTTATTTTTGGTGTATCCGGCCGCAATCCTAAATTAAGTTCCGAATTAACATAAACAAAGGTGTCCAACTAAGATAGCAAAAGAGAATGGGAGGTCCTCAAACGCGTTAGCGTAAAGTCTATGCCGTGACCGCGCTGTACCATACCCCGAGTTGGAGACCGAGCTGAGCAAAGGCTATGCAGTATATACGGTGCGTGTGCACACAGCAGCCCGAGTAGCTATGTGGTGCAGACAGCGAGGTAATGTAAGTCCCTATTGTCTTTGACATACCGATATGCAAGCACTCAAAAACCACGTTGACTAGAGTTCCAAGTTATCACAATAAGAGGTGTCCAACAACGAATTAATATACACATATTTCACAATAAAATGGTGTGCAATTCAGTATTATCGTATAAAAAGTCGACCATGGACACGGACTCGAATTCCAAGTTTTGACAATAAAGGTGTCCAACACATTATTATTACTCAGAAATGGTCTAAGACAACTGAGGCCGTTACCCTAAACATTCAATTAAAATAATCACAAATAAAAAGAAATCACAATAAAGGTGTCCAACAGCGTATTAATATTCAGAAATTTCACAATAAAATGGTGTGCAATTCAGTATTATCGTATAAAAAGTCAACCGTAGACACAGACTCGAGATCCAAGTTGTCACAATAAAATTTATTTATTTAACCAATGTTTAAAGTCGTCGTTTGACATCAAAGGCCGTTGACGACAATTTACAGCTTATACAGTGCAGTAGCAATGAATTCATGGCGTCCAAAATACACCCTATGACGTTGTCAAAGCAATATCATTTTTCATAATAAATGGTGTCCAACACAGAATTAATATTCTGAAATTGTACAATAAAATGGTGTGCAATTCAGTATTATCGTATAAAAAGTCAACCATAGACACAGACTCGAGATCCAAGTTGTCACAATAAAAGGTGTCCAACACAGAATTAATATTCTGAAATTTCACAATAAAATGGTGTGCAATTCAGTATTATCGTAAAAACAGTCAACCATAGACACAGACTCGAGATCCAAGTTGCCACAATAAAAGGTGTCCAACACAGAATTAATATTCTGAAATTTTACAATAAAATGGTGTGCAATTCAGTATTATCGTAAAAACAGTCAACCATAGACACAAACTCGAGATCCAAGTTGCCACAATAAAAGGTGTCCAACACAGAATTAATACTCTGAAATTTTACAATAAAATGGTGTGCAATTCAGTATTATCGTATAAAAAGTCGACCTTGGACACGGACTCGAGTTCCAAGTTACCACAATAAAGGTGTCCAACACAGTATTATTATTCAGAAAGGGTCTATGACAACAGAAGCCGTTACCCTGGACATTCAATTAAAGTAATCACAAATAAAAATAATCACAATAAAGGTGTCCAACAGCGCAATAATATTCAGAAATTCCACAATACAATGGTGTGCAATTCAGAACGATACAAAAGTCAACCATTGACACAGACTCGAGTTCCAAGTTATCACAATAAAGGTGTCCAACAAAGTATTGTTATTCAGAAATTGTCTATGACAACAGAGGCCGTTTCCCTGGTCATTCAATTAAATAATCACAAATAAAAATAATCACAATAAAGGTGTCCAACAGCGCAATAATATTCAGAAATTCCACAATACAATGGTGTGCAATTCAGTACGATACAAAAAGTCAACCATTGACACAGACTCGAGTTCCAAGTTATCACAATAAAGGTGTCCAACAAAGTATTGTTATTCAGAAATTGTCTATGAAAACAGAGGCCGTTTCCCTGGTCATTCAATTAAATAATCACAAATAAAAATAAATCACAATAAAGGTGTCCAACAGAATTCACCGGACACTATTATAATTATTATCTGCCTGCATATTACTGACAGAAAACACTTTAAGTTTCCTTAATATGAAAATATGCATGCTTAGATATATGCACACAATTATTTTAATGTATATATATATATATATATATATATATATATATATATATATATAATTGTCCGAACACAAATGTTTTACATGTACATGCTAATAGCACTAGGACTTCTTAGTTGACCATTATATCAAACGTAGGCCGACAATCCCAGACAGTGGTGGTATACACAGCAAGAATATAATAATTATTATACCGAAAATAACAAGAGCGCACACATTTGAGGTGTGTAAGAGAAACATGACGCAAATCTGACAACTACATTGTTGTGTCAAAGGAATTTCTGGATAAAACGCAATCTTCTGGATAACCAAGAGTATGTAATATTATTTTCATGCATGATGTGCAGTACAGATGCAACACTATACTACGGGAGACTTAAAAAAATTTACGTATACTGCAGAGCTGTAAGTGTACTCTAAATAGTTCAGCTCACTTTTGGTAGGGCTGACAGCTTCCATTCCATAAAGAAGGAACGGTTTACAGTACTGTAGGCAGCTACTAAATGCAACAAAACTGGTTCACTAAATTTGTAGCCTTTGCAATGCAACGAATTAAATGACCTATACAACTTAATATATATATATATATATATATATATATATATATATAGTATTGTATATATATTTGATTTCGATGCCATTGACTATTGTATAGCTTTCTTATTACGAAATAAGCCGTAATGGATATTTTCTGCTTTTTGCTTTGGGGGCCGATCCGCATTTAGAGGCTAAAACCCCTAGCCCTCTGACGACGCCACTGGCGCACGCATCTACGCTATGATTATATAGTTGATTGCAGAAGGGAGAAAAATCCTAAACTTTCTTTTGTGACGATGTTAAAATTTGTGAAATATGCGAAAAATCATGAGAAAATTCAACACTGCACCACTTTTTGAAGGACGGCATTTTCGATATTTCTATACGTCTAATACTTATAAAACAGTTTCAATCTGGAACGAGGTGTCTAAGAGGCATGTTGTTTCTTCGAAAATTTCGACAACCCTGTCCATTTGTATGGTCAAAAGGTAAAAGTGCAAACTTGTCACCCGTTTTCATAGACTGAGGCCACGAAATGAAGTCGCTAACTTCATTCTCAAAGTAGATTTCGATGACTAGTTTTCTTACTACGAAAGCCGTTATAGACATTTTCCGCATTTTGCTTTGGGGGGGCTGAGCCGCGTTCAGGGGGGGCTTAGCCCCCTCCAGCCCCCCCCTGTCGCCGCCACTGGTTATAGATGTAATACGGCTTTACAAGGAAAGAGACGAGTGACCTGACCTATTTTGAAATGTCAAAATGGTTTATTTCTGTGCAGAACTATTCTTCAGGTTATAAATTATTTGTGAATTGGCAACATGAGATCTTGATTGTGGAGTTTAAAATTAAAATTAGTGGAAAATTATGTATCACAACCATTTTACATTGAATTTCACAGAATATTCATGTGTTGAAAGTACAAAATGTCAACTCACCAAAATAAACCCAGATCTTGCCCAAAAAAACCCAGAAACCCAGACGAAGGCCAAAAAACCCAGATCTAGTGAAACAAACCCAGCTGTGGCATCACTGAATTGTTAAGCGGTAACGGTTGCAGCATTAGCAGTTGAGTTGGTTTCATTGTGAAAGTTCTTGGTTGTAAGCCGACGGGAGAATTTAACAGACTGTGTACAAATATTTAAAGGTGTCTTAATAATGTTTTACATTAGTTCGTTTGATGAGTGTTTAATTAACGGCGTCTTGCGGCCCAAGACAGACTCGAAATGAGAGACATTGTGAAGAGTGGATCGGAAACCTACGGTCATTGATTGAGACCACAGTCGTTGATGATGTTGAAGATAAGGAAAACAATGCCGTTCATATTGAATGCGGGATTTAGAATCGTATTTATAATTGAATTCGAGATGAATTGCCGGAGATTAATTTTGTCCTCTGAATACCATGATAGACCGCAAATACAAAGAATGAATAGTTTACTCGAAGCGGTTTACATAGAAAGGAACCTTCTGACGCCGGTTAGAGAAAGAAAGGTGAAATACTTCGAACACAATCACGAGGAAGATAGGAAAACCAAAAACGGAATGGCCGAACAACATTAAAACCATGGACGGAACTATAACTGATAGAATATTGACGCAGGTATTGAAGAACATATAGGCAACAATGGAGAATAATTTTACACGACGCGACCGACACTAGCGTCGAGGATGGCTGATGGATGGATGGATCCAGATTTGACGATGGCCTATATGAGAACAGAAAAATGTGTTTGGCATGATACGAGCATTGTTGAGACGAACAGGAGGGGATTAATAGAATGATCCATCGACTGTACGAAGCTGACTCAGATTTATATAGAGTTAAAACATTTATTTAAAGGTGTTTAAGTCCCAAATCGGCTATTATGCTCACGTTGTATTTTTTAGTTTGAAATCTTAAAAAGGGCTGTATTATGCCAAAATAATTACATAATCTTTGTCATCAGCAACGGCCTCTGAGGTATAAAGCTGTCGTTAAACCTTTCTTCTTTCAAACCTGACTAATTTCATTGCTGTTTTCGGGGTCTTTTCACATCTTTGTCTTTCATGTATAATTATCAAGAAATTTCGGAATCATAATAATCCTCATCACTGTGTGTGAAACGAGCTTCTGCTTTGACGTAACTGATACTGAATTTATTACAATTATAATAATTATAATAATAATAATAATAATAATAATAATAATAATAGTAATAATAATAATAATAATAATAGTAATAATAATAATAATAATAATAATAATCTTTTCTTTAATTGAGCGCCTGTAAGACGCACTGCGCTTTACATTTACAAGTTATGCAGTAATCTTAATTAAACTTAACTACTAACTGAACATACAGATTTGCAATTACACGGCGCTAATAGCAGCCTACAACGCATGTCCGCCCAACGGGGGCTCGAACGTGCTACCTCTCGCACTCTATGCCAGCGTGCTATCCCCAAAAAATAAAATCCAGGCTTGATTTCGTGGTTAATAAAATTGGTAATTGGAGTTTTTAGTGTTAGCTCCCTACAGTGTAGTGACTCCCCTACAACTTATGGAGTGAATGGCCTACACGAGCTCCATATCGACTTTTATCTACTCTGATGTATTGTGAGTTAAATGAAGCATTTAGTTGCTTTGATAACAACCATTTAAAGGTGTCTAAATATGTTTTTACATTTGTTCCTTTATCGAGTGTTAATAATCTCCACCAGACCCGGATGGATCGAAATTTGATGAGGGCCAATGACAACAAAGGCCGCTGCCCTCGACAGAAGTTTGTTCGGCATGTTACAACACTTTTGAGCCTTTTCCCACCAGACCTACATAAAATTCCACCTTATGTACTGCTGCCTCTGACGCCTTTGGCTTTGCCAGCCGACCCCTGGGTCAGGCTCCACAAGCCCCATGGCAGTATCTCAACCGTCATGGAGAGAAGTTTTTTTCAGAATTCGATGAGTAGGTTCACTGCAAGGTCATCATCATCATCATCATCGTCGTCGTCGTCGACATCATCTTCGTTCAAAGTAGCTACTACTAAACATGCTACTATACTAGTCAAAGAACTTTCACCTCTGTGACCTCTTTGAATGAATTAAACGTCAATCTGATTCTTGAGTACGAATTGTGCTAGTCATCAGAATACCTAGAAATGTGTTTGTGTATATGCTTGCGTGTGTGTGTGTGTGCGCGCGCGTTCTATTGAGTTGCCTCTATTGATTGTGGGATTGTGGTTTCCCATTGGACAAAGCATCTGCTTTGTAACACGTGGAGTCTGGGTTCGATAATCTGAGTTGGTTGCTGTGTATATAATTGAGACCTTGACACTTGATACTTAAGTTCTGCACTCAGATACTCAGCGCCATCAAGGTATGCTTCGTAGTGACACAGTGGTGCATCATAAATGATTAGTGGTGACTTCATTGGCAGTAGTAAAAGCGATGATAGCTGTAGTACTGTAGTAGTTTCTCGATGTTATTATCATTGATTTATTATGAGCTGAACAAATCTTTTAATATTTAATTGCTTGGAAAATCCTGTTTGAAGGTGTCTAAACATTCCTTACATTTGTTCCTAAAGACATCTTGAGGCAAGAAGGCCGTTCATGCCGACTTTGAACTATTAGCCTGCTACAAAAAAATGATCCAAAGTTTTTTAAAATTATTAATCCAAAGTTTAACGACATCGTATGACAACAATTGAACGTATTCGTCCGTTACAAATTTGCACATTCTTATAATTACATATCTTTCCTAATTTGCGCTTATTCAACAATCTGGTTGATAGACCACAACTCGAAATATTGCAGTTGAAGCAATTAACAAGAACACAGATCACGGAATAATTATATATAATAAATCTTATCTACACCTACTAACAGAACATACAGCCTCAATACAACGGCTCTAGTAGCAACCTTGAAAGGACGTCTATCCTTCGGGTGCTTCAGAATCCTACGAGTACTCAAGGGCGGATATAGAAATTTTCGAAGGGGGCAAAAAAATTCGGTCTTGAGACAGGGGAAAACTTTCGTCTTAGTCACCGAAAAATCTGATGACCCTATCGCTCACCATTCCACCGTGTTATCTTGTTATGTTGTATACAACGAGATCAACCCTCGCATCGAGGAGAGCTGAGAGAAGACGAAAGATATTGCTCAGATAATTATGATCCGCCGTTTTTTAGAAGCTGACTTACTTATATACACGACGGAAGCATTTAATTGCATGTGAACGATTATTTAAAGGTGTCTAAATGTAAAATATTTTACATTTGTTCTTTTTCATTCATTTATTCATTCTTTGAAATTATATGGAGCCCATTAAAGAAATCTACTCAAGAAAGAAAAAAACATTTATGAAACAAGTTTAGATACAACTTTTGTTGAGTGTTCAACGAAATCTTGCGGCAAATAAAAGCGCTCCCGACTACAGCGCGGGCACTGCATCGGAATTTTATTTCGAGGACTCGTAACCTCTCGCTCTCAATGCGAGTGTCTTATCTTGTACACAGCGAGGTCCACCATGACATCGACGAAATGGCAAAGTGCTTGGATCATATATCAATGAATTGTAGGAAGCCGACTTACTTATATATACTGTTCCAAATTTAATTCGAGGGTGTTCCAAGTCTGAAAGCGGTTTTCTTCAGATTTATTTTGGGGAATGAAATCTTAACAAGGGCGTTTCAGTGGCCGCGTAGGACCTTGAGTAAGTCCTTCATTCGCAATTGCTCGTGTTCTTCGGCGCGAAAATTCAGTGTCCGCGCTGCAGCCTTTCCTTCGACGCTGTTTCTGCTCTAAACATCATCCACTATGATTATAGCCGTCTGTCTAAGTCCTAGCCTGACTCTCCGACCATTGACCTGCGCTTATCCACTTTCTTTACCGAGCACCTGCGCAGGTTAATGGCATAGCTATAGTATCGGGGACCGACGTGTCGGTTAGGGTCAGATTAGGCGTCGTGAGGGTCGGTTATGGTTAAGGTTTGGGTTAGTGTCGTCGTTCGGTCCTCGATGCTACAGTGGTAGCAGCTATGTAGGCCTACAGTACTAGTCTCTTATGACTGATTCAAATGTCGACAACTCGATGAAATGCGGGTTGACGGAAGCATTTATATGCTTGAAGAACATCATTTAAAGGTGTATAATTTTGTCTTTTCGTTTGTTCTCTTATTGAGTCTTTAACGACATCTTGCGACAAACAAGAACGTTCATATCGACTGCGAGATTTGGCCTATCTGAATACGATCCACCGAATGTATGGATGGATCCGATTTGACCATGGTCTATGACAACAGAGGCCGTTACCCTGGATAGAAATTTGCTCGGCATATTACAGCACTTAATTTCCACCGAATGTAAGAAGCTTACTAATTTATATATACCGATACCATTTTTATTTTGAGGTGTTTTAAGACAAAAAATTTCTATTGTGCGTAGTTAGGTGGGTGAAATCTTCACAATAGCGTTCCAGCGGCAATAGTTTTTCGGGTGTTTACGGGCCAGGATGCCGAAGGGACCTTTGCAGAATGGGGTAGCGATCAGCGAGGGCTGGATTAGCATACAAAGAGTCAAATTCGGGCCCGAACTAACAAAAGTGGTAACAATGTTGAACAAAACTGTGAGGCCCAAGCCCAGAGAATGAGAACAATCATGACCTTAAAACGGGGCTTTTTAATATTGAACGAAATCGTCCGTTATAAATTCGCACCTTCTTACAGTTAATTTTTATAATAATTTTATTCAAAAAATCAAGTGGACATAGCGCAACCTTTTAAAGTGCAGTTGAAACAATTCAGAAGAACACAGAAGACATGAATCTTAACTACTGACAGAACAGACAGCTTGCAATACAACGGCGATAATAGCAGCATTCAAAGCACGTCTATCCTACAAGGTCTTCGGAAATCTAGCTCGAGTCCACTGATCTCAATGCCTAAAGTGTGCTATCCAATGCGCAATCTCTGAGATGGCTGCTGTGTATTGGGAACTTGAGAATTAAGTCCTTCACTCAGCAACCGAAGACAGGAGAGGATGGAGAAGAACTGTCCAAAATGCGACCAACCCTCGTGTCGAGGATGGTTGAAGGCAAGGCAGGCACTCAGCGCCCTCAAGAAATACTTTGTAATTAAATAGTGGAGCTTCAGAAATGATTAGCGGTGGCTGCAGCGGTGGCAACAGTAGACTAAGCAGACCAGTGGTTCCCAACTGTTTTTGACTTTACAGTCACTTTACTAAGTTGGAGGACACGAGGACCAATATTTCTTTGTTGAATGACATTAGGGGCCACAGCTCACAAGGCTGAAATTTAATTAACTAAAAGCATAAAAAAATTATGATTGAATCAAAATGATATGTTTGAATCTACTTTTAGACTAAAAATAAAATAATTTGTAATAGAAAATTATTATGTGTTCTATCCTGTCCAAATCGTCAATTTTTCATATATTTTTGTTAATTCTTTGACAGATAAGGGCCATTTTTGGACCTGGTGGGTCACGGATTGGGAAAGCTGGAGTTGAGTGACAGTGGTCGTTGTTTTAGTAGAACCAACCAATATGAGTTATCAATAGAAAACTGTGAATTGGAGAAAGAATTTATTGGCTTGTAGAACATTTCTTTAAAGGTGTCTAAATATCTTGTTACGTTTGTTCCTTTATTGAGTGTTTAACGACACCTTGCGGCAAACAAGTCCATTCACATGAATCAAAACCGATCGAGAGATATATTATATTCGTTTAATGGTAAAACAGACTGAGAGACGCACCGCTATCAGGTACAAAAGAGCAGTTTGTCAAATACAATATAATACCGATAGAATGTCCTTAGCCTTGACTGTTGGATTTGTCTTAGGATGACGGCACATAATGACAGAATTACAAAAAGAATGATTCTATGTTTACATAGGCTACTAGGCTAATGGGATTAGACAATTTTTCATCATTAATGAGCATATGGTGCCTTTATATACAAAACCCGAGAGATGTAATGTCTCATGTCTGTCATCTTTGTTGGCAATACAAAGTTGTCAGGGCGTGGCCTCAATTGGTAAATCACTTCAACAACTACTTTCCTGATTTTGTCTGCAACCCTTGTCCATTCTTTTGTTACCACCAGACTTGACTACTGCTGCTCACTTTTTGCTGGCCTAAGAATTGACCGTCTGAGTTGCCTTGATCGCGTCCTGCGCTTTGCCCGCCCTATTGGCCGCATACCCAAATTGGATGGATCCGATTTGACCAGGGTCTATGACAACAGAGGCCGTTACCCTGGGCAGAAATTTGCTCGGCGTATTACAGAACTTATGAGCAAGGTACTGAACCAGTTATTTCAGATAATTTTGCATGCCCAAATTCAGCCACATCTCCAGCTACATGCGTGACGTTCTCCACTGGCTCCCACTCAAGCAACGGATTGAGTATAATAGGATATTATCTACTCTTATCGCATCAGACTTTGATCCACCGCATGCAGTTGCCCGACTCACTTAAATACACTGTTGAATATTTTATTTAGAGGTGTTTTAAGTCAAACCGGATTGTTTCAATAAAGAGAATATAAAAAAGCCTGAGATCAATTTTATCCTACGATGTTGTGTTAATGAGGTTCATCATCTAGGTCAGGGGTGTCAAACCTTTTTTAGTGGCGGGCCAGTGTGAACATCTTCCAGCAAGTGGCGGGCCACAGGGATGCCACTCTGAATTTTGAAAAAGGTAAGATCCGGTAGAAAAAAGGCTAGAAAAGGCCAGATTGACAATTTCTCTGAAAAATACATGGGTTTTTCCGACTTGAAATTTCCGGCGACCTTATTTTTAGTCAAAAGATGATTAAAATTTGCTCTCTTTTCCGTCTCGATAAAAATGTCTGATGACCTTTTTTAATCTCTCGCTCAAAAATTTACAATTTTGGTCAAAATTCAATTTTTTTCCACTTTTCACGTCTTTTGTGCATTTTCACCTTTAAAAAATCAATTTTTATGTAAAACGCCGCAAAAACCGTCGTGAGAAAATAGCTAGATCCTGACAAAAAACCTAGAAACCTGGACAAGACCGAAAAACCTGGATTTAGGTGGAAAAAGCTATGAGTGGCAACCCTGACGGGCCAGGGTGTCGAAGCTCCTGAGCAAATGGGTAGTGATCTGAGAGGTAGCTACGGGCTTGGTCAGTCAAAACCAACCGGAAACCATAGAATAGCATAGATACAGTCTACACAGAGCTGTGCGTCTGAGCAAAAGTGACGTCAATAAGAAAAAACGCCATGTATTTGGCTCTGACTGTAAAATATAGCAATTTGAACTTTTATCCTCTAATTTTGCAATCTTTAGGGAAGGCTCCGCGGGCCAGAAAAAAATCGTCGGCGGGCCAGAAATGGCCCGCGGGCCAGCTCTTTGACACCCCTGATCTAGGTACAAATAGATCAAAAAGAAAGGATCCTTCTCAAGTCGGTTAAATAAAGTAGCTGCCCAATCATCGAACATAGCACAAGGAAGAGAGGATTTATTTATACATACCTTTGAAAATATGATTTGAAGGTGTCTAAAGTCAAAAAAGCGGACATTACGATTATTTCAGATTTCATCTTTATATCGTTTGTATGAGCACTTGTTATAGCGCCCCTTCAAGCTCCCTACTCAGAGGCGTTCCCGACTACAGAGCGGACACTGCATCGGAATTTCACACCGAAACGCTGAGCAATTGCGAGTGAAGGACTTGCCCAAGGTCCCTACGCGGCGACTTGAGGTGGATTCGAACCTGCAACCCTTCGGCTGCATGGGAAATTGTGATTGGTTGGTTAGAGCGTTGGCCTTGTGTTGTGAAAGCCTAGATTCGATCCTCTGTGTAATGACCTCAAGTCGACTCAGTTACTCAGCGCCATCGAATGGATCTCCGCATTCATCTAGCGGAGCATAAAAATGTTTATTGCAACATTATCAGTTGAGTCGGCTTTATTGTGATGGTTGTTTTCACGACCATAAAGATAGTTATTGGCTATGAGACGACGGGAGCGTTTAAAAGCCTGTGTACAATTATATAAAGGTGTCTTAATAATGTTTTACATTAGTTCGTTTGGTGAGTGTTTAATTAACGACATCTTGCGGCAAGCAGAAGAGGAAGTCCGCATCTGCGGCATGCGGCTCAAGACAGATTCGAAAGGAGAGACATTGTATCGAACATAATACGGCCATTGAACGAAGTATTTAAGTTTTTGGAAAATACTGTTTAAAGGTGTCTAAATATGTCTTTACATTAAATTTTGTTCATTTATTATGTGTTTTAAGACATCTAGCGGCAAAGAAAGCCGTTCATACCCACTGTGAGAGTATAGAATTGTACATAATTATTGAATTGATCCAACGTTTTTAAGACACCGCCCTATTTATATATGTCATTTAAATTTTTACTTGAAGGTGTGTGAAGTAAAAAAGCTGCCATGAGGTTTAGTTCAGATTTTATTTGTGGGTGTCAAATTTTTACAATGGTGTAGTTCCTGTAGCAATATTTTCAACAAGTGGTGGGCCAGGGTGTCGAAATGGCCTCAGGAGAATATAATTATGGTGGCGATATGGGTGCGACTGGATAAGCCGGTCCGGAAAAAAATCTTTGTAGAAATTAATTGATAATTGTGTACTTTTAGCATACAAACATTCAGATTTAGGAACGGGTTAAGTAAAAACATTTCGGTTTGCGCTTTGACGGCGCGCTTTTGTCTGCGCGCTAAGTCGCTAACGACGGGGTATCGTGATTAACAAATTATTATGGTAGCCTTAATCAGCAAAGCCTGGGATTAATATCGAAGGGATATGAAGCCGAGACTTCAAAGAATAGGACGTCGTTGCTGGCCGTCGGGTACGGAATGCGCATCTGAAGAGGCGTGCACCTTCTAAGGTTTTGCCTCTATTGATGGTGGAATATGGTTGTCCAGTGGTTATAACCATCTGCCTTTTAAACATGGGTTCGATCAGGCTGGTGGGATCACGTGGTTTCTGCTGAAACATCTTATGGACTTTCTCGTTATCGTTTATGACACTTACTATTTTTAGCTCAGCCAATCACACAGCGATTGGTGGATCCTTCATGAAATTCATTGGTTGAGCAAAAAATAGACTATAAGTCCGACACATAAAATTACATGTTATACTCTTGTTTCTTGCTGTTTCAACGTCACTGAGCAGCTCAGCATAGGAAGCTCTGTCTAGTAATATATTTGAGGTCTTTGGGTTCGATCCTCTTATGATATTTTGGTTGCTGTGTATAGAGACCGTGAGACTCAAGTCCTTCACTCAGCTACTCAGCGCCATCAAGGTATGCTTCGTAATTGTAGTGGAGCTGAATAAATGATTAGTGGTGGTGACTGTGGTGGCAGCTTTAGCAGTACTGTAGACTAAGTAATAGTCTGTTATGGTTGAAATAACCAGCATCTCGATCGATCATCGATGAAAATTGAGTTAACGGAAGCATTTAAAAGATTGGAGAGCATTATTTAAAGGTGTCTAATTTTGTCTTTTCGTTTGTTTTTTTATTGAGTGTTTAGCGACATCTTGCGATAAACAAGGCCGTTAATATCGACCCCGATACTCGACCCAGTGATATCTCATAATTACCTGAACATAACCCAACAATTGTAGGAAGCTGACTCATTTATATATATCGACGAAAATTTTATTTTGAGGTGGTTAAGACCGAAATTGTGCTTAGTTGTGCTACATGTGTATACTAGGGTGAAATATTTACAATGGCGTTCCAGTGACAATAGTTTTTCGGCAGTTTTGGAGCCAGGTTGCCGAGGGGACCTTTGCAGAATGAAGTAGCGATCAGGGAGGGCAGGATTAACCTGTTCCCAGACAACCTTTGCAAAATTACATTGTCTATGGTGCACTTTTGACACACAAAGAGTCAAATTCAGGTCCGAACTGATAAATATAGTAACAACGTTGAGTAAAACTGTGGGGCTCAAACCCAGAGAATCGCAACAATTATGCCCTTAAAACGGGGCTTTTTAATATTAAACGAAATCGTCCGTTACAAATTCTCACCTTCTTACAGTTAAAATTTTTATAATTTTTTTCGTTTATTAAAAAATCCAGTTGACAGACCGCAACCCTTTAAAAGTGCAGTTGAAACAATTCACAAGAACACAGGTCACGTAAGACATAAATCTTAACTACTGACAGAATAGACAGCCTGCAATACAACGTCGCAAATATAACAGCCTACAAAGCTCGTCCATGCTACGTTGGCTTCGGGAATCGAACTCAAGTTCGCTGATCTCAATGCCTGTGTGCTATCCAATGCGCAACCTCTGAGATTGTTGCCGTGTATTGGGACCTTGAGAATTAAGTCCTTCACTCAGCGCCATCGAGAAATACTTTTGTAATTAAATAGTTTAGCTTCATAAATGATTAGCGGCGGTTACAGCGACGGTAACAGTAGACTGAGCAGACCAGTGGTTCCCAACCGTTTTTGACTTTACAGTCACTTTTCTAAGTTGGAGGACACAAGGGCCACTATTTCTTTGTTGAATGACATTAGGGGCCACAGCTCACAGGGCTAAAACTCCGCCACTGGCTGCACTCTGCAAGTGCCAATCCCAAGCCTGGATAAAGGAGGAGGGTGTCGCAAATGGTCTTTGTTACCGCACAGTGACGTTAAACTGCAAATGCCACCACCATCAAAAGGCTAAAATTTAATCAACTAATAGCATAAAAATTGTTATGATTTATTCAAAATAGAATGTTTGATGCCATTTATAGACGTCAAAATAAAATAATTTGTTATAGAAAATGATTACGTGTTCTATCCTATCGAAATCTTCAAATTTTCATATATTTTTGTTAATTCTTTGAGAGATAAAGGCCATTGTTAGGCCTGGCGGGCTACGGTTTGGTAACCGCTGGAGTAGAGTAATAGTGGTGGTTGTATTTGTAGGACAGACCAATATCGAGGGATGCCACTCTGATTTATAAAAAGGCCAGATCCGGCCAAAAAAGGCTCGAAAAGGCTAGATCTGAAAATTTTAGAAAAATACATTGAGTTTCCGGTCTTGAAATTTCTGACCACCTTCTTTTTCAGGGTTCAAAAAATTTCTATTTATGCTTTCACATTTACGGATGACTTTTTTTAGTCATCGCTTTAAAATAAATTTTTTTTCTTAAATCTTCCTCCTTTTTACTACTGTTTCGTACATTTCCCCCGAGAAATGTCTGGATTTTGGAAAAATGTGTCAGAAAATCCGCCGTAAAAACCCCTCTAGATCTCGACCAAACACCTAGAAACCTAGATTAAATTAGATTAAATCTGGTTCAGTACCTTGCTCCTAAGTGCTGCAATACGCCGAGCAAATTTCTGTCCAGGATAACGAACTCTGTTGTTGGGAAAAGCTATGATTGGTATTTTTGCCATTATCATTGTATACCACTTAAAAACTCTGAATTGGAGGAAGTATTTATTAGCTCTGATAACATTATTTTAAAGGTGTCTCCTTAGGTTTGCTCCTTTATTGAGTTCTTAACGACATCTTCTAGCAAACAAATGATCGACGCATAATTATAAAATGGTCCACCGATTTCGTGAAACTTTACCTAAAGGTGTTTTAAGTGATAGGGCCTACTTAGTTCAGTTTTTTAACTTTGGGTGCAAATTCTTTGCAATGGCGCTTCATGGCATTTTTCAGCAAGTTTACAGCGGGCCAGGGTGCCGAAAGAGTTTTAGTAAAATAGGAGGGGGGCAGCCAATTGGGAGGGTCTGTATTAGCCCATCTCAGGAAATCGCTTTTATCACGCAAGCAGTCACATTCAAGACCGGATTAACAAATTTGGTAGCCCTATTATACAGTAAAGCCTTGGAATAATATAGAAGGAATATGAAACCTACATGTATCAGCCAATCACATTCGTATGCTTCTGATGCGTCACGGGCGATGTATGTGACGTCCATCCGGGTAATCAGCAGGGTAATATCGAACAGAGTCGCATCGTTTCGACGGGTTATTTTTAGTCGTCATCCGTATTATCGACCAAAATTTCGTCTAAATTTAAATTTATATAACGCCAATCACATAATTCTTCATTTGAACACACTTTATTTAATTCACCTTTTCTCTTTAACATTAAATTCTTTTTCGCTACTTCAGACGTCAACATAACAAAAACACAGATCTATTGATGCGAGATATGGTTGCCCATCATCTGAAAACTTTACTGCGTTGTGAAATTAATGCCTTTCTCGAAGTAGTAATAAGGATGATTATGACACAGGTCTTTCCAGCATACATTAATTTATCGTGAGTTGAAGAAAGCATTTAATACCATGAAGAAGATTATTTAAAGGTGTTTAAATGTGTCTTTACATTTGCTCCTGTGAGCGTTTAGCGACATCTTGCCGCCGACAAGATCGTTCATAATTATCCACTACGAGAATGAGTAGACCGAAAGAGGCCTACCTTACAAAAGTCCCGTATACATCCACAGCCATAATCCAGGTCAATTACCCAATTTTCGTTGGTTTCATATCCCTTCGATATTAGTCCAGGGGAAACTGTTGGGGTTCAGTCAAGACAATCTCAACGATGACACATAAAACGTGGAGTTATCGGCATATATTGAACAAATTCTTCCTTACCAGAATACGGATAATTAATCTCTTCCTTTTTAAAAATAATCCGGTTGACAAATCACAATCGGTAACAGTGTGCATTTATGCAATCCGAAACAATCCACTAGAACACAAATCACACATCTTTCATCTTTCTTTATGTTCATTAAGGCCTTTCCAGCTTAGTGTTAACATAATACATGTTGAGGTTCAACAATTTCTATTTGCGTGATTTTTGGTAAAAAACGAATGCTGTAACTCAAGCCCTACCACTATAATAGCGAATGTGTAGGTCTATTCTCGCATTCTTCGACTTCTAAAACACCATTTTTATAGGATACATATTAGATAAAAATATTGTTGCAAACTTTCAAATTTTACTATGTAGCTAGTTTCATCAGCTTTTCACCTTCCAGCCACTTTGTTCCCAAAAATAAAAAAAATAATCCGTGAGGTGGTTGCTGTGTATGGGGACCTTGAGAATTAAGTCCTTCTCTCAGCGCCATCAAGAAATAGGTTACTTCGTAATTAAATAAAGGAGCTTCAGAAATGATTAGCGGTGGTGACAGCGGCGGCGTCAACAGTAGACTGAGCAGACCATTGGTTCCCAACCGTTTTTGACTTTAGGGTCACAGTTTCTAAGTTGGAGGACACGTGGGCCACTATTTCTTTGTTGAATGACATTGGGGGGGCCACATCTCACGAAGCTAAAATTTAATCAACCAAACGCATAATAATTGTAATAATTGATTCAAAATGGTATGTTTGAATTATTTATAGACGTAAAAATAAAATAATTTGTAACAGAAAATTGTTATGTGTTCTATCTTGTCCAAATAGTCAATTTTTCGTATATTTTTGTTAATTCTTTGAGAGATAAGGGACCTTTTTTAGGCCTGGCGGGCACCAACCGCTGGAGTATTTTAGTGGTGGTTGTATTAGCATTGCCTATCTAATACCCAGATAGCACTAACAAATTTTGAATGGTAGGAGTTATTTATTAGCTCGAAGAACGTTTCTTTAAAGGTGTCTAAATATCTCTTTGCGTTTGTTCTTTTATTGAGTGTTTAACGACATCTTGCCGCAAACAAGGTCGTTCATATGAATAAAAGCGATCGAGATACATAGAAAGTTGAAATAATCCACCTATTTAAGAAGCTGACTAACTTATATATACCCTTGAAAAGTTTACTTAAAGGAGTCTTAAGTAAAAAGGCTTTAATATGGCCTACTTAGTTCAGATTTTAATTTTGGGTGTGAATTCTTGACAATGGCACTTCAGTGACATTTTTCAGCAAGTGGCGGGCCAGGGTGTCGAAAGAGTTTTAACAAAATGGGGGGGCAGCCATTTGGGAGGGTCTGTATTAGCCCATCTCAGAAAATCACTTTTATCATACAAACAGTCACATTCAGGACCGGATTAATAAATGTGTCGCCCTATACAGTAAACCTGGGACTTATTCCGAAAGGATATGAAGCCGAAACATCTCAGCCAATCACAGATCGTTTTTTTCTGAGGGTCAGTCCATGACCTTTTTTTAGTCATCAAGTTCAAATCTCATGAAAATTGCTATGTCTTTCCCGGCCCAAAAAGTTTATGACCTTTTTTTAGTCATCAGTTGGAAGTGCTTGGAGGCTGAGTCAGAAAATATCCCACTTACACGGTGAAAAACATGACTATGGCGCTTCTTGGGGGGCTTAGCCCCCTAGCCCCTGATAGACTCCGCCCATGTGCGTCACGGGCGATGTTTGTGACGTCTATCCGGGTAATCAGCAGGGTAATAACGAACAGCGCCGCATCGTTTCGACGGGTTATTTTTAGTCGTCATCTGTATAATCGGAAAAAATTTATATATATATATATATTCGTTTAATTCATGAAAAAGAGTAGGTTGATACACCGCAGCCTGGTACATAGTGAAGTTAAGAGATTAAA
>OX457049.1:2380513-2400513 GCA_949752735.1 Lumbricus terrestris
GCGTGAAACTGTTCTGTTTGACCATGCTGGAGTCTGGAGCGCATCTGAGTAAAGGTCGGTTCGAGCTGTCGCCCTACAAAGCGGGATCCGTCTCTTCTGGTCATTGTGCAGAGAAAGTCATTCACACAGAATTGCCAAGTACCATCGACTCATGGATGATTTTCAGATAGTTGATTAGTGTCGCCCACATCCTTTATCCCCGTTTGGGACTGGCATTTTCAGAGAGCAGCCAGTGGTGGAGTTGGATGCAGCGATGCAACATTAGCTTGCGTAAGTTCGAGTCCCCGTTGGGCGGATTTGCTTTGCGCCATGTGTAATAATAGCAGGCGGTCTGTCCGGTTAGCATAGTTAAGATTTAGTGTATTCTGTGATCTCCGTTCTTGTGAATTGTTTAAACTGCATAATTGTAGGCCTATACTGTAACCGTTTGCGGTGTGTCAATCGAATTGTTTCAATAAAGAGAATAAAAATATGTCAGTCAATTGGTTAGAGCAGACACCTTATAACTCTGCGATTACTGATTCGATCATCTGATACCCTTGCTGTGTTGGGAAATTAGAGCCTTTATAGAGTTAGTAACAGGGATTATTATTGCATTGAACTTCCACCAAATTAGCATCTATAATTAACCTTGAATTTACTAATGCGTTTAAGACATTGGAATAACTTATTTAAAGGTGTTTAAGTATGTCCTTATAATTTGTTTCTAAGAGCGTCGACATCTTGCCGCAGACAAGGTCGCTCATATCGAATGCAATATATCACATAAAACTATCCACCGATTGATCGAAGCTGATTTATTTATATATGACGTTGACAAATGTTATTTTATGGTGTTTTTGAAGTCCAAGCGGCGATTTTGCTAAGTTCAGACTTTATTTTTGGGTGTGAAATTTTTACAACGGTGTTCCAGTGGCAATATTTCTTCAACAGGTTGCATGCCATGGTGCCGAAGTGGTCTTAGCAAAATGGGTAACGATATGGGAGGGACTGGATTAGACCGTCCGCAGAAAATCGATGCCAAATTAAATCGCTAATGGTGCACTTTTACAATACAACCAGTCAAATTCAGGACCGGAATAACAAATGTGATAGCTATATTCATTAAAAGTTAAAACCTATGACTAAGAACGCCATTTTGGGCTATAACCATTTTGTAACTGCATATTTAAGTTGTTCGATAGCTGTTCTCACTCTAATTTATGTAAGCTAACAAGAGGTTTCATACTGTTAAGTAAGGTGCAACACATAGGTGCAAAATACGACGCAAACTGAATAAAAAAAGGAAAACCGTCGTAATTGACAAAAACATCATTATTATTACAGTCATCGTCGTCGTCCTCCTCCTTCTCCTCCTCATCATCATAGTCGTCGTCGTCATCTTCGTCATCATCGCTAAACTGAAACCACAACAACTATAACTTGGCCTAGAAGCAAAATATCTTCGGACGCTTCAATGAACAGCAGCACGTCCTTGCTGGTCCTCAGCTTCTATAGCATGGTGTTGCCTCTATTGACGGTGCATCTGGATATAATTGTGGTTGGTCGGTTGTATTGTGCATGGAGAGCCTGGATTTGATCCTCTCTGTAATGACCTTGAGACTCAAGTCCTTCACAATTACTCAGCGCCGTCCAGCGGAACTTCGCCATCAGACATAGCGGAGCATAAGAAATGTTTAGTGGTAGCGTTTGCACCATTAGCAGTTGAGTTGTCTAAATTGTGTTGGTTGTAATCATCCCTACGATATCAGTGATGATCGGTGAGGCGACGGGAGCATTTAAAAGCATGTGTACGATTATTTAAAGGTGTCTTAATAATGTTTTACATTGGTTCTTTTGGTGAGTGTTTAACGACATCTTGTGGCATGCAAAAGAGGTCCAAGACAGACTCGAAAGGAGAGACATTGTGAAGAGGGGATCGGACACCTACGGCCATTGCTTGAGACCGCGATCATTGATGATAATGCCTTCGATTCTTACTGGACCCACTGAGTAGCACTTCATTTTGCACTGATGATGATGATGATGATGATGATGATGATGATGATGATGACGACGACGGCGATGATAATGATTATGATGATGATGATGTTGGTGGTGGTGGTGGTGGTGGTGGTGGTGATGATGATGATGATGATGATGATGATGATGATGATGATGATGATGATGATGATGATGATGATGATGATGATGATGATGATGATGATGATGATGATGATGATGATGATGATGATGATGATGATGATGATGATGATGATGATGAGGCAAACAAGGCCGTTCAAATCGACTGCGAGATTTGGCAGAAACATAAATTCGAAATTGAATGTCTGCGATTTATCCTCCGAATACGAAAACAAATGAATGGAAACTCGAAATGGTTGACGTAGAAAGGATCCTTCTGAAGTCGGCTAAATAAAGGGTGATTGCTAACAACTAGCATAATCAAAAAGTAGAGAGTACCTATTTATATGCACATTTTAAATTTGATTTAAAGGTGTTTAATGAAGAGAGGAAGTTGCTTGGAAAAATGGGGTACTACAAGGCATTCGCTAGATAGCAGCACGTTTTTGAAAAATCCCACAAAGCTGAAAATGACGGCATTAATGTCGCAAGTGGACTAACCAATCCATTAAAACTTAAAAATACAGTGGTAATTTCCCATTGCGCGTTCTTTGGCAGTGCCAGTCCCAAGCCTTGAAAAAGGAGGAGGGCGACACTAACCATCCTTGACATGACGCAGTGTCGTCATTTCCACCAGACCTAAAACCTGTTCCACCTTTTGTACAGCTGACTCTGACGACTTGAAATTTGTCAGCCGACCCCTGCATGGGTGAACTTCACTAGCCCCAATATCTCAACCGTCACGGGCTTTGCCTCTGCTTGAGAGAAACTGCTTCCGAATTCCACGAGTAGGTCTACTGTAAGTTCATCATCGTCATGATCAACATCATTATCATCGTCATCGTCATCATCATCATCGTCGTCGTCGTCGTCGTCGTCGTCGTCGTCGTCGTCATCATCACATTATTATTCTTCTTCTTATTATTATTATCATCATCATCGTCATCATCATCCTCATCATCCTCATCATCATCGTCAATATCAAATCTTTTATTATCGTCGTCGTCGTCATCGCTAAACTGACACTATTACTAAACTTTCACCTCTGCGGCCCTTCTTGAATGAATTACAGGTCGTTCGGATTCTTGAGTACGAATAATTATGCTAGTCCTCAGTGTCTAGAGATGTGTGTAACTTGAGTTCTGGGATCGACCCTCTATTGATTGCGGGATATGGTTACCCATCGTCTGAAACCCTTACTGCGTTGGGAAATTAGGGCCTTTCTAGAGGTAGTAATTTAGTGATGATAATGACGATAAATTTTGAACATAAAGATCTGGGCGACCTAATTTACCGTGAATTGAAGAAAGCATTTAATACATTGGAGAAGATTATTTAAAGGTGTTTAAATATGTCTTTACATTTGTTCCATTAACAATACTTGTCGCGGACAACACCTTTCATAACTATCCACTGCGAGAATTGGCCTGGTACATTGTAAAGCAATCAATCGTAATTTATATAGCTCCCCTTCAAAGTACCTACTCAGAGGCGCACCCGGCCGAGACCAAGCGAAAAAACAGTATTAAACAGTTTGTGAAATTGAGAACAGCTTGGGAGGTGTCGCATAGTCAAGGGAAGTCCATTCCAGGTTGTTGGACCAACCACAGAGAATGAACGCCTCTGCATTGTTGCAGGGCGAGTGAAAGAACCAATAAGTCACCATAGACAGCAGAGCGCAGCGGCGAAGAGGAGTAAGAATAGGATCCAGATTTGACGAGGACCTATGACAGTAAAGGCCGTTGTCCTCGACATAAATTTGTTTAGCATATTACAGCACTTAACTGAGCGCAGCGGCCTACGCAAGTGGAAACGGGGATGCAAAGCTCACACGGATAAGAAAGTGCCCAGCCTGATATGCATCATCACACCACAGTGACGGTTGTAAGCGAACACGAAACACCTAGTCTTCGAAGCTAACATATAGACCGTTTAAAATCTAATTTAAAGGTGTTTGAAGTCCAAAAGCGGCAAAATGCTATGTTCAAATTTTGTTTTTGCCTGTGAAATCTCAACAGTGGCGGTTCAATGGAAATTTTTTTCAGCAGGTTAGACCTACTTTTAGCACACAAAGAGTCAAATTCAGGCCCGAACTGGTAACGATGTTGAATAAATGTTGATTCTCTGGGCACAAGTCCAGAGAATCACAACAATTATAATCAAAATAATAATCTTCGTCATCATCATCGCTAAACTGAAACTACTGCAACAACTATAACTTGCGAAATATCGTCGCACACTTCAATAAACAGCACGTCGTTGCTGGCCGTCGGGTACGTAATGCGCTGGTCCTCAGTAGGTCTATCTATAAAGGCGTGTGCCTTCCCTGGTATTGCCTCTATCGATGGCGGGATATGGTTGTACCACTGTACAACCATATCTGCCTTGTAAGCATGGAGATTCTGGGTTCGATCCTCTGAGTTGGTTGCTGTGTATTAAGACCACGAGACTCAGATCCTTCACTCAGCCACTCAGCGTCGTCAAGGGATGCTTCGTAATTATATAATGGAGCTTCATAAATGATTAGTGGTGGCCACTTTAGCAGTTGACAAAGTCTGTTCTGGATGAAGAAATGAACACTAGCAACTTGATGAAACGCGGGTTGACGGAAGCATTTGAAAGCTTGGAGAACATTATTTTAAAGGTGTCTAATTTTGTCTTTTCATTTTGTTCTTTTATTGAGTGTTTGACGACATCTTGCGACAAATAATGCCGTTCATATCGACTGCGAGATTTGGCTTATTTGAACACGATCCAGCGAATGTACGAAGCTGACTCATTTATATATACCGATGAAACTTTTATTTTGAGGTGTTTAAAAACCAAAAGTGGCTATTGTTCAATTATATATACATGTAGGTGTGAGATCTTTCTTTACAAGGCTTTCCAGTTGCAATATTTTTTCGACAGAACAGACAGCCTGCAATTATATACAACGTCGCAAATATAACAGCCTACAAAGCAAGTCCATCCTACGGAGGCTTCGGGAATCGAACTCGAGTCCACTGATCTCAATGCCTGAAGTGTGCTATCCAATGCGCAACCTCTGAGATGGCTGCTGTGTATTGGGACCTTGAGAATTAAGTCCTTCAATCAGCGCCATCGAGAAATACTTTGTAATTAAATAGTGGAGCTTCAGAAATGATTAGAGGTGGGGACAGCGACGGCAACAGTAGACTAAGCAGACAACCGTTTTTTGACTTTAGAACCACTTTTTCTAAGTTGGAGGACACGAGGTCACTATTTCTTTGCTGTTAGGGGCCACAGCTCACAAGGCTAAAATTTAATTAACTAAAGACGTTTAAAATTATTTTTATTTTTAATCAAAATGAATGTTTTATGTTATTTATTGACGTCAAAATGAAATAATTTGCAATGGAAAATTGTTGTGTTCTATCTTTTCCAAATAGTCAATTTTTCATACATTATGTTTTAATTCTTTGAGATATAATGGTCTCTCCTTATGCCTAGCGGGCCACGAGTTGGGTACCGCTGGAGTAGAGTAATAGTGTTGGTTGTATTAGTAGAAACAACCAATATCAGTTAGAACTAATAAACTATGAATTGGAGTAAGCATTTATTAGTTCGGAGAACATTTCTTTAAAGGTGTCTAATTATCTCTTTACGTTTGTTCCTTTAATGTTTAACAACATCTTGCGGCAAACAATGCCGCTCATAATAATTATGAATGAAGCCGATTGCGATATATCGACAAATAAGCCAAAAAGCGGCTATCATAGATCCACCGATTTTTGAAGCTCACTATCTTATATATATATACCGTTAAAAACTTTACATAAGGGTGTTACAATTCAAAAATCTGCTATATACCGTTGAGAACCTAACTTAAGGGTGTCAAAAAGGCTATCATATGACCTACTTAGTTCAGATTTTAATCGTGCGTGTGAATTCCTTACAATGGAGCTTCAGTGGCATCTTTCAGCAAGTGGCGGGCCAGGGTGTCGAAAGAGTTTTAGCGAAATGGGAGCAGCCAGTTGGGAGGGTCCGTATTAGCCTATCTCAGAAAATCACTTTTATCATGCAAAAAGTCACATTCAGAACCGGATAAACAAATGTGGCAGCCCTATAATACAGTAAAGCCTTGAGGTCGTGTGCGACATCTTGCGGCAAACAAGGCCGTTCATATGAATCAAACCGATCGAGAGTTAATAGAGTTGAGGATGATCCACCGATTTTATGAAGCTGACTAACTTGTACATACCGCTGAAAACTTTACTTAGAGGTGTTTTAAGCCAAAAAGCGGCTATCATAGAGCCTACTTAGTTCAGATTTTGATTTTTGGCGCGAATTCTTTACAATGGCGCTCCTGTGGCATTTTTCAGCAAGTGGCGGGCCTGGATGTCGAAAGAGTTTAAGCAAAATGGGAGCATCCAGTTGGGAGGGTCTGTTTTAGCCCGTCTTAGCTAATCACTTTATTCTACAAACAGTCACATTCAGGATAGGATTAACAAATTTGGTAGACATAATAGTAGTAGTACAGAAAAGCCGTGGGTTAATATCGAACGGATATTCAGCCGCTGCCTCTCAGCCAGCTACAGATTGCGTTTCTCTAATTCGTCACGGGCGATGTATGTGACGTCTATCCGGGTAATCAGCAGGGTAATTTCGAATAGAGTCGCATCGTTTCAACGGGTTATTTTTAGTCGTCATCCGTATTATCGACCAAAAGTTCGTCTAAATTTATGCCACACGAATCGCAAAATTCTTCAGAAAAGCACATTTTAGTTAATTTGAAATTTCTTTTTATCATTGAAATAATTGTTTTTTCGCCACTACAGTCGTCAACATAAGAAAACGTAGGCTAAATTGTCGACAGAGACCTACCCTAGAAAAGTCCCGGATACAGCAACAATCATGATCTATGTCAATAAACCAATATTCGTGTGGCTTCTCATCCCTGCGATATTAGTCCCAGGTAAAACTGTTGGAGACCCAGTCCAGACAATCCCAACGATGACACAATGCCATATAACGTAGTGTTACAAGCCGATTTGTGCGACCCGGTGGCTGATTGGTAACGCGTCTGCTCACGGAGCGGGCGGTTGCGGTTCGAATCCGGGTAACGACCTTGGGCAAGTTGTTTACGCACATGTGCCTCTGTCACCAAGCAGTATAATTTGGTACCGGCGTAAGCTGGGAAGTAAACGGCAAGTCCTGGAAAACACTGGCCCCGTGTCCAGGACCTTGGGATTCGTCCATTGCCGGCTCAGGGCCAAGAAAAGGAGATGAGCGCCTTCTCCTACGGGCCTTCGGTCCATGGTGGACTTTACTTTTTTTATAAGCCGATTGAACAGATAATTATCATCCACCGATTTTACGACGCTGACATATTTATATAACCACCAAATAATAACCAAATGGCTTACTTACTTATATACAATATTGAATATTTTACTTAGAGGTGCTTTAAGTAAAAAAGCGGATGTTATGCTTAGTTCAGATCTTATTGCTGGGTGTGAAATTTTCACTATGGCGATCCAATGGCAATATTTTCAGCAAGTGCCGGGCCGTGGAGTCGAAAGGTCTCAGCAGAATGGGGTGGCGATGTGGGAGGGTCAGGAAATTTTTGCCAAATTAAATCGCCAGTGGTGCACTTTTAGCATACAAAGAATTAATTCATGCACGGATTAACAGTTTGTGATGGCCTTGTTTAGTAAAACCTGAGACTAACATAGCTGGAGTCTGGTTTCCGTCCATGGGAGAGGGTTCGTTAAAAAAGAACTTGGGCTTTGTTGGGGCGTAGACTTGGTCCAGAGCGAGCGGCGCTGACAATATTTTTCTCGGCCAAAAAGTTGATGACCTTTTTTAGTCATTCGATTGAAGCTTCGTTCGTGAAGAGAGCCATCTCCCCCAAAAATTTATGAGTCTGCGCCTTCTGGGGGCTAAGCTCGGAAAAAGATACCATTTACACTTTAAAAAGCCGAATCTGGACCTTCTTGGGGGCTTAGCCCCCCGAGCCACGGACAAACTCCTCCCATGGAGAATAATATCGAATGGATACCAAGTCGCAACCTCTCAGTCAATTAGAGATATCTTATCTCATATTATCTAATCGTATTGTGTTGTAATCTCATCTCTTCTTTGTCACCCTCTCGAGATTACATGCATGCAAGTTGACATGATATTGAAGCCGGTGTCGATGGTGATTTTTATGGTACGCTTCGTAAATGATTAGTGGTGGTGACATCAGCGGCAACCGTAGAGGTACATGTAGAGTTATAGTGGTGGTTGCAGTAGTAGGCTTTATGGCATGACAAGAAAAAAATTGGTAAACTGCGATTTTGAAGAAGAATTTAATACTTTGGACAATATAATTTAAAGGTGTCCAAATAATATGTCTTTATATTATTTTGTTCTTTTATTGAGTGTTTAACGACATCTTGCGGAGAACAAGGCCATTATTATCGACTGCGAGATTTAGACTTGTACTTCAAATTTTGGATACAATCCACCGTTTTCCTAGACGCTGACTTACTTACATATAACACGCAAACATTTACTTAGAGGTGTTTTACTTCAAAAAGCGGATATCATGCTTAGTTCTTTTAACCCTTCACCGGTTCATTTTTAAATTTTAAACCCATTTCCAGCGGATATACTCAGGGTAAACGGGTAAAGGATTAATAATTTTGTTTGAAATTTGTACAATGGCGTTCCAAATGCAATATTTTCAGCAAGTGGCGGCAGTGGCGGCGCCAGGGGGGGGCTGGAGGGGGCTAAGCCCCCCTAAATGCGGCTCAGCCCCCCCAAAGCAAAATGCGGAAAATGTCTATAACGGCTAATTTCGTAATAAGAAAACTAGACAATCATCAATGGCATCGAAATCTATTTGAGAATGAAGTTAGCGACTTCATTTCTTGGCCTCAGTCTATGAAAACAGGTGACAAGTTTGCACCCTTAACTGTTGACCATGCAACCGGACAGGGTTGTCGAAATTGTCAAAGAAACTACATGGCTCTTAGACACCTCGTTTCAGATTGAAACCGTTTTATAAGTATTAGACGTATAGAAATATCGAAATTGTCTAGTCCTTCAAAAAGTGGTGCAAAGCTGTATTATCTCTTGATTTTTCGCATATTTCACAAAATTAATCATCGTCACAAAAGAATGTATAGGGTTTTCTACCTCCTGCAATCAACTACATAATCATAGCGTAGATGCTTGCGCCAGTGGCGACGTCAGAGGGCTAGGGGTTATAGCCTCTAAATGCGGCTCAGCCCCCGAAAGCAAAAAGCAGAAAATATCCATTACGGCTAATTTCGTAATAAGAAAGCTAGACAATGGCATCGAAATCAACTATATATATACAATATTATATATATATATATATATATATATATATTAAGTTGTATAGGTCATTTAATTCGTTGCATCGCAAATGCTACAAATTTAGTGAACCAGTTTTGTTACATTTAGTAGCAGCCCTCTGTAAACCGTTTCTTCTTTATGGAATGGAAGCTGTCAGCCCTACCAAAAGTGAGCTGAACTATTTAGAGTACACTTACAGCTCTGCAGTATGTACAATTTTTAAAGTCTCTCATAGTAGTGTTGCATCTGTACTGCACATCATGCATGAAAATAATATTACAGACTGCTAGTTATCCAGTAGATTGCGTTTTATCCAGAAACGCCTTTGACACAACAGTGTAGTTGTCAGATTTGCGTCATGTTTCTCTTACACACCTCAAATGTGCGCGCTCTTGTTATTTTCGGTATAATAATTATTATATTCTTGTTGTGTATACCACCACTGTCTGGGAATGTAGGCCTACGTTTGATATAATGGTCAACTCAAAAGTTCTAGTGCTATTAGCATATACATGTAAAACATTTGTGTTCAGATAATTATATGCATATATATATACTTAAAATAATTGTGTACATATATCTAAGCATGCATATTGTTGTATTAAGAAAACTTAAACTGTTTTCTGTCATTAGTAATATGCAGGCAGATAATTATAATAGTGTCCTGTGAATACTGTTGGACACCTTTATTGTGATTTATTTTTATTTGTGATTATTTTAATTCAATGTCCAGGGTAACGGTCTCTGTTGTCATAGACCCTGGTCAAATCGGATCCATCCATTATTGTGATTACTTTTTTATTGTAAAATTTCTGAGTATTAATACTGTGTTGGACAGTGGACACCTTTACTGTGATAACTTGGAACTCGAGTCCGTGTCCATGGCCGACTTTTTATACGATAATACTGAATTATACACCATTTTATTGTAAAATACATGTATATGAATATTAATACTGTGTTGGACACCTTTATTGTGATAACTTGGAACTTGAGTCCGTGTCCATGGTCGACTTTTTATACGATAATACTTAATTGCACACCATTTTATTGTAAAATTTCTGTAATTTAATAATGTGTTGGACACCTTTTATTGTGACAACTTGGATCACGAAACTGCGTCTATGGTTGACTTTTTATACAATTATACTGAAATGCACACCATTGTATTGTGGAATTTCTGAATATTAATGCGCTGTTGGATACCTTTATTGTGAGTTATTTTTATTTGTGAATATTTCAATTGAATCTCCAGGGAAACGGCCACTGTTGTCATAGACCCTGGTCAAATCGGATCCATCCATTATTGTGATTGCTTTTCTATTGTAAAATTTCTGAGTAATAATACTGTGTTGGACACCTTTTTTGTGATAACTTGGAACTCGAGTCCGTGTCCATGACCGACTTTTTATACGATAATACTGAATTACACACCATTTTATTGGAAAATTTCTGAATATTAATCCTGTGTTGGACACCTTTTATTGTAACAACTTGGATCTCGAGTCTATGTCCATGGTTGACTGTTTGTACGATTATACTGAATTGCACACCATTGTATTGTGGAATTTCTGAATTTTAATTCGGTGTTGGACACCTCTAATTGTGATAATTTAGAATTCTAGTCAACGTGGTTTTTGAGTGCTTGGATATCGGTATGTCAAAGACAATAGGACTTTACATTACCTCACTGTCTGCGCCACATAGCTATTCGGGCTGCTGTGTGCACACGCACTGTATATGCTGTATCGCCCTTGCTCAGCTCGGTCACCAACTCAGCTCAGATGACTGAACTTTCGGGGTGTGGTACAGTGCGGGCACGGCATAGACTTTACGCGGACGCGTTTGAGGACCTTCCTTTCTCTTTTGCCACCTTAGTTGGACACCTTTGTTTATGATAATTCGGAACTTAATCTAGGATTGCGGCCGGATACACCAAAAATCATAAACCTCAACAATTATTGCTGACTTCGTTTAAATAACCCACTCAATCTCCAACTACTTCTTGCAATGTGGAGCGCGTTTGTGACTGCACAATTTCTTGTAAAACCCTTGGTCGGTATGTGCTTCGTTCATGCATTCAGCACTCGCAGCTTCGCGCGATTGCAATATGACGGCCCTGGGAAGAAAATGTTCTAGTTGCGTCTCTGGGAAGGAGGAAGGCTTGGGGCTTCAGCCCCCCCAAACCTGAAATCCTGGCGCCGCCACTGAGTGGCGGGCCATGGTGTCGAAAGGGCCACAGTAGAATGGAATGGCGATCAGGGAGGAAAAATGTTTTGAATTAAATCGTTTCACTTTTCGTGCACTTTTTACTATACAAACAGTCAAATCCACGCCCTTATTAACAAATTTGGCAGCTTTGCTCAGTAAAACCTGTGATTAATATTGGAGGGATATGAAGCCGAAACCTCTCAGCCAATCACAGATCGCATGCTTCTGATGAGTCACGGGCGATGCATATGACGTCCATCCGGGTAATCAGCAGGGTAATATCGAACAGAGTCGCATCGTTTCTAAATTTGGCCTAAATTTATATGACTCAAATCCCAAAAATTCTTCATATGAACACACTTTATTTAATTTGCAAGTTCTCTTTATCATTGAATAAATTGGTTTTTCGCTACAACAGTCGTTAACAAAACAAAACGTGGGAGCTAAATGCCGATTGAGACCTACTCTGCAAAAGTGCCGGATACAGACACAGTTATATTCTACATCAATGACCTGTCGGTTTCATATCCATTCGATATTAGTTCCAGGTAAATCAGTGGGAAACCCGACGAAGACACATAAAACGTGCTTTTACAGATTTATAATTGAACCAATTCGTCATTTATAAATTAAAGTCTTTTTGTACGTAAAAATGCGGATAATAATAAATTTTCTTTCTTTATTGAACAATCCGGTTGACAGACCGCAACCGGTTACAGTGTACAATAATTATGCAATTGAAACAATTCACAAGAACGGAGATCACAAATCTTAATTACTGACAGAACCTTATAGTGTTGAGATAGACGGGTTCGATCCTTTGTGTTGGTTGCTATGTATTGGATTCCTGAGAGTTCAAGTCCTTCACTCATCTACTCAACGACATCAAATGATGATTCGTAATTAATAACAGTGGCGCCTCATAAATGATTTGCGGTGGTGACTGTGGTGGCAGCATTAGCAGTACAATAAGTAATAACTGTCATGGATATGGTAGGCCTAAGCACCAACAATGTAGCACTGATGAAACGTTTTTTGACGGAAGTATTTACTAGCTTGGAGAGCAATTTTTAAAGGTGTCCAATTTCATCTTTTCGTCGTCGTCGTCGTCGTCATCATCATCATCATCGTCATCGTCATCATCATCGTCATCGTCGTCGTCGTCGTCGTCGTCGTCGTCGCGGCCGCCGCCGCCGCCGTCATCGTCGTCATCATTTTATTATCGTCGTCGTCGTCGTCATCGCTAAACTGACACTTTTACTAAACTTGCTGCCTCTGTGGCCCTTTGAACGTATTACAAGTCATTCGGATTCTTGAGTACGAATAATTATGCTAGTCCTCAGTGTCTAAAGATGTGTGTAGCTTCAGTTCTAGGATCTACTCTCTATTGATTGCGGGATATCATCTGAAACCCTTGTTGCGTTGAGAAGTTAGAACCTTTCTAGAGGTAGTAATAGGATTGATTATGACAATGAATTTTCATCATCGACTTCTCGACAACTAATTTAATCGTGAATTGAAGAAAGCATTTAAAATCTTGGAGAAGTTTATATAAAGGTGTTTAAATATGTCTTTACATTATTTTGCTCCTATGTGCGTTTAACAACATCTTGCCGCACACAAGACCGTTTATAATTATCCACTGTGGTATTTGGCCTAATACATTGTAGATAAATACGATAGAACAGTGTTCTCAGCTTACTTATATAAGCCGTTGAAAATTTGATATAGAGGTGTTTGAATTCCAAAAGCGGTTCAGATGTTATTTTTAGGTGAGAAATCTTAACAGTGGCGTTTCAATGGCAATATGTCTTCAGCAGGTTACTTTTAATATACAAAGAGTCAAATTCAGGCTGGAACTGATAAATGTGGTGACAATGTTGAGTAATGCAGTGGGGCCCACGCCCAGAAAATCACAGCAATTATGCCCTTAAAACGGGGCTTTTAATATTGAACGAAATCGTTCTTTATAAATTCGCACCTTCTCACATTATTATAAATTTTATAAAAAAAATTCGTTTATTCAAAAATCCAGTTGACTGACCGCAACCCCTTAAAAGTGAAGTTGAAACAATTCACAAGAACACAGATAACAGAAGACATGAATCTTAACTACTGAAAGAACAGAAGACAGCCTGCAATACAACGTCGCAAATATAACAGCCTACAAAGCTCGTCCATGCTACGGTGGCTTCGGGAATAGAACTCAAGTTCGCTGATCTCAATGCCAGTGTGCTATCCAATGCGCAATCTCTGAGATGGCTGCCGTGTATTGGGACCTTGATAATTAAGTCCTTCAATCAACACCGTTAAGAAATACTTTGTAACTAAATAGTGGTTCCAACCGTTTTTTACTTTAGGGCCACTTTTTCTAAGTTGGAGCAACGAGGGCCACTATTTCTTTGTTGAATGACATTAGGGGGCCACAGCTCACAAGGCTAAAACTCCGCCACCATGAAAAGGCTAAAATTAATTAACTAAAAGCATAAAAAAATTGATTGATTCGAAATAGTACGTTTGATGCTATTTTTAGACGTAAAAATAAAATAAGTTGTAATAGAAAATTATTATGTGTTCTATCATGTCCAAATCGTCATATTTTCATATATTTGTGTTAATTCTGTGAGAGATAAAGGCCATTTGTTAGGCCTGGCGGCCCACGGGTTGGGAACAGCTGGAGAAGAGTAATAGTGGTGGTTGTATTAGTAGTTGTGTGTGTATTTGCAGTTTAACGACACTGTGTGGTTACAACGACCATTAACGACGCTCTCCTTCTTTATCCAGGCTTGGGACTGGCACTGGCACTGGCAGAGTGCAACCAGTGGCGAATTTATATAGACCGCCAATATCAATTTCAGTATTCTGTTCAGTGTTGCCACTGAGGTTTCAGAAATAAACCCAGATTTCCTTCCGAAAAAACCCAGAAAAACCCAGACATTCATATAAGCTATTTTAGGCCCCCTTTGCTCAAAATAAGTTGATTTTTCGCTTGTTCGTATGAAGATTAACAAAATGTTCGTCAAAAGAGTCGAACAAAATGTAATTACAACTTTAAAATATCAATTGTTAAAGTTGTCAGAGACTCGGCATCCATACTGGCAATAAGCTTAATCGATATATTCGTGTGCGCATGCGCAGTGGGTCGAGCCTACCAGAATTGCAAACACATAAAACACGCCCGCATATTGACTGGTAAAAAAAACCATAAAACACGCCCGCATATTGACTGGTAACAAAATTAAATATTTGTAAAATGTTGTGAAATGTATAGTGTATATATGTCAATGATGATTGTTAATGCTTGTCAACAAACCTAAATGGAAAAAAAAGGAAAACCCAAAAAGAGCCAACGAAGGCCAAAAAAGATCCGAAAGAGGACAAAAAAGAGGAATTAAATAATGCCAAAAAATCTGAAATGGCGGAAAAAAAGGAGGGTGGCTCTGGATGGAGCTGTTTTAGCGACAAATATACAAGAGAACCACAGAACCAGCGGGGAAAAACAAGGATAAGAACAAGAGTAAACACAAACAGACCGGAAAATTAAAGACAAAAGAATAAAATCAACAAAGTCGTCGACGGTCTACGTTACCACATGATGACATTAAACCTTTGGACAAGAAGAAGATAAAACACGCCCCTTAAGTTTACGAAGTCTTAAAGTTATCCAAGGTTTCCAACCAAATTTTCTCAATACATCAACAATCCAGCGTTCTGGTCACCTGGAACATAGTAGGCTAATACTCTGCAACAACTAGGCTATTATACCATTAGAGGATTGACCGGACTTGTGTGTGTGTGTATTATATATGCATGTTATAGATGTCAAAACGGCTTAACAAGGAGAGAAGAGTGACCTGACCTATTTTGAGATGTCAATATGGTTTATTTCTGTGTAGAGCTATTCTTCAGGTTATAAATTCTATGTGAATTGACAACGTGAGAACTTGATTATGGAGTTTAAAATTAAAATTATTGGAGAAAGTATGTATCAAAACCATTTTATATTGAATTTCACAGAATATTCATGTGTTGTAAATACAAAATATCAACTCACCAAAATAAACCCAGATTTCGCCCAAAAAACCCAGATCTAGTGGGAAAAAACCCAGCTGTGGCATCACTGATTCTGTTAGCACTAATAAACTTTGAATTGGAGAAAGCATTTATTAACTCGGAGAACATTGCTTTAAAGGTGTCTAAATATCTCTTTAAGTTTTTGTTCCTTTATTGAATGTTTATCGACATCTTGCGGCAAACAAGGCCGTTCATATAAATCCAACCGACCGAGATATGTACATAACTCATGATTTACCTATTTTATTAAGCTGACTAACTTATATATACCGTCGAAAACTTTACTTGAGGGTGTTTCAAGTCAAAAAGCATCTATCATAGGACCTGCTTAGTTCAGATTTTAATTTTATGTGTGAATTCTTTACAATGGCGCGTCAGTGGCATTTTTCGGCAAGTGGCGGGCCAGAAAGAGCTTTGACAAAATGGGGGCAGCCAGTTAGATGGTCTGTACTTGCCCATCTAAGAAAATCACTTTTATCACGCAAACATTCACATTCAGGACCGGATTAACAAATGTGGCAGCACTATACAGTAAACATGGGACTTATTCCGAAAAAAGGATATGAAGCCGAAACATCTCAGCCAATCACAGATCGTATTTTTCTGATGCGTCACGGGTGATGTTTGTGACGTCTATCCGGGTTATCAGCAGGGTCATTTCGAACAGAGTCGCATCGTTTCGACGGGTTATTTTTAGTCGTCATCTGTATATTCGGAAAAAATTCTTCTGAATTTATATAACTCCAATCACAAAGCTATTCATAAAAGCACATTTTTACCTAGTTTGAAAGTTCTCTATGGTTTTTCGCTACGACAGTCGTTAATCTGGAATGGTCTTCCTCTGACCCTCCGCTCTCTAGTCTTTACTAGTTTAATATACAAGATCTGCCACATGCAGTTGGCCGACTTATTTATATACACTGTTGAATATTTTACTTAGAGGTGCTTTAAGTAAAAAAGCGGATATTATGCTTGGTTCAGATCTTATTTTTGGGTGTGAAATTTTTACAATCTATCCATCTATGCAATTTATTTAGCGCCCCTTCAAGGACTCTACTCAGAGGCGCTCCCGACCCAAGCCCGGTCAAAAAGAAAAGTCTTAAGCAATCCATAGAATGAGCCCGACGTGTTCCGAGGGTGGGAACGCAGGTTAGAGGGAAGGTCATTCCAGACGGAAGGGCCAGTGACCGAAAATGCCCTGCTCTGCCTAGTGGCAGTGCGGGCGTAAGGAACCATAAAGTCACCTCTAGAGGCCGAGCGCAGAGATCGGCGACCTAGAGTAGTAGAGGTCAAAGTGAATAACTCACAGAGATAAGGTGGTGCTGTGCCCAAGACACAGCGCCAAGCATAAGAAGCAACCCTGAAGTGGATGCGTGACTGAACTGGAAGCCAATGTAGGACATCACGAATGTAATCAGAGATGTGGCCAAACTTAGGGACACCACCCACCAGGCGAGCAGCCGCCCGCAGGACCCCCTCCAAACAACGCAGACGAACCTGAGGAAGACCAAAGTAGAGAGAAGAGCAGTAGTCCAATCGATTAGCAATAAAGGCATAAACCAAGGTGGAAGCGGAAGAGGAAGACAGAGAGCGAGACACGACTCGCAACTGACGCAAATGGTAGTAGCAAGAACGAGTCAAGGCCTTAAGATGATCAACAAAAGACAGCTCCTGGTCCAGGATAATACCCAGATTGCGCACAGAGGTGTAAAAGACAAAGGGGGGGGGGGAGAATCCAGAGGCTAGATACCCTAGATCTAGTTTAGCCAGTTGTTGACGAGTTCAATGGCGATCCAATGGCAATATTTTCAGCAAGTGCAGGTCATGGTGTCGAAAGTGTCTCATCAGAATGAGGTGGTGATGTGGGAGGGTATGGATTAGCCAGTTCCAAGGAAATTGTTGCCAAATTAAATCGCCAATGGTGACCTCATAGCATACAAACAATTAATTCATGCGCGGATTGTCAGTATGTGGTGGACGTGTTCAGTAAAACCGGAGACTAACAAGGGCGGAGTTTGGTTTCCTTCCTGGGAGGCTAAAAAAGAATGTGGGCTTTGTTGGAGCGGTGACTTGGTCCAGAACGAGCGGAAACCGACAATAGTTTTCTCGGCCAAAAAATTGATGACCTTCTTTAGTTATTCGATTGATGTTTCTTTCGTGAAAAGAGACATTTCATTCCCCCCCAATTTTTTTGAGTTTTCGCCTACTTGGGGGCTAAGTCCAGAAAAGGATACCATTTACACGGTATGAAATTGAATCTTCTTGGAGGGGTGTTAGCCCCCTCTAGCCCCCGATAAACTCCGCACATGGAGACTAATATCGAATGGATACCAAGTCGCAACCTCTCAGCCAATGAGAGATATCTTATCTCATATTATCTAATCGTATTGCGTTGTAATCTCTTCTCTTATTGTCACCCTCTCGAGATTACATACATGCAAGTTGACATGGTACTTCCGATATTGAAGCCGGTGTCGATGGTGATTTTATGGTACGCTTCGTAATTTCGTAAATGATAATTAGTGATGGTCACAGCTTCGGCAACCGTAGAGGTAGAGTTATAGTGGTGGTTGCAGTTATAGGTACTATTCAAATCCAAAGATGTCATTGACAAACAATAAGTTGGAGGAAGAATTTAATACTTTGGATAATATAATTTAAAGGTGTCAAAATATGTCTTTATATTATTTTGTTCTTTTATTGAGTGTTTAACGACTTCTTGCGGCGAACAATGACATTAAATTTTATATCGACGGCGAGATTTAGACTACTTAAATTTTAGACACATTTTCACGACGCTGACTTACTTGTGTATAGCGCGTAGACATATACTTAAAGGTGTGTTATGTCGAAAGCGACTCTTATGCTTAATTTCATTAAGTAGAGGCAGAGTTATTATAGTAGTGGTTGTAATAGTAGGTCCTATCCTATAATAGATGACAATCAACAACACTGATAAATTGTGATTTGGAGGAAGAATTGAATACATTGGACAATACAATTTAAAGGTGTCCAAATATATCTTTATATTGTTTTGTTCCGTTATTGAGTGTTTAACGACATCTTGCGGAGAACAAGGCCTTTGCATCGACTGCGAGATTTAGACTAGTACTTAGAATATTTGATGCGATCCACCGTTTTTACGACGCTGACTTACTTATATTTAACGCACAAACATTTACTTAAAGGTGTTTTAAGTCAAAGCGGCTCTGATGCTCAGTTCGGTTTTTATTTTTGTTTGTGAAATTTGTACAATGGCGTTCCAAATGCAGCATTTTCAGCAAGTGGCGGGCCATGGTGTCGAAAGGGCCACAGTAGAATGGGATGGCGATCAGGGAGGAAAAAATGTTTTGAATTAAATCGTTTCACTTTTCGTGCAATTTTTACTATACAAACAGTCAAATCCACGCCCTGATGAACAAATTTGGCAGCTGTGCTCAGTAAAACCTGTGATTAATATTGGAGGGATATGAAGCCGAAACCTCTCAGCCAATCACAGATCGCATGCTTCTGATGAGTCACGGGCGATGTATGTGACGTCCATCCGGGTAATCAGCAGAATAATATCGAACAGAGTCGCATCGTTTCTAAATTTGGCCTAAATTTATATGACTCAAATCACAAAAATTCTTCATAAGAACACACTTTATTTAATTTGCAAGTTCTCTTTATCATTGAATAAATTGGTTTTTCGCTACAACAGTCGTTAACAAAACAAAACGTGGGAGCTAAATGCCGATTGAGACTTACTATGCAAAAGCCCTGGATACAACCACTGCCATAATCTAGATCAATGACCTGTCGGTTTCATATCCATTCGATATTAGTTCCAGGTAAGTCTGTGGGAAACCCGACGAAGACACATAAAACGTGTTTTTACAGATCCATAATTGAACGAATTCGTCATTTATAAATTAAAGTCTTTTTGTACGTAAAAATGCGGATAATAATAAATTTTCTTTCTTTATTGAACAATCCGGTTGACAGACCGCAACCTGTTACAGTGTACAATAATTATGCAATTGAAACAATTCACAAGAACGCAAAGTAGGCTAATCACATACATGTATCTTAGTCATTAACAGAATAGACAGCCTGCAGTACAATGTCGCTAATATAGCAACCTACAAAGCACTCGTCTATCATAAGTAAGTCAGCGTCGTAAAAACGTTGGATGGGCACGAACGGCATTTTCTGCCAATGCTGTCACCAATAATCGTTTATCAAGCTCCACTGTGTCTTTACGAAGCATACATTGATGGCGT
>OX457049.1:2405513-2423013 GCA_949752735.1 Lumbricus terrestris
TTGACAGAAGCTGGGGCTGCGACCCAGTGCTAGGCAGACTCGAGTGGAGAGACATTGTGAAGAAGGCATCTGATATATACGGATTTTGAGCCCACGGTTGTTGATCTGTGGTTGGCCCAGTGGTCGGGAATGGCCTGTTTAAGAGTTACGCCTACACCTTCTTTGGACTCTACTAGTATCTTTCCTTACTAAACTTAAAACTGTTATTTTTGGGCGCGCTGTAGTCGGGAGCGCCTCTGAGTAGGGGCGCTATGTAAATTTCCAAATGATTGTTGATGACGATTATGCGGTAAACAAGGCCGTTCGTATCGACTGCGAGATTTGGCCTGTAGTATTTAAAATAAATTCGAAATGAATTACCTGAGATTTGTCCTCCGAATACCATGGACCGCGAATTCAGCAATTGAATGAGAACTCGAAACAGCTGACGTAGAAAGAAACCTTCCCACGTCGGTTAAAGAGAGGAAGACTAGTAAAAACGGACATATCATAAGGAAGAGAGGAAGTTTCTTGGAAAATTAGTTACCTGGTACTACAAGACACAATACAAAGCGTTCGACCTAGAGGAAGACTAAGAACGGACTGGATGAACAGCATCAGATCATGGACGGAATTATAATTATCCGTGAATGAATACAGCGCATGCGCAGTGGGTCGGGTCGACTATGTCCATATGTTTACTTAGGCTATAATACATCAACAATTCGACGCTAATTATAGTTATCGGTGAAGGAATAAGCGGAATCGATATGTCGTGTGCGTAATACAGCGCAAGCGCAGTGGGTCGGGTCGATTCTGTCCATATGTTTACTTAGGCTATGACAAAGCACGCTTAATAAACAGACATGCTATATACATGTACATCAACAATTCGACGCTCTATTTCATCCAAATGATCAATACTTCATCCTTGAACCATCAAGAGCATTTAACAGCCTATATACAAATATTTAAAGGTGTCTTAATATTGTTTTAGATTAGTTCTTTTGGTTAGTGTTAACGACATCTTGCGGCAAGCAAAAAATGTCCAAGACAGACTCGAAAGGAGAGACAATGTGATGAATGGATAGTACACCATTGCTCGAGACCACGGTCGTTAATGATGATGATGATGAAGCAAACAAGGTCGTTCATGCGAGATTTGGTCTCGTATTTAAACTTGAATTCGATATGAATCGCCCGAGATTAATTTCATCAGCTGAATACCATGAAAGACTGGCCGAGCAATATCAGACAATGAACGGAGCTATAAATGAAAGAATTGACGAAGGTAGAGGAGAACATTATTATAGGCAGCAATGGAGGAGGATAGACCGCAAATGCAAAGAATGAATGGGTTCTCGAAGCGGTTGACATAGAAAGAAACCTTCTAAAGTCGGTTAAAGAAAGAAAGATGAAATACTACGGACACAATCACGAGGAAGAGAGGAAGTCGCTTGGAAAAGAAGGTAGTGTTTATACAAGGTACAAAGCCAGGCACTCGAGGAAAACCAAGAACGGACTGGCCGAACAACATCAGACCATGGACGGTACTATAAATTATAGAATATTGACGAAGGTATTGGAGAACATATAGACAACAATGGAATAGGATTGCACACGACGAAACCGACACTCGCATCGAGAATGGCTGATGGACGGGTCCAGATTTGACGAGGACTTATGACAACAGAGGCCGTCACCCTCGACAACAGTTTTTTGGCATAATACAGCCATTTTGTACAAAGCTGATTTACTTCTATAAACAGTCAAAACGTTTATTTAAAGGTGTTTTACGACCAAAATCGGCTACTAATTATTCTGTTCTCGTCCATTGTTCCCGCAGTGCAGGCGGTTCAATTAAGTATATGCTTACTTACTTACAGTTCACTTACTCAGCGCCATTAGCATTGCCACTCAATGGTTTTTTCACAAGATCTTGGGTTTTTCGATCCGAACTTGGAAAATGGGGTTTTTTGGGACGAACTTGGGTTTTCTGCTTGGGTTTTTTCGACCCCCAAAATTGTACCTTTTGACATTTTCGGGAATTTTTTCATTTTTAAGGAAGATTTGTGGCGGGTGACTATGAAAAGGTAGAATATTCTTAAATAATTCTGGATTTTTTGGCCGGAAATTCTGTAATTCTGGACATATTCGAAAGACTAGCTGAACTTGGATTTTCTTGGGTTTTTCACCTCTCCAACTTGGGTTTTTTTGTTTATTAGAGTGGCAATGCTGGGCGCCATCAAGAAATGCTTCGTAATGAAACAGTGGAGCTTCATAAATGATTAGTGGTGACAGCTTTGGCAGTAGTAATAGTGATGATCACAATAATGGTTTTCTAAACTCAGCATTGATAATCTATTATAAGTTGAACGAAACATTTAATTGCTTGGATAATACTGTTTAAAGGTGTCTAAATATATCGTTACATTATTTTGTTTCTTTATTGAGTGATTAACGACATCTTGCGGCAAAGGGGGTCGTTCATACTGACTGAAATAATTATAGAGTTCCACATAATGAATTAACATCATACAACGCTTTTTTGACGCTGACTAATATATATATACCATCGAAAACTTTACTTAAAGGTGTTTAAGAAAAAATGCGGCCATGATGCGTAGTTGAGATGTTATTTTTGGGTTTCAAATTTTTCGTCGTCGCATGGCTATTTTTAACGTGCAGTTGTACACAAAATGTGCAGTTCTAAACGGATTTGTGCAGTTGTAAAAGCGCTTCTGTACAGTTAAAACTAGCAAAAAAGGTTGTTGTCCTCCGATTGGAAGTAATTTACCATGGAGGATTGGAAAGAAAAGAATGAGTTGTGCAGTTCTAAAAATTCCTTAAAAACATCCCTGCGTCGTCGCCTACACTCAGCGACATAAAAAGATGCTTCACAAATATGCAGTGAAGCTTCATAAATGATTAGCGGTGGTGGCTGTGGTTGCAGCATTAAATAATAATAATCTTTTCTTTAATTAAACGCCTGCAAGACGCACTGCGCTTTACATTTACAAATTATGCAGTAACCTTAATTAAACTTAACTACTAACTCAACAGACAGCTTTGCAAATACATGGCGCTAATAGCAGCCTACAAAGCAAATCCGCCCAACGGGGGCTCGAACTCACTACCTCTCGCACACTACGCCATCGTGTTAGGCTATCCATTGCGCTACCCCCCCCCCCCCCCCCCGATTTGACATTTTGACCAGTTACTATAGACCAAGTAATGGCACAGTTATGTTTCTAGTATAACTCAACAATGTGTAACTTGACGGTTTGAGTTGACGGAAGCATTTAATAGCCTGGAGACCAATATTTAAAGGTGTCCAAATCTAACTTTTCGTGTGTTTTTTAATTAATAATAATAACAATTGCGTGAGTTGCACTAGTGTTTATACACTCACCGATTGTTGTAATAAATGTTTCAATTTAGCGACACTGTGTGATAACAGAGATCATTAGAGTCACTCTCCCTCTTCATCGAGTCTTGGGACTGGCACTGTCAGTGTGCAAACAGAATCGGAGTTATCATTAAATTCTTTTTTACTCTACTCCGGTAGTCAACTGCGAACACACTGATTTTACGAGGCTGACTTATTCATATATACCGTCTGAAAAAGTTACTTAAAGGTGTTTAAGTCCAAATGCGGCTATTAGATTTTATTTTACAGATTGCGGGCCGGGGTGTCGAAAGGGCCTCGGTAAAATGAAAAATATTATGTGTAGCGATCGAAGAGGGCTGGTATAGTACTATAGACCGTCGCCAAAAAATCTGTGAAAATGAAATCTTTGAGTGTGTTCTTTTCAAACAGTCGAATTCAGGCCCGGACTAACAAATGTGGTAGCAATGTTCGGTAAAACTGGGGTCAAGCCAGATAATCACAACAATAATGCCCCTAATTCGGGGCTTTTTACCATTGAATGAATTCTTCCTTTACAAATTCGCACCTTCTTATAATTACATATCTTTCCTAATTTGCGCTTTTTCAACAATCTGGTTGACAGACCACAACTCGTGACAGTGTACAGTGCAGTTGAAGCAATTAACAAGAACACAGATCACGGAATAATAATAATTATATATAATAAATCTTATCTAGGTCTACTAACAGAACATACAGCCTCAATACAACGGCTCTAGTGGCAACCTAGACCGTCTATCATACGGGCGCTTCTGAATCCTACGGGTATTCAAGGTCGGATAAAGAAATTTTCGAAGGGGGCCAAAATTTTTGGTCTTGAGACAGGGGAAAACTTTCGTCTTGGTGGCCGAAAAATCTTATGACCCTTTGTTCAGTCATTCGTCGAATTTCCAAGAAAAGGATATTCTATCCGCCAAAGAACTGACCTATAACGTTATGCCGGTTATGGAGCTGTGTTTTTTTTGACTAGCATAGATTTAAAATATCTTTTTTAATATTTTGTCAATTTCATTAGCAAATTTATACCATATTTGTTTTTTTGATAGCAAGAACAGTTTAAAAAAAACAATTTCACACCGATATAACGTGTTGAAAGGATTCACAAATTTGAAATCACGACCAGAAATTAATTATTTGGTCAATTATTCACTATTCAGCTCTCAATATTTGAGCTCTATATAAACTGACAATTTCTGGCTTTGTTTCTTTACACCAGCGTTTCCCAAAGTGGGTTCCGCGGAACCCAAGGGTTCCGCGGGGCGAGCACAAGGGTTCCGCGAGAAGTTGAGAAAAAAAGAAATTTTTGTGAGAAATTTTACTGCAATACAACATTTCAAGCAGCTTTTGAAAATGCACCGGAAGTTTGAAACTAGCGTCAATCGTCTTTTGTGTTTTGTCCTCACCCGACCTTTCAGTGATTATTAGAAATCCAATAATTAACCTGCAGGTATGCAGTTTGTGCAAGCTTAGACAACACTGCTGAACGTAACCTGGGTCAGAGCTTTATTATAGGCCATAGTCTGAACAGAGGTGCAGTCTTCTTTGTTATCGTTATCTCGACGAAACTAGCCTCCTGAGCACCGTAAAACGCTAGTTTAAAAAGAATCACTAAGTCTAATCTTGTAGCAGTAGCAGCAAATAGTGATTTTAATTTGTTTGTGTGAAAATACAGAAATTGCAAATAATTTTCACGACCTGAAAGCGAACTTGGTTAAATGCTTCCTTTTCATGAATTGCGATAATAGAATGCGAAACCTCTCAATGAAGGTGAAAAGCAGCCAACTTTTCTAACGGAGACTACGAACTTCTAATTGACCTATCACGAATGAAGCAAAATTCCAATGAGCCTTCACATTCTAACCTCATGTAGGGCATACTCTCAGTAAGATCCACAAATCGTGGGTTTTCAAACAGTGCAATTTAATATTTCATGATATTGTAAGAAAAATAGACTTTCTCTAATTTAATGTGTTTAATTTAATTTAATAAGTCAAGTCAATGTGTTTAATAGGCATGTATGCATACAATTATTAGTAGGCTTAACCTTTGCTGCCCGTGTGTCCCCCGTGGTTCGATGCGTTTAGTTGAGATTGGGGTTCCGCCAGAAAATATTAGGGCGCGAAGGGTTCCGTGGCCCAAAAAGTTTGGGAAACGCTGCTTTACACCATTTCAAAATTTTAGTAGGCTGATATGCCGAAGCATGCTTAATGCACTATGATATAGTATGCGAGTTTAATTAGATTATGTTGTGATTGAAATAAATGACGATGGTGTTATACAAGCGGCAGTGCAAGTCGTCGTCGTCGTCATCATCGTCGTCATCATCATCATCAAGCTGAGATAATTTAAAATTTGTAAAGCAGTCGGCCATTTTTGAAAAATGGCTGCCTTGGGGCATGACATTTTCGTAAAATTTTTAAAAATTTCATGCTTGTATCACAAAGTCAACAATTCCTTCAATTTTTGTTCCAGGTCGCTCTAGCCTACTAAAAGTCAAAACGATTTACCAATTTGTAGGTTTCGAAGCTCACTTACTTATATATACTGCTCAAAATTTTATTCAAAGGTGTTTCAAGTCCGATCTTATTTTTTTGATGTGACTTCATTACATTGGCAATATTTTTACAGCAAGTGACGGACCGAAGAGACCTAAGAAAAATGTTGGGGGTTGGGTAAAAGTCATTGCAAAATTAAGTTTTTATGGTGCACTTTTAGCATACAAACAGTCAAAATCAGAACCAGACAAAAAATGTTCAGCAAACCTGTGTGGTGCCCTGCAATCACAAAATGGTACAATAAACATTGAGCGAATTCGTCCTTTACAAACGGACAAAATGACGCAAAAAACGTGGTATTGCATTGAGCATATCCTTTATAAACGGACGTTTGCAGGTTCGAATCCGCCGCGTAGGAACCTTCAGCAAGTTCTTCACTGACAATAACTCTTCGGCGTGAAACTCTGATTCAGTGTACGCGTTGTAGTCGGAGCGCCTCTGAGAATAAATCTTATGTGGCGCTATAACAAGTACTTGTACACACTCCATTTATCACATCCTCCCCATCCATAGGTCCTTCACTCGAATCTGAAAGCACATTGTTTTTTCATAGAACCCATTCTGATTCTTCCACATCCCCCTACCTCCCATGCACGTCGTTTCAACTCTAAGCATCAAGCACCATGGCCGTTTGTCTAAATCTTCGCTTGACTTTCTGGATTCCTTGACCTGCGCTTATATCCACATTTCTATTGAGCGCCTTTAGATAAGCTGGTTCCTGCATGTTGGCTTTTGAGGGCGCTTCAAAGTTCCGAGTTAACGAACACACATTTAAGTCCATGCAGTCTAGTAAGAATATTATTATGTTCACGGTTTCACAATATCAAATATTTTGACTTAGGGTAGAAAAGAATCGATCAATTCATGCCCTAACACTATTACGAATGCGTAGGGCATTTCTCGCATACATTGAACTACTAAAACACCATTATATGTCAAGAATATTAAATATAAATATTGTTTTGATTCTTGCAAACTTGACTAGCACGATGGTTACGCTATTTAGGCGCTGAAGAAATATCGAAATGACAACACATTCATCATTATGACGAAACTAATTCTGAAGTGAATTTATAAAACCCAAAGTTGATTGATTCACCATCATCATCATCACCATTATCATCGTCATCGTCATCGTCATCGTCATCGTCGTCGTCGTCGTCGTCGTCATCGTCATCGTCATCGTCATCGACAGCGTCATCGTCATCGTCGTCGTCGTCATCGTCATCGTCGTCTTCATTAAACTGAATCTACTTCTAAACTTACTACTACTAGGGAAAGATCCTTAGCCTTTGGTCCTTTTGAATGAATTGCACGTCATTCAGATTCATTTGCATATGAATTGCGCTTTCCTCAGTATCTAAAGAGGTGTGCGCCACTGTGCCTCCTACATGTGTCTATTGATTGTGCAAACACGGGTGCCTATTAATTGGTTGCAGCTTCTACCTTGTAACATGGAGTGCACAGGATCGATCATCTGAGTGTAGTCAACTTGAGACTCAAGTCCTTCAAGCAGTCACCTATTAAAAGCCATCGAGTAGGCAGCTTCGCGATTATAATAAATTTTTCAAAGAAGCTCTATGGCAGTGGCTGCATTATCAGTGAAAGTTGGACTGATTGACATTATTAGCCGTGAGTCGACGGAAGCATTTTATTACCTTGTGGGTTAATATTCAAAGGTGTCCAAATCATGTTTTACGTTTGTTCTTTTAATCCGTCTTTAACGACCAGGGATGCCACTCTGAATTTTAAAAGCTTGAATAATACGATCGGTAAAACGGCGGAAAAACCACATTCATTAATTCATTATATGCATTTATACAGCGCCTCTTCAAGGGCTACTCAGAGGCGCTCCCAACCTCAGCACGGCAAATGAAACTATCTTAAGATGAGAGACTAAAGTCTGAGATGGATTTTTACAAAGAGAGCGGATTGTAAGTGTGTCTTAGAAACACGTGGAATTTTTGCTGAAGAGGGCGGGTGGTGGGGACGAAGGTACCAGGCTCAAAATTTCTGTTGACTTTTTTCTCTTTCAGTAAAAAGTGTAAAAATTTTACTTTTTCCGATGGCCTTTTAGGTTTTCATTACAAATTTCTCGACCCGGTTATCGTCCTTCACCTGTTTTTGCCTAAAAATTCAGTACACCTACGTGTCAAAAAACCCCTAGATATAAGGAAAAATGCCTAGGAACAGGATCGAAATGATATGGATCAATAATTATGGTAACAGCCATAATAAGTGGCAAAGCATCATCAATGCAATTACTAGTTGTGAGTTGACATAAGAATTTAATACAGCGATCAAATTTATTTAAAGGTGTCTAAATATTGTTTTTGATTTGGATTTTATAAATTAAGTGTTCAGCGACATCTTGCGGCAAGGAAAAAGAGGAAGGCCGCATCGAGAGGGGACGAATGACGTTGTTGACAGAAGCTGTGGCATGCGGCCATATACAAGACAGACTCGAGTGGAAAGACAATGTGAAGAAGGCATCTGACACCTACGGGCATTGATAACACGTTTGCAGATCTGTGGTTGACCTACTGGTCTGGAATTTAATTAAGAGCTGGTTAAAGAAAGGTAGACGGCATTCTGCGGGACATATCACGAGGAAGAGAGGAAATTTATTATAAAAGGAGGTAAAACAAGGCACGTTACCAGGCGTTCGAGGAAGACCAAGAACTGATTGGATGAAAAAATCAGATAATGGACGGAAACATCAAATGAAGGAATTAACGAAGGTAAGTATAGTGGAGCTGTTCTCAATTTCATAAACTGTTGAAGACTGTTGTTTTCGCTTGATCTCGGCCAAGAGAGCCTCTTAGTAGGTACAGAGCGTACAAATTGATTGATCGATTGATTGATTAATTGACGGACTGACTGATTGATTGATTAATTGATTGATTAATTGATTGATTGATTGATTGATTGATTGATTGATTGATTGATTGATTGGAATTATAGGCAACAATGTTGGATGATTGTATACGACGCGACCGACCCTGGCATCAACGATGGCTAAGAAAAACGGCTACATATCCGAAAGGAATCTACCCATTGTACGAAGCTGACTCTTTCATATAAGCTGCTGAAGATTTAATTTAAAGGTGTTTAAGTCCAAAAGCGGATATATACAGGGTGGGCCAGCATAAATGTCCCGACTTTGCAGGCGTATAACTTCGCCAATTTTTAACATTTATTTATACTTGATGCATCAAATTAAAGGTATTTCACTCTAGTATTATCTCTAAAAAAGTCGAACTGATACTAGTTTAGGTTTTAATTATATACTTGGATCAGCGCTAGCTACCGTTTTTTGTCATTACTGACGCATTATGACGCCGTTTCCCGGGAAAATTCTATCGTTTTTTGCTAAAACGTGCGTAGACACGATCATTTTGGGTGTTTGTAGGGTCCCTACCATGAATATATTCTAATCGCAAAACCGCGTCCTTTCAATTTTGCCAACAGCCGTGCACTGCCATGCGCTGCTTCAGACGCTTGCACGCTGCCAGTCGTTTCTTTGCGTAAGAGCTGGAGAGTTCGTGGGACTTCTCGTCGACAAATTACTTTAACTTTAGGTCTATAATCTTTTCCAATACGCTATTCAGTGCTTCTAAGACGGCCTGTTTTGCGCTGAATTTGCATGCAGGGCCTGCCCTGGTCATTGTCTTGACTGCAAATGTACGCGGACACACGAGCAATGTTAGCGGATGTGAGCGCCGTGCGCTCCGATTCCCATGGTTTGCAAGTAGAAAGTCCTGTTTTATTAATTTTCCGTAGCAGATAATACAAGGTATTGTTTATTCCATCCTCTGTTAGAATATTCGTTAATCATTTCAAACGAATTAAATCCCTTACCAGTTCGTAAAATTAAGATCGAAACGCGATCATCGTCTGTCAACGGCGCCAGGTTGCGTCACAAATGACAGCAAAATATGGTAGCTAGCGCTGTTCCGGGCATATAATTAAAACCGAGACTAGTATCAGTTCGACTTTTTTAGAGATAATACTAGAGTGAAATACCTTTAATTTGATGCATCAAGTATAAATAAATGTTAAAAATTGGCGAAGTTATACGCGTGCAAAGTCGGGACATTTATGCTGGCCCACCCTGTACATTGTTATTGACGTGATGTCACACTCAACGTTACCCTCGATTTTTGAGGGAAACAAGGCCGTTCAAATCGACTGCGAGATTTGGTCTACAATTTAAACATAAATTCGAAATGTAATGTCTCAGATTTGTCCATCGAATACCATGTGCCACAAGGAAAACCAATGGCTGACGTAGAAAGTAACCTTCTCAAGTCGATTAAGTAAAGTAGGTGTGCGAACAGAGGATAATAGCATAAGAAATAGAGGATCTGTTTATATGAAATATTTAAAATATTATTTAAAGGTGTCTAATCTGCAAAAAGCACATAATTTTTATTACGATTACTTCAGATTTCATATTTTGGGTGTGAAATATTTAAAAAGGCGTTTCATTGGCAATATTTTCAACAGGATGTCATCATCATCATCATCATCATCATCATCATCATCATCATCATCATCATCATCATCATCATCATCATCATCATCATCGTCATCGTCATCGTCATCGTCATCGTCATCGTCATCGTCATCGTCATCGTCGTCGTCGTCGTCGTCGTCGTCGTCGTCGTCGTCGTCGTCGTCGTCGTCGTCGTCGTCGTCGTCGTCGTCGTCGTCGTCGTCGTCGTAGTCGTCGTCGTCGTCGTCGTCGTTCTCAGTTACTCAGCGCCATCGCTTGGAACTTCGCCATCAGATAGCGGAGCATAAGAAATGTTTAGTGGTAACACTGTTGCAGCATTATCAGTTGAGTTGGTCTAATTGTGATGGTTATACCTATGACCATGAATTTAATTTTTGGCTATTAGGCTACGGGAGCATTTAACAACCTGTGTAAGATTATTTAAAGGTGTCTTAATAATGTTTTACATTGGTTCTTTTGGTGAGTGTTAACGACATCTTGTGGCAAGCAAATGAGGTCCAAGACAGACATTGTGAAGAGGGGATCGGACACCTACGACCATTGCTCGAGACCGCGATCATTGATGATCATTGATAATGAGGCAAACAAGGTCGTTCATGTAAAATGGCATCGTATTTAAACTTGAATTCGAGATGGTTTGGCGGGGTGGTAGAGTAATGGATAGCACGCTGGCGTAGAGCGCGTGCGGTAGCGAGTTCGAACCTCCGTTGGGCGGATATGCTTTGTAGGCTGCTATTAGCGCCATGTATTGCAGGCTGTCTGTTCAGTTAGTGTAGTTAAGATTTGTGTTTAGTGTCTTCTGTGATCTGCGTTCTTGTGAATTGCTTCAACTGCATAATCGTACAATTTTTAACCGGTTGCGGTGTGTCAGCCGGATTGTTTCAATAAGGAGAATATAAAAAAATGCCTGAGATCAATATTTTATCCTACGATGTTGGGTTAATGAGGTTCTTGATCTAATCAAAAAGAAAGGATCCTTCTCATGTCGGTTAAATAAAGTAACTGCCCAAACATCGAACACGGCACAAGGAAGAGAGGATCTATTTATATATACCTTTGAAAATATTGTTTGAAGGTGTCTAAAACTGAAACTCTTACTGCGTTGGGAAATCAGAGACTTTCTAGAGGTAGTAATAGGGATGATTATGACAATGCATTCTCTACAAGAAAATATGGACAACCTAATTTGCCATGAATTGAATAAGGCATTTAATACCTAGGAGAAAGTTATTTAAAGGTGTTTAAGTATGTCTTTGCATTAAATTTTGTTCTATGAGCGTTTATTAACTAACACCTTGCCGCGGACAACACCTTTCATAACTATCCACTGCGAGAATTGGCCTGGCACATTGTAAATCAATCAATCGTAATTTATATAGCGCCCCTTTAACGTATCTTCTCAGAGGCGCTCCCGCGGAAACCAAGCGATAAAGAGTCTTCAACAGTTTGTAAAATGGAGAACAGCTTGGGAGGTGTCGCATAGTCAAGGGAAGTCCATTCCAGGTTGTTGGACCAACCACAGAGAACGAACGCCTCTGCATTGTTGCAGGTCGAGTGAAAGGAACCATTAAGTCACCATAAGTGAGGCGCGGTGGTGTAGTGGTGGAGTCGTTGCCTTGAAGCCGAAAGGTTCGAGGTTCGAATCCACCTCGCTGCGTAGGGACCTTGGGCAAGTCCTTTACTCGCAATTGCTCAGCTCCGATGCAGTGTTCGCGCTGTTGTCGGGAGCGCCTCTGAGTAGCATTTGATAGCTGGAAGAGGCGCTATAACAAGTGCGCATACAAACAAACCATGGACAGCAGAGTGCAGCGGCGAGGAGGAGGATCCAGATTTGAAGAGGACCTATGACAACAACGGCCGTTGTCCTCGACAGAATTTTTTTAGCATATTACAGCTCTTAACTGAGCGCAGCGGCCTATGCAAGTGGAAAGTGGGATGCAAAGTTCGCACAGATAAGAGGGTGCCCATCCTGATAAGTATTGCCACACCAAAGTTGTGATGAACTCGATGCACTGATTGTTAGAAGTTAACATATAAACCGTTGATAATCTAATTTAAAGGTGTTTTAAATCCAAAAGCGGCTAAATGCTTGGTCCAGATTTTGTTTTTGGGTATGAAATCTTAACAGTGGCGTTTCAATGGCAATATTTTTTCAGCAGTTTAGGCCTAATTTTACTATACAAAGAGTCAAATTCAGACCCAAACTGATAAATGTGGTAACAATCAATGTTAAGTAAAACTACCCAAGTCCAGAGAATCACAACAATTATAATAAAAATAATAATCTTCGTTTATTAACATTAAATCTGACAGAACGCAGATGGATGGATCCGATTTGACCAGGGTCTATGACAAAAGAGGCCGCTACCCTGGACAGAAATTTGCTCGGCGTATTACAGTACTTTAAGGAAAAAAAGATTCAAGAATCTTGCTCTAGTAGTTAAGATTCATGCCTTCTGTGGTCTGTGTTCTTGTGAATTTTGTCGACTGCACTTTAAAGGGTTGCAGTCTGTCAACTGGATTTTAGAATAAATTGCTAATGGTGCACTTTTAGCACACCTTGAGAATTAAGTTTTTCGCTCAGCACCATCGAGAAATACTTTGTAATTAAATAGTGGAGCTTCATAAATGATTAGCTGTGGCGACAGCGGCGCCAAAAGTAGACTGGGCAGATAAGTGGTTCCCAACTGTTTTTGACTTTAGAGCCACTTTTCTATGACATTAGGGGATACAGGGCTAAAATTTAATTAACTAAAAGCTTGAAAAATTGTCATGATTTTATTCAAAATGGTGTGTTTGATGTTTTTTATAGACGTCAAAATAAAATAATTTGTAATAGAAAATTGTTATGTTTTATATCCTGTCGAAATCTTCAATTTTTTATATATTTTTGTTAATTCTTTGAGAGATAAAAGTCATTGTTAGGCTACGGCTTGTGTACCGCTGGAGTAGAGAAAAAGTGGTGATTGTATTTGTAGGACAGACCAATATCGAGGGATGCCACTCTGATTTACAAAAAGGTCAGATCCGGCCGAAAAAAGGCTAGAAAAGGCTAGATCGGAAAATTTTAGAAAACTACATTGAATTTCCGGCCTTAAAATTTCTGACCACCTTTTTTAGTATTTCAGGTTTCGAAAAATTTCTATTTCTGATTTCAAATTTACGGTGACTTTTTTTAGTCATCGCTTCAAAATCAGAAATTTTTCTTAAATCTTCCTCCTTTTTACTATTGTTTCGTCCCCCGAAAAATGTCCAGATTTCGGAAAAATGTGTCAGAAAATCCGCCTTAAAAACCCTTCTAGATCTCGACCAAAAACCTAGAAACCTGGATTAAGTCGAAAAACCTGGATCTAGGTGGAAAAAGCTATGATTGGTATTTCTGTTATTATCATGTATAATACCACTTATAAACTCTGAATTGGAGGAAGTATTTATTAGCTTTGATAACCTTTCTTTAAAGGTGTTTAATTATCTCTTTAGGTTTGTTCCTTTATTGAGTGTTTAATGACATCTTGCAGCAAACAAGGTCGTTCATATTATGATCGACACATAATTATAAAATGACCTACCATTTTTTATTTATTTTTTATTTATTTCACATTCATTGACCTTTTTATAAATCAGTCTTACCATTGTTTTGAATAATGTTCCTGGAAATAGATTAATAACTGGATTGTTTGCAATGTGAAATGTATTTGAATTATAATTTTGGCTGGTTTGATTCATTTTAGTATTGAGCAAAGATAAACTTTATGTTTAATCAGATTTATGATTTCATTGGATTTGCCTCTATCGTGTTTGTTGGTTTTTTTAGTGTGGGGTTGTTTGTTTTTCCCCCAAATAATTATGTAATAGATGAAACAGACATTTCAAAAGTTTGCTCTTGATATTATTGTTCAATGTTCATGTCTCTAAATGATGGATGAATACTTTGATTTTGATTTTAATGTTGAATATCTAATCTGCCAATAATTTCATTGTTGGTCAATGAATGTTCAAAATTGCTTGTAAACACGCGATAAATATTTGATGTTAATCTAATTAAGTAACCTAGGTGTTGTATTATGTGAACATCATGAAATGTGCAAATGTATAATAAGATTGCCATCAAACTTCGAAAAAAGGAAACGAAAACAGAGAAAAAAAGGACAAAAGCTGCTGAACAGTTGAACAAAAGTGAATGGACATACGTTAAAATCTTTAAAGACGTCAACAGCCTTTGTAGATATAAGATGTCGTTAAACTGCTGATTAATAAATAATATTTATTTTATATTTTATAAAGCTGACTCACTTATATACACCTTTGAAAACTTTACTTAAAGGTGTTTTAAGTCAAAGAGTCTACTTAGTTCAGATTTTTAATTTTGGGTGCAAATTCTTTGCAATGGCGCTTCAGATCGTTTTTCAGCCAGTTTAGAGCGGGCCAGGGTGTCAAAGGATTTTTAGCAATATGGGGAGGGGCAGCCATTTGGTATGGTCTGTATTAGTCCATCTCAGGAAATCACTTTTATCATACAAACAGTCACATTCCAGACGGATTTACAAATTTGGTAGCCCTAATCAGTAAAGCCTTGGATTAATATCGAAGGGATATGAAGCCGAAACCTAGCAGCCAATAACAGATCGTATGCTTCTGCTGCGTCACGCGCGATGTATGTGACGTCCATCCGTTTAAACAGCAAGACAATATCGAACAGAGTCGCATCGTTTCAACCAACATCGACCAACATTTCGTCTATATATCTCCTGTCACAAAATTCTTCATTTGAACACACTTTAGTTAAGTTGCAAGTTCTCTTTCTCATTGAATTAATTGGGTTTTTTCGCTACAACAGTCGTCAACATAACAAAACGTAGGCTAAATTGCCGATTGAGACCTATCCTGCAAAAGTCCCGGTTAAGCCACAGCCATAATCTATGTCAATAACCTAAATTCTGTCGGTTTCATATCCCTTCGATATTAGTTCCATGTAAAACTGTGAGAACCAAAAAAGACAGTCAAAACGAAGACACATAAAACGTGTTGTTACAGGTCTATAATTGTTCGAAGTCGTACAATACATGCTAACAAAACGCTTTGATGAGAAAACACTTGATGAACCGTACACGACGGAAGCGTTTTGTCAGCATGTGGACAATTATTTAAAGGTGTCTAAATTGATAATATTCTGCATTTGTTCTTTTTCATTCATTTATTCATTCTATGAATTTACATAGAACCCATTCAAGAAATCTACTCAGCGAAACAAAAACGACTTGATCGATTTATGAAACAAGTTTAAATAAAACTTTTGGTGAGTGTTCAACGACATCTTGCGGCAAGTAAAAGCGCTCCCGACTACAGCGCGGACACTGCATCGGAGTTTCTTTAACGAGGACTCGTTACCTCTCGCTCTCCATGCCAGTGTGTTATCCAATGCGCTACCGCCCCTCCCCACACCCAGATGAACGACATCAGAATTGGACGGAACTATAAATGAAAAAATTGTCGAAAGTAGTGGAGAATGGGTAACAGTGGAGGATGATTGTACAACACGAGGTTGACCCTCGAATCAAGGATGATGGCTGAGAGCAACAGAACCGAATTTATATGTAGTAGAGCGGCCTGGTGAAAAATGGCCGCCACTGAAGCCATGGGCACATTTGGAATGGATCTCTGTTGGAATCCTCATCCCTAGCTATATATATTTAGATACCAAGATGACGATTCTAGGTGTACTGGAAGCTGAGATAATTTAAGATATGTAAAGCGGTCTGCCATTTTGAAAAATGGCTGCCGTTGTGGCCTGGGTCAAATCTGCGATGACCCTATAGCCAAATCTTTTTCTTATGACATTTTCGTAGTATGTACCAAATTTCATGTTTGTATCACAAAGTCAACAATTCCGTCAGATTTTGATTTCAGGTCGCTCCACTAATAGTTTGTTTATTTATTGATTTATTTATTTCACAAATTTATATAGTGCCTCCTCAAGGTAGGCTACTCAGAAGCGCTCCCGGACCAGCCACGGCTAAATAAAGTAGTTTTTTGGTTCTTAAGGAACAGAGTGGTCCTCTGAGTGGAGTCACCACTGGGAATTAAGCGCAGTGTAACAGGGAGACCATTCCAAGTTGTAGGACCATCAATAGAGAATGAACGACGCAGTCGAATAGCAGTCTGTGAGCGGGGAACCAGAAGCTCGACAAAATGAATACGATTCACAGATTTTAGGAAGCTGACTTACTTATATATAGCGCTCAAAACTTTATGCAAAGGTACTTTAAGTCCGAAAGCGGATATTATGCTTTCTTCAGATTTTACTCTTGGGAGTCAACTATTAACAGCAAAATGGGGTTACGATCTAGAGGGGGAGAGGGCTGAAAATCTTTGCGAAATTAAGTTTTTGTAGTGTACTCCTAACATACAAAAATTCAAATTCAGAACAGGACAAATAAAGTGGTATCCCTGTTCAGCAAACCTGCGTAGTGCCCTGCAGCCAGGGCAAACACAAACTGACGCATTAAATGCATTGAGCGAATTCGTCCGTTATAAACGGACGGTTGCAGGTTCGAATCAACCTCAAGTCGCCGCGTAGGTTGCTTGAGCAAGTCTTTCACTCGCAATTGCTCATGTTCTTCGGCGTGAAACTCCGATTCAGTGTCCGCGTTGTAGTCGGGAGCGCCTCTGAGAATAAATCTTACGTGGCGCTATAACAAGTGCTTGTACAAACTCAACTTATCACATCATCCCCATCTATAGGTCTTTCACTCGAATCTGAAAGCACATTGTTTATTTTCATATACCCTATTCTGATTCTTCCACATCCCCTATCTCCCATGCACGCCGTTTCAACTCTAAGCATCAACCACTATCATCGCCGTCTGTCTAAATCCTCGCTTGACTTTCTGGATTCCTTGACCTGCGCTTATCCTCTTTTCTATTGAGCGCCTGTGATTAAGCTGATTCATGCATGTTAGCCATTGTGGGCGCTGCAACGCTCCGAGTTTACGAACACACATTTAGATCCATCCTGTC
>OX457049.1:2428013-2465513 GCA_949752735.1 Lumbricus terrestris
GAGGAGAGCAAAACAAGCAACAATTTGGACTCCGGAGGGCAAACGTGGTAGAGGGAGGCCAAGGAAGAACTGGATGGAGAAAATTCGAGAGGATTTGCGGGGTCTGGAGATGACGTGGAACGATGCTGTGGAAGTGGCGAAGAACAGAGTGGAATGGAGAAACTGCATTGCCCGATGTGCAGAGCTGCACGGGAAGGACTAAGGTCTAAGGTAAGGTGTAGTCGGGAACAGGGGCGGATCCAGGAATTTTCGAAGGGGGGGCCAAATTTTTTTGGCTTGGGTCGAATTTTTTTTAGTCGTTTGGTCGAAACCAGAGTTTCATTTAGTCCCTTGAGGTTTGTGGGGGGGGGTAGATTATGGACCGTCTGGAAGACAGCCATGAGGCGCGTATCGCCGAGAGAGGTTGGGGAAGGGCATGGGGAGGGGATATGCCCCTCCCCACCAGAAACATTTTGATTTTCACATTGTAATTGTAGCATTTTAAGCTGTTATCTTAAGAAAAATAGCGGTACTTTTCAGTGCTTATAAGCGTGTCATAAGATCTCAATAAATATAGACTATACTTTAAAAATAGGCTATCAAGTTTCCACACTGCAACAGTGCCCAGGTTGTGAGATGTCATTTTAGCAAAACTACTCAATTTGTTCAGTACTGATTAAAAAATATACACAATATTAATATTAATATTAATTTATACGATACAATATTAAAAATATCTGTTTGTATCGAGTCCAGCAGCCTTTTTTGAAGAATTCGAGCGGAAGACAAAAAGAAGTCATCAGTTTTTTAGAAGGAAAATTGAACACCATTTTTTGTACTGATGTTGCTGGGTTATTAAAGTGAATAACTTTTGACTTATTTGTAATTAAATAACATGAGCTGATTTTTGCACTAGTATCAGCTTATCCCTATTTCCTAAACTTTAAAAGGGTGTTCAATTTCGATTCTAAAAAAACTGATGACTTTGTTTAGTCATCCATCCGAAATCTAAAAAGAGGTGTTCATTCAAAAAAACCTGATGACTTCTTTTAGGCTGCCTTGCAAGATCTTTAAAAAAGGTGTTAAATTTTCTTCCCAAAAAGCAAATGACTTTTTTAGTCATCCGCGAAGCAGTAAAAAAGGTGTTAAATTTCCCTTCTAGAAACACTGATGTCTTTGTTTAGTCATTCGTCCGAATTCTTCAAAAAATGGTGTTTAATTTTCCTTCTGAAGAAACGGATGACTTATTTTTGTCTTCCGTGCGCAATCTTATAAAAGGTATTCAATTTTCTTCTCTCAAAAAATGACTTTTTTAGTCATACGTCCCAAATATTCCAAAAAAGGTGTTCAAAGTCTTCCGTGCGAAATCTTAAAAAAGGTGTTCAACTCATCCGTCCGAAATCTTCTTTTTAGTCATCGTCCAAAATCTTTAAAAAAGGTGTTGAATTTCCGTTCCCAAAAACTGATGTTTTTTTAGTCATCGACCAAATTTTTAAAAAATATGACCAATTAGTTAATTATTTTTTGCCATTTTTCATTTCCGTTTGTGTTTTCATTGTTTAATTTCATGCATTTTACATCATGTGCTCGTAAATGCATTAAATTAATTTCTTTCGCCTTTTTCACTTTGGGGGGTGTTCAAACACCCAAAACATCCCCCAAGCTACGGCCTTGACACCTGATGTATAAAACTGAAGGTCTGTAGTGTTTAGATTAGTTGATTCAAAAATCTGTCTATGTCTGTTTGTCTCTCCACGATGAGTTTCCTATACTCTGTCGCTAAAATGACATCCTAAAAAGCTACCATAGCAGTGTGGAAATTCAAAAAATTACGTTGATGGGGTATATATATATATATAATTAAAATTGTTCATGAAAGTGGATTTCAATGTTTTTATTTCACAATGCAATTGTGTGAGACGTTTACAAGTCATTTGAGTTCCTGACTGAAGTGAAGGCACACACTGACAGTGGACAGTTGGTTGACAAAGTTGCATTGCAAATGTTGTTTGGTAGACTGCACATAATATATATATATATATAATTATGTATTATATATATCCATGATTTATGGCTGTGTTATGGATGTATGTTATGCCTGACTTAGGGCCATATCGAGAGACTTTCTCCATAAATAATAATAGTGAATAATAGCTATTGTAGGGCTATTTCATAGAGCATGCGATATTGCTCTATTAGCTGTTATTAATGGCAAACAAATTGCTTTATATTAAAACAATGCAATTGTGTGAGAGGCTTAGATTATCTTTTAATTACATTTATATATTATTTTTAATATAGGTTTTGATTACATTTATATATTAATTCTCTTGGCCATGACTAAAACCCTGCGAAAAATTTGTTGTGCGACCATGGATGGGGCCCACGTCCCATGGAGATTTGAAATGGGGGGGGGGCATGGCCGGATTGGCCCCCCTGGATCCGCCCCTGGTCGGGAACGCCTCTGAGTAGGGGCGCTATGTAAATTTCCAAATGAATGTTGATGACGATTATGCGGTAAACAAGGCCGTTTGTATCGACTGCGAGATTTGGCCTGTAGTATTTAACATAAATTCGAAATGAATTACCTGAGATTAATTCTTTCCTCCGAATACCATGGACCGGAAATTCAGCGATGGAATGGGAACTCGAAACAGCTGACGTAGAAAGAAACCTTCCCAAGTCGGTTAAAGAGAGGAAGACTAGTAACAACGGACATATCATGTGGAAGAGAGGAAGTTGCTTGGAAAAAATGAGGTACTACAAAACACAATACAAAGCGTTCGACCTAGAGGAAGACTAAGAACGGACTGGATGAACAGCATCATATCATGGACGGAATTATAATTATCAGTGAAGGAATAAGCGGAATCGATATGTCGTGTGCGTAATACAGCGCATGCGCAGTGGGTCGGGTCGATTCTGTCCATTATGTTTAATTGGGCTATGACAAAGCACGCTTAATAAACAGACATGCTATATACATCAACAATTCGACGCTCTATTCCATCCAAATGATCAATACTTCATCCTGGAACCATCAAGAGCATTTAACAGCCTAAATACAATTATTTAAAGGTGTCTTAATAATGTTTTACATTAGTTCTTTTGGTGAGTGTTAACGACATCTTGTGACAAGCAAAAGAGATCCAAGACAGACTCGAAAGGAGAGACATTGTGATGAATGGATAGGACACCATTGCTCGAGATCACGGTCGTTGATGATGCTGATGATGAGGCAAACAAGGTCGTTCATATCGAATACGAAATTTGGCATCGTATTTAAACTTGAATTCGATATGAATTGCCCGAGATTGATTTTATCAGCTGAATACCATGAAAGACTGGCCGAGCAATATCAGACAATGAACGGAGCTATAAATGAAAGAATTGACGAAGGTAGAGGAGAACATTATTATAGGCAGCAATGGAGGAGGATAGGACACAATCACGAGGAAGAGAGAGGAAGTCGCTTGAAAAAGTACGTAATACAAGGCACAAAACCAGGCGCTCGAGGTAGAAGAAAACAAAGAACAGACTGGATGAACAAAATCAGACCGTGGACGGAATTATCAGTGAAAGAATTGACGAAGGTATTGGAGAACATATAGTCAACAATGGAGGAGGATTGTACACGATGCGACCGACACTTGCATCGAGAATGGCTGATGGATGGATTCATATTTTAACGAGGGCTTATAACAACAGAGGCTGCAGCCCTTTAATTTGTTTTGCACAATACTGCTGACTCTTGTTCGATGGATTTCGCATACGTCTTTTACTTGTCATCTACTTTTACAATAAAATGAGGTGTTGAAGCGCTATTCTGTATCAGTGCCGTGTATGAGCAACAGGTTTTAAAAATTTTTCTGAGTGGCATAGACACCTTTAGTTTTGATCTTTCCGATTCTATAAATAACCAAATGCTCGTTCCAAATTTAATCGGATATAGGAAATCGTATGACAGTCTCCTCCTGAAAGCCCCCCTCTGCAAAATGGAAAATACGCACTAATTCTGGATCAGGTTTATAAAGAAGTTGACTAAAGTATGCGTCCTCAAGCATACTGCGTAATTTTGTTCCCGGTTTAAGTCTTGGACGCATCGTATAGAGACAAGCATAGGCCTACACATAATGATTAATGTTCAACAAATCGACTGACGCCTTTGACTTCGCCAACCGAACAGTCCTGGGTTTCACCTGTGCTGGAGAGAAGCTGTTTCCGAATTCCATGAGTAGGTCCACTGCAAGGTCATCATCATCATCATCATCGTCGTCGTCGTCGTCGTCATCATCGATGGTTACTGTCTTGTCAATATTTCAAGAAACTGCAAAATTAACCAGCAGGCATCGACATGTTCGTCTTATTATAAAAATGCTGATGTCGTTTTATTTATTTTTCAAATCGATGCTGTAAGACTATGTGTGATTGATCGGTACGATACGAGCGATGTAGGCTAAATGTGTGACTTCTTATCTGATTGCAGGGCAGATACGTCATACTCTCTCTAGCGTTATGTTATGACATGTAATACATCTCAATGAATCAAACAGATCGAGAAATATTTCGAAGCATGATCCACCAATTTTATTTAGCTGACTAACTCATATATAACCGTTGAAAACTTTACTTAAAGGTGTTTCATACTTTGTTCAGATTTTAATTTTGGGTGTGAAATGTGAATTCTTTACAATGGCGCTTCAGTGGCATTTTTCAGCAAATGGCGGGTCAGGATGTTGAAGGAGTTTTGACAAAATGGGGGCAGCCAGTTGAGTTGGTCTGTATTAGCCCATCTCAGGAAATCACTTTTATCACGCAAACAGTCACATTCAGGACCAGATTGACAAATTTGGTAGCCCTATTCAGTAAAGCCTGGGATTAATATCGAAGGGATATGAAACCGAAACCTCTAAACCAGTCACAGATCGTATGCTTCTGATGCTTCACGGGCGATGTATGTGACGTCCATCCGGGTAATCAGCAGGGTAATTTCGAACAGAGTCGCATCCTTTCGACGGGTTATTTTTAGTCGTCATCCGTATAATCGGAAAAAATTTCGTCTAAATTTATATAACTCCAATCACAAAATTCTTCATTTGAACACAATTTATTTAAAGTGAAGCTACATGTACTTCAACTATAATTAACTACAACTATTTTCACTAACGAAATATCTTCGCTCACTTAAATGAACAGCACGTCGTTTCTGGTCGTCGGGTACGGAATGCGCTGTGTCCTCAGTATCTATAAAGGCGTGTGCCTTTCATGGTATTGCCTCTGTTAATGGTGGGATATCATCGGATATGGTTGTACAGTGGTTATATCATCTGCCTTGTAAACATGGAGATTCTTGGTTCGATCCTCTGAGATGGCTGCTGTGAGAATCGAGTCCTTCACTCAGCTACTCAGCGTCGTCAAGGTATGCTTCGTAATTATATAGTGGAGCTTCATAAATGATTTGCGGTGGTGGCTGTGGTGGCAACTTAACCAGTTGACTAAGTAATAGTACAGTTATGGTTTAAGAAAAGAGGAACATCATGCAAAATGTTAGTTGACGGAAGCATTTAAGAGCGTGGAGAACATTGTATAAAGGTGTCTAATTTTGTTTTTTCATTTTGTTTTTATTGAGTGTTTAACGACATCTTGCGACAAACAATGCCGCTCATATCGACTGGGAGATTTTCCATAGGAGCACACGATCCAACGAATATTTGAAGCTGACTCATTTAAATATGCCGATTAAAATTTATTTTAAGGTGTTGTAAGACCAAAAGTGACTATTGTTCAATTGTTATATAGGTGTGAGATCTTTCTTTACAAGACGTTGCAGTTGCAATAGTTTTCGGTAGTTTGTGGGCCAGGGTGCCGAAGGGATCTTTGCAGAATGGAGTAGCGATCAGGGAGGGCTGGATAAGCCTGTTCCCAGAAAATCTTTGTAAAATTAAATTGCTAATGGTGCACTTTTAACATACAAATAGTCGATTTGAACGGACTTGTTTACTAAATCAGCATCATCAGATTTAAGAAATCGTTTTGCAGTTCGAAGTCAACGCTGCTAATTTCAAACTCGTCTGGCGAAATACATTGTGGTTGCTATAAGTCGTGTCAATGAATTATTCAGTCAGCCATAAACTGGATCAGTGCGAATACATTAAGTAGGTAAGGTGTTCAATTAGCAGCGTTGACTTCGAACTGCAAATCGACTGCAAGATTTGGCCTAATACTTAAACATAAATTCTAAATGGAATGTCTTAGATTTTATCCTTCGAATAACATGGGCCACAAGGAAACTAATGAATGAGTATTAGAAACGACTGACGTAGAAAGGATCCTTCTCAAGTCGGTTAAATAAAGTAACTGCCCATGCAATCATCGCACATAGCACATGAAATAGAGAATCTACTTATATACACCTTTGAATATATGATTTGAAGGTGTCTAAAGTCCAAAATGCGGATATTACGATTACTTCAGATTTTATCTTTATATCGTTTGTGTGAGCGCTTGTTATAGCGCCCCTTCAAGCTCCCTACTCAGAGGCGCTCCCGACTATAGAGCGGACACTAAAACGCTGAACAATTGCGAGTGAAGGACTTGCCCATGGTCCCTACGCATCGACTTGAGGTGGTTTCGAACTTGCAACCCTTCGGCTGCAAGGCGACGAACATACCCACTACGGATCATGGGATATTGTGATATTTGGGTTAGAGCGGTGGCCTTGTATTGTGTAAAGCCTAGATTCGATCCTCTGTGTAATGACCTCAAGTCCTTCACTCATAGTTACTCCGCGCCATCGAGTGAAGCATTCAGAGAGCATGAGAAATGTTACGTGGTAACGGTTGCATCATTAGCAGTTGAGTTGGTTTCATTGTGAAAGTTGTTGATTATAAGCCGACGGGAGAATTTAACAGACTGTGTACAATTATTTAAAGGTGTCTTAACAATGTTTTACATTAGTTCATTTGGTGAGTGTTTAATTAACGACATCTTGCGGCAAGCAGAAGAGGCATCTGCGGCATGCGGCCCAAGACAGACTCGAAATGAGAGACATTGTGAAGAGGGGATCGGGCACCTACGGCCATTGCTCGAGACCGCGATCATTGATGATAATGCCTTCGATTCTTACTGGACCCACTGAGTAGCACTTCATTTCGATGACGATGTTGACGATGAGGCAAACAAGGCCGTTCATAATAAATGCGAGATTTGGCATCGTATTTAAACTTGAAATCAAGATGATTTGGGGCGGGGGGGACGGGGACGGGGTCGGGGGCGGTAGAGTAATGGATAACACGCTGGCGTAGAGTGCGATAGGTAGCGAGTTCGAGCCCCCGTTGGGCGGATTTGCTTTGTAGGCTGCTATTAGCGCCATGTAGGCCTATTGCAGGCTGTCTGCTCAGTTAGTATAGTTAAGATTTATGTATACTGTTATCTGGTCTCCTGTAAATTGTTTAAACTGCATGATTGTACACTGTAACCGGTTGCGTTCTGTGAACCGAATTGTTTCAATAAAGAGAATATATCAAAAATTGAGAATAATTTTATCCTCTGCATACCATGATAGACCGCAAATACAACGAATGAATTGGTACCCGAATCGGACGACGTAGAAAGAAACCTTCTCAAGTCGGTTAAAGAAAGGAAGGTGAAATACCCGCAGTGTGTTTTCAGGCTGTTCAATAAAGTATATACTTGCTTACTTACTTACTACGGACGCAATCACGAGGAAGAGAGGAAGTCGCTTGGAAAGGGAAGCACCACAAAGCACAAAGCCAAGCTCTCGAGCCAGAGGAAAACCAAAAACGGATAACATCAGACCATGCATGGACGGAAGGAATTGACGAAGGTAGTGGAGAACATTATTATAGTCAACAATGAAGGAGGATTGTACACAACCTGACCGACACTCGTATCGATGTTGACAACAGTGACCATGCCCACGAAAAAATTTGTTTGGCATAATACGAGGATGGTTGATGGATGGATCCGATTTGACCAGGGTCTATGACAACAGAGGCCGTTACCCTGGACATAAATTTGCTCGGCATATTACAGCACTTAAGAGCAAGTGACTGATACTGAACATAATACAAAGCTGCCTTACTTCTATATAGAGTCAGACAGTTTATTTAAAGGTGTTTTAAGTCCAACATAGGCTATTATGCTCACTTCAGAAGTTCAGATTGGTATTTTTGAGTTTGAAATCTTAAGAAGGGCTGTATTATTAAGCGCCTTCGTGAGAATTTTGTTAAGGCGCTTTTTAAATGGTCATATACATACATACATACCTAATCTTTGTCGACGCCAACAGTACTGCCTCTGTTGTCGAAAGCTGTCGTTAAACCATTGATCCTTTCTTCCTTCAAGCTTCACTAATCTCACAGCCAATGATGTTTCGCTATGTATTTATTTATTTACCTCAGAGAGCTATGCAGCTTTACATTGGGTACCCACGGACGTCGTCAGCTACGCTCTGCTGATAATGGAGTCCTCTTAGTTCCTTTTGCTCGTACTACTACCATGAAGAATCGAGCCTTTTCTGTGGTTGGACCAGTGGTCTGGAATGGCCTTCCTTTTGAGCTACGCCTACACCCTGGGACTCTACCAGGATCCTTCCTTACTAAACTTAAAACTATTCTTTTTGGGCGCGCTGGAGTCGGGAGCGCATCTGAGAAGTTTTTCTTGAAGAAGCGCTATATAAATGTCCGAATGAATGAATGAATTTGGCGATGAAGAAATTTCAGAATCACAGTATTATACTCATCATTATGCGTGACGCGCGTGTTTCTGCTTTGACGTAACTAATGCTGAATTTATTATTATAGATTGGAATCCAGTGTAGATTGGGTTCGATCCTCTCAGATTGTTGCTGTGTATTTAGACCACGAGACTCAAGTCCTTTACGCAGTTACTCAACGTCATCAAGGTATGCTTCGTAATTATACAGTGGAGCTTCATAAATTATTTGCGGTGGTGGCTGTGATGGCCAGGGATACCACTCATAGCTTTTTCCACCTAGATCCAGGTTTTTCCGGCTTAATTTTGATTTCTACGGGTTTTTTGTCGCGACCTCGGTTTTTTCGAAAGCTGATTTTCTGACTTTTCCCCGAAATATAGACACTTTTCGGTTAAATTCACGAACGAGATGTTAAAAACGAGGAAGATTGAAGGAAAATTCTTGATTTTAGAGCGAACCATAAAATATAGGAAATATTCGCAGAGATATAAAAATACATAATTATAATTAACAACTGATTTTCAATGAAAAATATCCGACTATGTTAATTAAAAATACTATAAAAATTATAAGACCTAGGCTTATAACTTACGGAGAATGATTAGGCAACTTGAGAAATGAATATTAAACCCAATAATACTGATAAATTAATTTCACGCGTCTTGTAAACAAAACAGGAAATAGAATGCAGAAAGCTGACCTAAAACACAGTATAAGTTTTTTGTACAGAGCTTATGCTAAGCCAAAACGCAGTAGGCCTACTGTGTTTTTGCTTGACATTCGTTTTTAAGCGTAGCAGCTTCTGTTGTTATAAAAGCAGTGCTGTGTTTTTGCTTGATTTCCAATGAAAACTATCCGACTTACTGTGTTTTGGCAACATAATATCTTCGAAACCAGTGAAAATAAAACTCTGACACTTACAGGACATGAAGATAGTAATATCTTAAGCGTAAAATGCAATAAAGTGATAAACGAATTTTTTCGGGTTACACTATTTTGGCTTTTCAGGGCAGAATTATTATTATAGTGGTGGTTGTATCAGTAGAAGCAACCAGTTCGGTTTGAACTAATTAACTACGAATTGGAGTAGGCATTTATTAGCTCGTAGAACATTTCTTTAAAGGTGTCTAAATATATCTTTGCGCTTGTTCCTTTACTGAATTTTATCGACATCTTGCGGCAAACAAGGCCGTTCATATGAATCAAATCGATCGAGAGATATAAACAGCGGTTATAATCCACCGATTTTAAGAAGCTGACTAACTGATATATGTATACCGTTGAAAACTTTACTTAAAGGTGTTTCAAGTCAAAAATGGGTTATCATAGGGCGGACTAAGTTCCAATTTTAATTTTATGTGTGAATTCTTTACAATGGCGCTTCAGTGGCATTTTTCAGCAAATGGCGGGCCAGGGTGTCGAAAGAGTTTTAACAAAATTGGGGGGGAGGCAGCCACTTGAGAGGGTCTGTGTTAGCTCGTCTCAGAAAACCACTTTTATCATGCAAAAAGTCATATTCAGGATCGGATTTACAAATTTGGTAGCCCTAATCAGTAAAGCCTTGGATTACTATCGAAGGGATATGACGACGAGACTTCTCAGATAATTTCAGATCGCGTTTTTTATAATACGTCACGGGCGGTGTATGTGACGCCCATCCGGGTAATCAACAGGGTAATTTTGAACAGAGGCGCGTCGTTTCGATGGGTTATTTTTAGTCGTCATCTGTATAATCGGAAAATATTTAGTCTAAATTTATATAACTCCAATTACAAAATTCTTCATAAAAGCACATTTTATTTAGTTTGAAAGTTCTCTTTATTAATTGGTTTTTCGCTACGACAGTCGTTAACATAACGAAACGTAATGGCCGATTGAGACCTACCTTGCAAAAGACCCGGATGCAGCCACAGCAATGAGCTAGGTCAATGACCTAATTCTCGTCGGTTTCATATCCCTTCGATACTAGTCCCAGGTAAAACTGTGGGAACCAAACCAGACAATCCCAACGAAGACACATAAAATGTCGGTACATGACTTTTTGGCGCCGCCGTTTTGGCGCCGCCGTTTTGGCGCCGCCGTTTTGGCGCCGCCGTTTTGGCGCCGCCGTTTTGGCGCCGCCGTTTTGGCGCCGCCATTGCGCTATAATATTTGCGTTTTGCAGTCTATTTCCGGTTCAGTGTATACGACGCGTGAAACAAATTGACGAAATCCTTGCTGAAATAGAAAGTGAATGTACGGCTTGTTGTTGCGTTAATTGAAGCTGGATCGATGAAAATATTCCTGGTTTAATTGGAGCTGGATTTATTAAGCGAACGCATGAGAAATGGAAGATATGATCAAGAAAAGAACGCTTGAGATTTGTAAGCTCGATGAAGAGTCTTTTAAATGCGAAAAAGCGGCGGGAGTTCCGACGAATGCTTGAACAATTGAAGCTGAAAGAAGATTTTTTTGCCGGTGAAATAAAAGCTGGATTTTTTAAACAAATGCTTTATTTAATAACAAATTATAAGACATGTGAGGTAGCAGATTAATAAAGTACAAGCGATCAAAGCAGAGGATGTCACATAGAATGATTGAAAAAAAAGGCCCACCAAAGAGAGAAAGTCCCGCTAAGAGTGGGCCTATTTAGCTTAGTATAGAAATAAGAACTTTAAGATGACATAAGATTTTAGCACGATAGATCGAGGGAATACAGACTTTAGTGACAACAATGAATATGCTGTATTAAAAACAAAAGCGACAGTTCTTTTAAAAAGTCCATTGTTTTGAAATGTCCATAATTGCAATTATAATAAAAAGGTGTGGAACTGCAAATGTGTGCCAACACTAAAGAAGGTGTGCAATTGCCAATTTTTGCCAACACTAAAGAAGGTGTGCAATTGCCAATTTCTGCCAACACTAAAGAAGGTGTGCAAATGCCAATTTTTGCCAACACTTAAAAAGGTGTGTAATTGCCAATTTTTTAGAAACCTAAAGAAATCCATTGGTTCGAATTGTTCATTATTGCAATTGTAATATAAAGGTGTCCCACTGCAAATGTGTGCCAACAGTAAAGAAGGTGTGCAATTGCCAATTTCTGCCAACACTAAAGAAGGCGTGCTATGGCCAATTTTTTAGAAACCTAAAGAAATCCATAGGTTCGAATTGTTCATTATTGCAATGGTAATATAAACCTTCACCCAGCAGATTGACTTGTCTTGACCGGGTGTTGCGCTCTGCTGCACGCCTAATTGGGAAAATCCCTAAATATGATCATGTCTCAAACTACATGCTTGAGGTACTTCACTGGCTCCCTATTCGCCAGCGTATCGAGTTCAGGGTAGCTGCATTGGTATGGCGATGTTGTCAGGGCCATGCCCCAACTTACCTCCGTGAGCTATGCAGCTCTACATTGGGTATCCAAGGACGTCGTCAGCTACGCTCTGCTGATAGGGGAGTCCTCTTGGTTCCTTTTGCTCGTACTACTACCATGAAGGATCGAGCCTTTTCTGTGGTTGGACCAGTGGTCTGGAATGGCCTTCCTTTTGAGCTACGCCTACACCCTGGGACTCTACCAGGATCCTTCCTTACTAAACTTAAAACTGTTCTTTTTGTGCGCGCTGGAGTTGGGAGCGCTTCTGAGTAGTTTTTCTTGAAGGAGCGCTATATAAATGTCCGAATGAATGAATGAATGAATGAATGAATGAATGAATGATGGAATAGCCATAGCAGGAGATACCTTACTTGTCTGTTGCCACCCCATCACCACCATGAGGTGCTGGTCTTGAGGGGCACCCAAATCGGTTGAGAAAAATATTGACCCTATAAGGGTTAAGCGCCTCTCAATTTAGCTTCCCATACAGCTATATAATAAACATATTCGATCCATTTTGTTTCAGTTTACTGATTCAAGTCTAATCTAACAATTTCTATAGCGCCCGTTTACAACGCTGTCAACAGTTCCATTAAATCTTACTGAGATAATTGTCATCAGTTTCAATGGAACGATGAGAACATACGTCATAATAAACGACGCATTTCTCCTGTGTGAAATTTTTGCTTTTTAATATTATTTCTGGCACCACCGGAAGTAGCTTTGGTTAGTCGCTCTCTGGTTAGTTGCGGAGTTCTCTGATTTTGCAAATGTTACATTGTCTTAATATGATACAACGGCAAAAAAACAATCTTTTAACAGTATCCGACCTATGATTTTTGGCATACAATGTATGTAGACGTGTAAAGAAATTGTTCGTGTATATACTAATAGCAAAATGTTAAGATATTAACAGTATCAACACTTAAAACTAGTTCGAATTACTAAACAAACAACTCTTAACAATTCGAACCAATGGATATGTTTAGGTTTCGCAAAAATTGGCAATTGCACACCTTTTTTAGAGTTGGCAGAAATTGGCAAATGCACAGCTCTTTTAGTGTTGGCACACATTTGCAGTTGCACACCTTTATATTACAATTGCAATAATGAACAATTCGAACCAACGGATTTGTTTAGGTTTCGCATAAATTGACAATTGCACACCTTCTTTAGTGTTGGCAAAAATTGGCCATAGCACACCTTCTTTAGTGTTGGCAAAAATTGGCAATTGCACACCTTCTTTAGTGTTGGCACACATTTGCAGTGGGACACCTTTTTATTATAATTGCAATAATGAACAATTCGAACCAATGGATTTGTTTAGGTTTCGCAAAAATTGGCAATTACACACCTTCTTTAGTGTTTGCAAAAATTGGCAATTGCACACCTTCTTTAGTGTTGGCACACATTTGCAGTGGGACACCTTTTTATTATAATTGCAATAATGAACAATTCGAACCAATGGATTTGTTTAGGTTTCGCAAAAATTGGCAATTACACACCTTCTTTAGTGTTTGCAAAAATTGGCAACTGCACACCTTCTTTAGTGTTGGCAAAAATTGGCCATAGCACACCTTCTTTAGTGTTGGCAAAAATTGGCAATTGCACACCTTCTTTAGTGTTGGCAAAAGTTGGCCATAGCACACCTTCTTTAGTTTTGACAAAAATTGGCAATTGCACACCTTCTTTAGTGTTGGCACACATTTGCAGTGGGACACCTTTTTATTATAATTGCAATAATGAACAATTCGAACCAATGGTAAATTACTTCTAAAGGGAGGACAAATATATTTGCTAGTTTTAACTGTACGTAAGTGCTTCTACAAATGCACAAATTCGATTACAAATGCACATTTTGTGTATAGCTGCACGTTAAAAAAGCCCTGCCGGGTACCCGGCTAATGTTCTAATATAGCGGCAGTTTTCTGATTTTATTGAATGCCAGATACGATTGCAACAATTATTATTCAAAAGCTTAACTACATGTACATCATGTGACCACATTGACTATACTCACTGCCATACCATATAACAATTAAGGAAGTTATATTACATTGCGACAAAAAGTACTTAACATCAGATTTTTGAACACAGACAAACATACTTTTGCTTAAATCGGAGTTGGATTGTTCATCAATGCAACCCCAGTTTAAGGAAGAACATTTTCAGCAATCCAGCTCCAATGAAATTTAATTGTGGTATTACCTAATACGAATAAAAACCAGCTTTGACCCTTTCAGATCAAGTGAGGAGTGTACGTCGAACATACATTCTGAGCTATTTCGGGCATAACTTTTGAACGGCGTGGAATATCATCACAAAATTTAACTCAAAATGTGCGTAAATGAACCGCCTAAAATTACCTACAATTTGATAATTTTTATACTTTAGAATGAGGGAGAAAAAAATTCCGGCGCCAAAACGTCCGGCGCCAAAACGGCGGCGCCAAAACGGTGGCGCCAAAACGTCCGGCGCCAAAACGGCGGCGCCAAAACGTCCTGCTTCGTAAAATGTGTTGTTACAGGTCTGTAATTGTACGAATTCGTCATTTATCGATTCAAGCCTTTCTGTGCGTCAGAATGCGGATAATAATTTTCTTTCTATATATAAGCAATTGAAATAATTCACAAGAACACAAATCACAAATCTTAACTACTAACAGAGCCTTAATTATAGTGTTGAGATATACAGGCTCGATCCTGTGTTCATTGCTGTGTATTGGAATCTTGAGACTCAAGTTCTTCACTCATCTACTCAGCGACATCAAAAGTTGCTTCGTAATTATATAGTGAAGCTTTATAAATGATTAGTGGTGGTGGCTGTGGTGGCAGCTTTAGCAGTTGATGAATTAATAGTCTGTTATGGTTCTAGTAAACCACAACAAAATAAAACTGATGAAATGTGAGTTGACGGTAGCATTTACTTGATTGGAGAACAATATTTAAAGGTGTCCAAATCTATCGTCAACAAACTGAATGCTTCACTTTTTACCAGTTTCATCGCCTGAATCCGTGACCAAGCTGAAGAGCCGAGACATCAACATCAGCAATCTTCACCAAGTCACCTCTCTTGAAACTAATAGATGCTGCCAGACCTGAACTTGTATATTTGAACACTAAGCTGGAAAGGCCTAGTGTAGACTACAACAGTTACTAGATTAAGCGTTATTGTCTGTTACGGTTGTTTACACCAACTGATAAAAGGTATGTTGACGGAAGCATTTAAGAGATTGGACAAGATATTTTAAAGGTGTCCAATTTGATCTGCTCGTGTGCTTTTATTACTAACTAGCTGTACCCGGCCACGCGTTGCTGTGGCTGAAAAGACTGCCCAAGCCTCCCTTCCTACGTCCCCTCCCCTTCCCCTCCTCTTCCCCTTCCCCGCCCTATGCCCCTCCCCTCCCCTCACGTCCCCTCCCCTTTCCCCTCTCCTTCCCCTTCCCCGCCCTTTGCTCCTCCCCTCCCCTCCTCTCTCACCCTCCGTCCCTCTCTCCCTCTCTCCGTCCCTCCCTACATCCCTCTCTCTCTCCATGCATCCCTCTCTCCCGTTTCCTCCCCTTCGCCGGATAAACGTTTTAAAAATCGCCCGAAAATGGAGGGACGGATGCGTGAAAACTGTAGAAAGACGCGCGGAAAACGGCCGCAAATGGACGATTTTGTAAAAACCGACAGTTACACATAAATTTGCGCTATAGCAGACGGCCGGCTACACGTTTTGAAACGCGCCCGAAGCATGGTTTTGAAACGCGCCCGAAGAATTGGGCGGACTAATGCGTGATAGTTCAAACTCGAAATGGCTGGACTCCATCGACGTCTATAGAATGGAATTAAAAGTTGTGTTTTTTGGGTCGTAAAGATTGCGCTTTTTTCCAAAAGGCATAAAAAAACCCGCTGATGTTCGAATGGAACGGTTTGCGAAAATTTTCAAAGCAATCGGTTCAGAACTCTCCGAAATCCGATGTAACAAACGGTAACTTTTTACATTTTTATTTATATAGATTATATTATTATTATTACACAAATTTATAACGCGCAAGGTCACACCAAAGTGTGAATCTGAGGCGCGGATAGTGAGCCGCCAGAGGAAGATGCAGTTAAAGGTCCATGTGCTTGAAAGCCAAAGAGAAATAGTGAGTTTTGAGCCGTTTTTTGAAGGTAGGAAGTGAATTTGAGCAACGAAGAGAGAGTGGAAGTAGATTCCATTCTTTGGGAGCAGAGGCATGGAATGCACGCGAGCCCATAACAGTTCTGCATCGAGACTCAAGGCTTATAATAACTGTGAGAGTTGCAGTAGCGTTGACACATCTGCCACGGATTGTTGTTATAAAGGTTTCAGTTTGACGTCACTGTGTGATAACAAAGATCATTAGAGTCACCCTCCTACTTCATCGAGTCTTGTGACTGGCACTGTCAGTGTGCAAACAGAGGTGGAGTTATCATAAAATTCTTTTTACGCTATTATAACAGCGGTCATCAAGCATTCACCGATTTTAAGAGGCTGACACGGTTATATGCTTTTTGAAACAGTTACTTAAAGGTGTTTAATCCAAATGCGGATATTGGGCTGAGTTCAGATTTTATTTTACGGGTTGCGGACCGGGGTGTCGAAAATGGTAAAATGAAAAAAATAAAGGTAGCGATCGAAGAGGGAGGGAATAGACCGTCGCCAGAAAATCTGTGCAAAATGAAATCTTGAATGTTGCTCTTTTAGCATACAAACAGTCGAATTCAGACCCGGACTAACAAATATTGTAACAATGTTTAAGTGAAACTGAGGGCCCAAAGCCAGATAATCACAACAATAATGCCCATAATGCGGAACTTTCTAACATTGACCGAATTCGTCCGTTACAAATACGCACCTTCCTATAATAATTACATATCTTTCCTAATTTGCACTTATTCAACAATCTGGTTGACAGACCACAGCTCGTGACAGTGCATGAGCAGAGACCTGGTCGGAGACTTGAGGGGGGATGGAAAGACGCGAGTTTTTTGACGGACGATTGTCTGAGCGTCGCCGAAAAATGTCCATCTTTTACCGGTGTCACGAAACAAAGTCTCCCCCGAAACAAAGTCTCCCCCCGAAACAGAGTCTCCCCCTGGCTGAAACTCTGTATTGGAAGAAATTTTCTGAAGTAAAAGTATTATATGTTTTCTTGTTATATAATTTGGCAACGTAAACTAACCGTTTAGCCTGCTCATCTCTAAATTTGATGCAACTGTAGCCAATCTTACGCTGAACGGGGGAGACTTTATTTCGTGGACGGCGGAAATATTCTCTCCCCCACGGAGACTTTATTTCAGAATATAGTCTCCGGGGGCGAATTTATTCTGGAACAGATCCTCCGGGGGGAGAATCTGTTTCGAAATAAAGTCTCCGGAGGGAGACTTTTAGGGGGGAGACTCTGTCACGCGACACCTGCCACAATTTGTGACTACCTTTTTTTAGTCATCCACCGAAATCTCGAAAAATTTCTATTTTCGCCGCCAAAAAAGTTGATGACCTTTTTTTAGTCTTGACGCTCAACGATTAGGGGGGGCAAATGCATGGGCCGTTCCCACCAACACCTTCATTGGGTGGGACCTTCCCCCCTCTCCCCCTAGGTCTCCGCCCATGTGACAGTGTACAATTAGGCAATTAACAAGAACACAGATCACGGAATAATTCTAAATCTTATCCCGTTAATGACCACTTTTGATTGAGCGGTCAGATTTTGATATTCTTTTGCATTTTGAGTCCTTGCTGTAAGAGTATATTAGGAGAAAAAATGTGAACACATAACTTTATTAGGTATTGAGATAATATTATTATGGTGTCCTTTTAAAAGGACGCTGAGCACATACAAGACAAAAAAACGCTACGTGCAATCAACTGTCTTGTTATGTTGCATAAGCATCTAATAATAATAAGAACAGCTCTGCGATGCAAAAACAAACATAATACTAACTACAGCAGCTCAGAATCATTCTGTCGATGTTATTTGATGTAATGACAGTATCTTACAGCAGTGCTCAAATCTATTATCCCAGCTTTCAATGTGGTGGGATAGTGACATTTCATTTCATTACTGTGGAAGGCAGCAAAGCAGTCAACATGTAAAGCAATAATGACGTTTTCCCCACATACGTGAGACTCTCTTGCCACAAATCCACATCTCCTCTGCTTTGGAATACTCTCAATGGTGTGATCCATGTGATCAAATCTCACGTCTGGAAGAATTCCCTTTCTCTACAGGTCACAGTAGGCCTACACGCATCTCCTTGGGAGAATGGCATACCCATTACCCACTGGGCAACATAATTGCAAGGGATAATATCACGTTTTCAACAGTCATTCCAAAGAAGTGTTCACCTTTCTGCTCTCCTGCATATCTTTCACTGTTTGTGACCATCAGACTAATGACTTCATCATCAAAGAAGAATTCAAACAGCTCAACAGGGTTCCAGTCGTGCTTTACACGTAGAAACCTGGGTTTATCTTCAGCTACCGGGTATACCAGCACATATTGAATCCTCAGATAGATCTCCACTTCTCCATTTCCAGGTTGACTGTCCAGGTTTTTCACACACTTTTTGGTTTGGAATGGCAGACGAGATTGCGGAAGGAAGTTGAGTCAAAGGAGCATCTCATGGTACAGTTATGAAGACATCAGAGGACACAGCAGCATCCTCAATAATCATCTTTCATTGCGACCACTTCATCCAATGTTACTCATAAAAAATATTGGAGCTGTTTAACTGTTTCAATTTTCAAAACTAGAGTAACCAGATGTCTGGTTCCTGATCTATAAGGTTTGAACCCGGCGTTTTCAATAAACTGTGACTTTTGATGCCTTATATACCTAATTATAATGGCGCTATAGAAGTCATTAAATCAGATAAAATTCACAGTGACCTTGTAATTTGCATAGTGAGACAAGATGCAAAATTTGGTACATTAATACGGATGAGTGATAACGGTGCAAACATTTCAATGACAATTTTGTACATTCAGACAAAACCCGTCCCATTAATGCCCAGCGTCCTTTTAGAAGGACAGCAAGTTTTCGTCAAAATTTTCCATGATGAAATAGATAATTTTTGCGAAAATGAATTGATATAGGCAAGCAATCATATAATAGCTACTCAAAACTCAGAAGTAATTTTTTTTATAAAATAGCAAATTACTTAAATTAAATTAAATTAAAATTTATTATTGATTGGCGGCATTACTCGATTCCAAAATTTCGCAACTTCCAATGCTAATAACACAACTAAAACTAAAGACATTGACAAATTTTTGCACAGATGTTTGTTAATCAACATCAGCAGGACGATAGAAAACAAAAACGATATTATTGACTTGAAATCATATTAAAATAATTAAGCAAATACAACTGTCCTTTTAAAAGGACGCGGTCATTAACGGGATAACATTATACTAACAGCAGCCTGCAATACAACGGTGTTATAGTTGCAACCTTGAAAAGACGTCTATCCTACGGGATCCTACGGGTACTCAAGGTCGGATATAGAAATTTTCGAAGGGGCCAAAATTTTCGGTCTTGCGCTGAGCAATTGCGAGTGAAGGACTTGCCCATGGTCCTTACGCGGCGACTTGAGGTGGATTCGAACCTGCAACCCTTCGGCTGCAAGGCGGCGAACATACCCACTACACCACCGCGCTCCACATCCAATGCGCTACCGCCCCCTCCCCCCACCCAGATGAACAACATCAGAATTGGACGGAACTATCAATGAAAGAATTGACGAAGGTGGTGGCGAATGGGAAACAGTGGAGGTTGATTGTACACAACGAGGTCGAACATCGCATCAAGGATGGTTGAGAGCAACAGAAGCGAATTTACTTACAGTAGAGCGGCCTGGTGAAAAATGGCCGCCACTGAAGCCATGGGCACATTTGCAATGGATCTCTATAATGGAATCCTCACCCCTAACTATGTATATTTAGACACCAAAATGACGATACTAGGTGTACTGGAAGCTGAGCTAATTTACGATCTGTAAAGTGATCGGCCATTTTGAAAAATGGCCGCCATTGGGGCCAGGGGTCAAATCTGCGATGACCCTTTAGCCAAATCTTTTTATTTTGACATTTTCGTAGTATCAGGGCTTTTTTAACGTGCAGTTGTACACAAAATGTGCAGTTCTAAACGGATTTGTGCAGTTGAAGAAGCACTTCTGTACAGTTAAAACTATGAAAAAGGTCATTTTCATCCGATTGCATGTAATTTACCATGGAGGATGGGAAAGAAAAGGAGTTGTGCAGTTCTAAAAATTCCTTTAAAACAACCCTGCGTACTATGTACGAAATTTCATGCCTGTATGACAAAGACAACAATTCCTTCACGATTTGGTTCCAGGCTAATAGTTTACTTATTTATTTATTTCAGAATTTTATATAGTGACTCCTCAAGGTAGGCTACTCAGAAGCGCTTTCGGCGCAGCCACGGCTAAGTAAAACAGTTTTTGGTTCTTAAGGAACAGAGTGGAGTGACCCCTGGGAATTAAGTGCAGTGTAACAGGGAGACCATTCCAAGTTGTATAACCTGCAACAGAGAATGAGCGACGCTGTCGTATAGCAGTCTGTGAGCGGGGAACCAGAAGCTCGAAAAATTGAATACGATTCACCAATTGTTTATTATTATTATTCAGCAGTTTAACGTCGTCCCATGACATCAATGGCCGTTGACGACAATACAGAAAAGATACAATACAATGAAAACAAATTTCTAGTGTCCTAGAAAACACCATAAAAATGCGTCTAACTGAAGCTTCACAATTTCAGCAATGTTCAATCTCTAATACCTTTTTAAAAAAGTTCATCTTACATTCTCTATGCTCAGACAATAGGATCTAATGTTAATTAAGCAACATTGTTTTTATCAATTGTCTCACACATTATATGTAAACTGTGACATTGAAAAGCAATTATGGCTATAAATGTTCAACACATATAACTCTTGTCTCAAATACTAAGTATTTTTTAAACTATTAATATACTCTAGCATAATTCACATGTAACAATATGTATGTATATATACATATATATCATAATTATTCAAGGTTAGGTTTCCACATTGTTAGACATCATATATGTTTCAGCATGTTAAATCAATAGCAATGTTTATTCAACTGCAACAGAGTAATGAAACACCTTGTGACACTTAATGTGGATGGATCCGATTTGACCAGGGTCTATGACAACAGAGGCCGTTACCCTGGACAGAAATTTGCTCGGCATATTACAGCACTTAAGAGCAAGATTCATGAATCTTTTTTCAATATGCAACATTTATGTTTTGCCATATTAAAATCATATTTCTAAAAATATGTCTTATAATACAACATACTCATCGACATTAGAAGAGAAATTTCTTTTTTGTTATAAACAGGTGCTTCAGTAACCAATATAATTATGCAAACCCAAAACCAATTGTATAAAGCCGACTTACTTATATATACCGCTCAAAATTTTATTCAAAGGTGTGTTAAGTCCGAAAGCGGATATTATGCATTCTTAAGATTTTATTTTTTGGTGTGATATCATTCCAATGGCGTTTCACTGGCAATACTTTTTCAGCAAGTGGCGGGTCGGGTTGCCGAAGAGCCCTAAGCAAAATGGGGTAACGATGAGGGGGGGACTGAAAATCTCTGCGAAATTAAGTTTTTATAGTGCACTCCTAGAAGTCGAATTCAGAACAGGACAAATAAAGCGGTATCCCTATTCAGCAAACCTGTATGGTGCCCTGCAGCCAGAACAAACACAAAATGACGCAATAAAATGTGGTATTGCATTGAGCATCCTTTATAAACGGACGTTTGCAGGTTCGAATCCACCTCAAGTCGCCGTGTAGGAACCTTGAGCAAGTCCTTCACTCGCAATTGCTCATGTTCTTCGGAGTGCAACTCCGATTCAGTGTCCACGTTGTAGTCGGGAGCGCCTCTGAGAATAAATATTATGTGGCGCTATAACAAGTGCTTGTACCAACTCCACTTATCACATAATCCCCATCTATAGGTCTTTCACTCGAATCTGAAAAATTGTGGGTTTTCCATAGAACCTATTCTGATTCTTCCACATTCCTCTACCTCCCATGCACGTCGTTTCAACTCTAAACATCAAGGACCATCATGGCCGACTGACTAAATCCTCGCCTGACTTTTTGGATTCCTTGACCTGCGCTTATCCACTTTTCTATTGAACGCCTCTGAATAAGCTGGTTCCTGCATGTTTGCAGAATTCATTTGGCCCTAATTCACGTTATTGAATATTGTAAAGCCGTGAACATAATGATATTCTTACTAGACTGGATGGACTTTCATGTGTATTCGTAAACTCGGAACTTTGCAGCGCCCACAAAAAGCTAACACGCAGGAACCAGCTTACTCACAGGCGCACAATAGAAAAGTGGATAAGCGCAGGTCAAGGAATCCAAAAAGTCAGGCGAGGATTTAGACAGATTGCCATGATGGTGCTTGATCTATGATTGCACGATATAGTCACCCACTATCTGAAACCCTTGCTCAGTTGGGAAATTAGAGCATTTGCTGCCTTTCTAGAGGTAGCCTAGTAATAGGGATGAATATGACGATGAATTTTCAGCAAAGACAACTTGACCACTTAATTTAACGTATGGATGGATCCGATTTGACCAGGGTCTATGACAACAGATGCCGTTACCCTGGTCAGAAATTTGCTCGGTGTATTACAGCACTTGTTAAGAGCTTTTTTACTTACTTATTTTTACGTGATTTGAAGAGACCATTTAATACATTGGAGAAGATTATTTAAAGGTGTTTAAATATGTCTTTGCATTATTTTGTTCTTATGAGCGTTTAACGACATCTTGCCGCAGACAAGACCGTTTATAATTACCCACTGCGAGATTTGGCCTAATACATTGTAAATAAACACGATCAACCAGTGTTCGCAGCTTACTTATATAAGCCGTTGAATATTTGATGTTGAGGTGTTTGAAGTCCAAAAGCGGTTATTATGCTTTTTTCAGATTTTATTTTTGGGTGTGAAATCTTAATTCATTCATTCATTCCGAATTTTTTTTAATGATTTAATAGTGGCGTTTCAATGGCAATATTTTTTCAGCTGGTTACTGTTATTAAAGAAAGAGTCAAATCGGGGCCCGAACTGATGCGGTAACAATGTTAATCCTTTTTTGACTTTAGGGCCACTTTCTAAATTGGAGGACACGAGGGCCACTATTTCTCTGTTGAATGACATTAGGGGGCCACAACTCACAAAGCAAAAATTTAATAAACTAAAAGCATAAAAATTTGTTACGATTTTATTCAAAATGGTATATTTTGGGTTTTTTTTAGAGATAAGGGCCATTTTTTGCCTGTCGGGTCACGGGTTAGGATCCGCTGGAACAGAGAAATGGTGGTGGTTGTATTAGTAGGACAGGCCAATTTGATAAAATCATGTGGCACTAATAAGCTACCAATTGGAGGAAGCATTTATTACCTCGGATATTATTTTTTAAAGGTGTTCAATTATCTCTTTCCGTTTGTTACTTCGTTTAACGAGATCTTGCAGCAAACAATGCCGTTCATATGAATCAAACCGATCGAGAGATACTAACTTTCAACACGATCCACCGATTTTACAAAGCTGACTAATTTTTATATAACTGTTGAAAACTTTACTTAATGGTGTTTTAGGTGAACAAACGGCTACCCACAGTGCCTACTTAGTTCAGTTTTAATTTAGGGTGTGAATTCTTCACAATGGCGCTTCAGTCATCATCATCATTATCATCATCATCATCATCATCATCATCATCATCATCATCATCATCATCATCATCATCATCATCATCATCATCATCATCATCATCATCATCATCATCATCATCATCATCATCATCATCATCGTCATCGTCGTCGTCGTCGTCGTCGTCGTCGTCGTCGTCGTCGTCGTCCTCGTCGTCGTCGTCGTCGTCGTCGTCGTCGTCGTCGTCGTCATCGTCATCATCATCATCGTCATCATGTCGTCGTCGTCGTCGTCGTCTTCGTTGTCGTCGTCGTCAACATCATCATCGTCATCATGTCGTCGTCGTCGTCGTCGTCGACGACGTCATCATCGTTAGGCAGTGGCTACTGCTAAACTTGCGACAACTAGTCGAGGAACTTTCACCTCTGTGACCTCTTTGAATGAATTATACGTCATTCAGATTCTTCTGTACGAATTGCGCTAGTCATCAGTATCTAGAAATGTGTGTGTGTGTGTGCGTGTGTGTGTGTGTGCGTGCGTGGTTGTGTGTGTGTGTTATGTGGAATTGCCTCTATTGATTGTGGGATATGGTTGTCCATTGGTTAGAGCATCTGCCTTGTAACACGTAGAGTCTGGTATAGATCATCTGAGGTGCTTGCTGTGCAATGACCTTAACACTCAGATACTCAGCGACATCATAAATGATTAGTGGTGACAGCATTGGCAGAAGTAAAAGTGATGATTGCAATAATGGTTTTCCAACGTCAACATTAATGAAATAGTCTACCAATGATCAACACTGATAAATTTTCAGTTGAATGAAGCATTTATTTGCTTGGTCAATACTGTTTAAAGGTGTCTAAAATATGTCTGCATTATTTTTTGTTCCTTTATTAAGTTTTTAACGACATCTTGCGTCAGACGATGCCGTTTGTACCCATCCAACGTTTTAACGACGCTGACTTACTTATATATAAAATTTTAAATTTTACTTAAAGGTGTTTTAAGTGAAAAAGCGATCATGAGGCCTAGTTCAAATTTTGTTCTTGGGTGTAATTTTTTTACAATGGCGTTCCAATGGAAATATTTTCAGCAAGTGGTGGGCCAGGTTGTCGAAATGGCCACAGGAGAATATAATGGTGGCGATCTGGGATGGACCGGATCAGCCCGTTCCCAGACAATCTGTTTTGAGTTAAATCGGTAAGGGTGCACTATTAACACACAAACAGTCAAATCCACGCCCTAATTGACAAATTTGGTAGCTTTGCTCAGTAAAATCTGGGACCAATAAAGTATGTGATTAATATGGAAGGGATGCTAAGCCGAAACCTCTCACCCAATCACAGATCGTATGCTTCTGCTGCGTCACGGCCGATGTATGTGACGTTCATCCGGGTAATCAGCAGAGTAATATCGAGCAGCATCGCATCGTTTCGACGGTTTTTAGTCGTCATCCTTATTATCGACCAAAATTCTTTTTCGCTACATCAGACGTCAACATAATAAAAACACAGCTCTATTGATGCGGGATATGGTTGCCCATCATATGAAACCTTAACTGCGTTGTGAAATTAGAGCCTTTCTCGAGGTAGTAATTGTGATGATTATGACAAAGACTTTCCATACATACATTAATTTATTGTGTGTTGAAGAAAGCATTTAATACCCTGAAGAAGATTGTTTAAAGGTGTTTAAATGAGTCTTTACATTTGTTCCTATGAGCGTTTAGCGACATCTTGCCGCCAACAAGATCGTTCATAATTATCCATTACGAGAATGAGAAGGCCGAATGAGACTTACCTTACAAAGTCTCGGATACAGCCACAGCCATCATCTAGGTCAATGACCCAATTTTCGTCGGCTTCACATCCCTTCGATATTAGTCCAGGTAAAACTGTTGGGGGTCCAGTCCTGACAATCCCACATAAAACGTGGTGTTATAGGCCTATTGAACAAATTTGCCCGTTCTAAATTCGCGCTTCTCTGTATACCAAAATGAAGATTATTATTTTCTGCCATTTTTGAAACAACCCGGTTGACAAATCACAATCGGTTGCAGTGTACAGTTATGCAATCCGTGACAATCCACAAGAACACAAATCACAAATCTTTTTCCTTCTCTATGTTCACTTAAACCCTTCCAGCTTACTGTTAAACTATACATGTTCAGACTCAACAATTGTCTATTAGCGTGATTTTTGATAAAAAAACCGAATGCTGTCACTCAAGCCCTACCACTATAATAGCGAAAGTGTAGGGCTATTCTCGCATTCTTTGACTTCTAAAACACCACTTTTATAGGAAACATATTAGATATAAATATTGTTGCAAACTTTCAAATTTTACTATGTAGCTAGTTTCATCAGCTTTTCACCATCCAGCCACTTTGTTCCCAGAAATAAAAAAAATAATCCGTGAGGTGGTTGCTGTGTATGGGGACCTTGAGAATTAAGTCCTTTTCTCAGCGCCATCAAGAAATAGGCTACTTCGTAATTAAATAAAGGAGCTTCAGAAATGATTAGCGGTGGTGACAGCGGCGTCAACAGTAGACTGAGCAGACCATTATTTCCCAACCGTTTTTGACTTTAGGGTCACTGATTCTAAGTTGGAGGACACGTGGGCCACTATTTCTTTGTTGAATGGCATTTAGGGGCCACAACTCACGAAGCTAAAATTTAATCAACTAAACGCATAAAAATTGTAATAATTGATTCAAAATGGTATGTTTGAATTATTTATAGACGTAAAAATAAAATAATTTGTAACAGAAAATTATTATGTGTTCTATCTTGTCCAAATAGTCAATTTTTCGTATATTTTTGTTAATTCTTTGAGAGATAAGGGACCTTTTTTAGGCCTGGCGGTCCATAGGTTGGGAACCACTGAAGTATTTAAGCGGTGGTTGTATTAGCATTGCCTATCTAATACCCAGATAGCACTAACAAAATTTGAATGGTAGGAGTTATTTATTAGCTCGAAGAACGTTTCTTTAAAGGTGTCTAAATATCTCTTTGCGTTTGTTCTTTTATTGAGTGTTTAACGACATCTTGCCGCAAACAAGGTCGTTCATATGAATAAAAGCGATTGAGATACATAGACAGTTGAAATAATCCACCTATTTTAGAAGCTGACTAACTTATATATACCCTTGAGAAGTTTACTTAAAGGTGTCTTAAGTAAAAAGGCTTTAATAGGGCCTACTTAGTTCAGATTTTAATTTTGGGTGTGACTTCTTTACAATGGTGCTTCAGTGGCATTTTTCGGCAAGTGGCGGGCCAGGGAGTCGAAAGAGTTTTAACAAAGTGGGGGCAGCCAGTTGAGATGGTCTGTATTAGCCCATCTCAGAAAATGACTTTTATCATACAAACATTCACATTCAGGAACGGATTAATAAATGTTTCGCCCTATACAGTAAACCTGGGACTTATTCCGAAACGATATGAAGCCGAAACATCTCAGCCAATCACAGATCGTTTTTTTCTGAGGGTCAGTCCATGACCTTTTTTTAGTCATCAAGTTCAAATCTCATGAAAATTGCTATGTCTTTCCCGGCCCAAAAAGTTTATGACCTTTTTATAGTCATCAGTTGGAAGTGCTTGGAGGCTGAGTCAGAAAATATCCCACTTACACGGTGAAAAACATGACTATGGCGCTTCTTGGGGGGCTTAGCCCCTAGCCCCTGATAGACTCCTCCCATGTGCGTCACGGGCGATGTTTGTGACGTCTATCCGGGTAATCAGCAGGGTAATAACGAACAGCGCCGCATCGTTTCGACGGGTTATTTTTAGTCGTCATCTGTATAATAGGAAAAAATTTATATATATATATATTCGTTTAATTCATGAAAAAGAGTAGGTTGATACACCGCAGCCTGGTACATAGTGAAGTTAAGAGATAAAAAAAACATGAAATTAAAGCGTTTTTCTAAATAGATCATTGTTAATGAGATTTAACGATTCAATGATTGCTAGCACTCTTGTAGAGGACTCTGGAAATAAAGTTTATGTTGTCCTTTAGCGGGAGTCGGAAATTATGACGTCGGGGTCGAAGGTTGTAAACAGTACTAGTCATCGGTGGAAAAAGGTCGCGAAGGACTTGGCAACTGGTCTTCACTAGTTGTATCAGTGTACATACTGTACAAGATCCACCGCATGCATTTGGCCGACTTACTTATATACACTGTCGAATATTTTACTTAGAGGTGTTTTAAGTCAAAAAGCGGATATTATGCTTTGTTCAGATCTTATTTTTGGGTGTGAAATTCTTACAATGGCGATCCAATGGCAATATTTCCAGCAAGTGGCGGGCCATGGTGTCCAAAGGGTCTCAGCAGAATGAGGTGGCGATGTGGGAGGGTCTAGATCAGCCCTTTCCCAGCAAATTTTTGCCAAATAAAATCACCAATGGTGGCTTTTAGCACACAAACAATTAATTCATGCCCGGATTAGCAGTATGTGCACGGTGGCCCTGTTCAGTAAAGCCTGAGACTAACATGGGTGGAGTTTGGTTTCCGTCCTGGGGGCTAAACAAGAATTTGGGCTTTGTTGGGGCGGAGACTTGGTCCAGAACGAGCGAAACCGACAAGATTTTTCTCGGCCAAAATAAGTTGACCTTTTTTTAGTCATTCGATAAAAGTTTCTCGTTCGTGAAAATAGTCATTTCTCCCCCAAAAATGTACGATTCTGCGCCTTCTTGGGGCCAAGCCCGGGAAAAATACCATTTATACGGCAAAAAACTAAATCTGGGTCATTTTGGTGGGGGGAGGGGCTTAGCCCCTAACCCCTGATAAACTCCGTCCATGGAGAATAATATCAAATGGATACCAAGTCGCAACCTCTCAGTCAATCACAATCTTATCTGATATCATCTAATCTCATCGTTTAGTTTTGTATCTTATCTCTTCTTATCTTTCTCTCGAGATTACATACATACAAGTTGACATCGATATTGAAGCCGGTGTCGATTTTGATTTTATGGTACGCTTCAACGCTTCATAAATGATTAGCGGTGGCGACAGCGTCGGCAATCGAAGCAGTAGAGCAATTATAGTGGTGGTTGTAGAACTTGTAGTAGTATGCCCAATCCCAACACAGATCACGAAAGTAATAAACTGTGAATTGGAGAAAGCATTTAATACTCTGGAGAATATTATTTAAAGGTGTCGAAATATGTTTTCATATTATTTTTTCATTTATTGAGTGTTTAACGACATCTTGCGGGAAACAAGGCCATTTGTATCGTCTGTCAGATTTAGACTGGTAGGTTACTTGAATTTCAGATACCATCCACCGTTTTTATAGTGCTGACTTTTCTTATATACCACGCGCAAAGATTTATTTAAAGGTGTTTACAGTCAAACGTGGTTCTTATGCTTAGTCCAGTTTTTATTTTTATTTGTGAAATTTGTACAATGGCGTTCCAAATGCAATATTTTCAGCAAGTGGCGGGCCATGGTGTCGAAAGGGTCTCAGTAAAATGGAAAGGCAATCTGGGAGGAACTGGATTAGACCGTTCCCAGAAAATCTGTTTTGAGTTAAATCGTTTAGGGTGCACTTTTAGCATACAAACAGTCAAATCCACGCCCTGACTAACAAATATGGCAGCTTTGCTCGGTAAAACCTGGGACTGTTGGGGGCCCAGTCCAGACAATCCCAACGATGACACATACATGTATAACGTGATGTAATCGGCCTATTGAACAAATTCGTCCTTTAAGAATGCGCGACTCTCTGTATAAAAAAGCGAATAATTATTTTTGAATTAGCATCGATGTGATGCTATGGTGATGATGTGATGGAAGTCAAGACTTCGTGACATTGATGTAAAACTTAAACGAAGCAGACCATTTGTATACGAGGAAGATTCTACAGTAGACATCAGTTAAATTCCAGGCAAACATTATGCCCATTATTGCCTGTTCTCCCGTTTGTGTAAGCAACATTCGAATTTCCACCAGAAGTGTGCGCCGTGTGAATGCTATAGTTGCTAACACTCGCCGGAATTTATGGTAGATCGTCATGCCGGTATTCCGGTCTTTCGGGTATATACGACTATGGGGGCAGGCCAGGCGGGTTCAAAGGGTTAATTAATAACGAGGAATCATTTCAGTGACGCACAAATGTACAATAACGCCTCCCCTTTTACCTGCATTTTGCACGGATGTAGAACATTTAGTTCCCTAGACAAAAACTCCCCGACAGAAACCACCCGATTTAGTCTATGATATTTACTCTCAGGACAAAACCTCTTCCCGGCGCAAATAGCCTTTTACTGTAGCTAGGCCTAATTGATAAAACGCGCTTAATCATTTTGTTACCGTTAAGCGAATATTATAATAATAATAATGAATCCAGCTTCCAGGCCTATTTAAATGGTAGCAATTGCTTTTATCAATCCAACTTCTATTTAGATTACAAATATTTTCGTCAATTCATCTACAATAATTAATGGGGATGAGTGCGACAACAGTTTTCCAACAATCATGACTATTAACATTGATTCATTAATTTTTTTCGATTTAAGGAATGATTTAATACCCTAGATAACATTATTTACAGGTGTCTAAATATGTCTTTACCTTTGCATTCATTTTGTGTTTAATGTAATGTAATGTAATTAGTAATTCCTATAGCGCCGCTCACAACCAAGGCCATTCAGTAGCGCTCTCAGTGCGATAACCCCTAGAGAAAAAATAGGTCTCAAGAAGAGAGAGAGAGATGTAGAGTCCCACGCAGAGTGGAGGGAAGAGAATTCCACAAGGAGGGTCCAATGACGGTGAAGGATCGAGTTTGAGCAATAGTGGTCCTAGCTCGACATCTTGCGGCAAACAAGGCCGCTCATAGCTGTGGTCGGGAGCGCTACTGAATCTCCTAGCGGCGCTTTATAAATGTTCAATTACAATTACAATTACATATAGGTTGCGAGAGTGTCCTATCTCATAAATAATCCACTGGTTAGCTGATTATGATTCTTATATATGCCGAAGAATAGCTATTTAAAGGTGTTTTAGCGGCAGAGTGGCAATAATGTTTAATTCAGATTATATTGTTTTTTTTGAAATCTTTACAACGGCGTCCCATTGGTAATATTTCTTAACCGGTCGCCGGTCGGGGTGCCGATGGGACCTTAGCAGAATGGGGTAGCGATCAGGGATGGCTGGATTACCCCGTTCCCAGAAAATCTGTCCAAAATTAAATCGTTAATGGAACGCTTTTTGCATTTAACAAATTTTGTAGCTTTGTTCCGCGAAACCTTGGAATAATATCGAAGGGATAAGAAGCCGAAGCCAATCAGCCAATCACAGATCGAATTTTTCTGATGCGTCACGGGCGATGTATGTGACGTCCATCCGGGTAATCAGCAGGGGTAATATCGAACAGAGTCGCATCGTTTCGACGGGTTATTTTTAGCCGCCATCCGTATTATCGACCAAAATTTCGTCTATATTCATAAAACTCCAATCACAAAACTCTTCATTGAATACACTTTAGTGAATTTGCAATTTTTTTTGTCATTGAATGAATTGGTTTTTCGCTACAATAGTCGTCAACAAAACAAAACGTAATGGCTGATTGAGGCCTACCTTACAAAAGTCCCGGATACAGCCACATATATTATCTAGGATTTTAGGTCAATGACCGATAATATTCCTTGGTTTTATATACCTTCGATAATAATTATTGTCTCATGTAAAAATATATCCCAACGATGACATATAAAACGTGGTGTTAATAGGCCTATTGAACAAATTCCTCCTTTCTAATTTGGCGCCTCTCTGTTAGATTCTGTATACCAAAATGCGGATAATTATTTTCTTCATAAAAAAAACATAATCCGGTTGACAAACCATGATCGGTTACAGTGTACAGTTATGCAATCCGTGACAATCCAGAAGAACTCAAATCACAAATCTTTCTTTCTTTACGTTCACTTATATGTATGCCAGCTTTCCAGTTTAGTGTTAAAATATACATGTTCAGGCTCAACAATATCTGTAAGTTTGATTTTTAGTAAAAAAAAACCCGAATGCTGTAACTCAAGCCCTACCACTATAATAGCGAATGTCTAGGGAGATTATCGCATTCATTCAACTTCTAAAACACCGTTTTTACTGGAAATATATTAATTATAAATATGATGTATGACTTTCTAACTTAATTTAATTTAACTGGTTCAGTACCTTGCTCATGAGTGCTGTAATATGCCGAGCAAATTTCTGTCCAGGGTAACGGTCTCTGTTGTCATAGACCCTGGTCAAATCGGATCCACACCACACTAACTTGACTACAGCTCTTGTATCAGTTTTTCACCATCCATCCACTTTGTTCCAAAAAGCACTATTATTACGTCACAAATTTTATTGAGGATGATGATAGACCTATTATCAACTTGTTCCGTGCAATTTCTTGCGTCACTAACATTGGCTCCATTCCATTATGACAAAATTTTCTTTCGTTACTTTGTTACGTCATTTGATACGTATCCCTATAGTGTCCCGTTGTTAGAGTAATGACAGATATGTCACAGGTCAACCATAATTATGTATTATGACGACATATCCTTGTTCTACCAATACTTCGTTGCGTCATTAGCTATTTATAGTGTTGTGTTGCTAGAATAATGGAAAATAGGCCTACAGTCCTGTAGGCCTATACATTGTATATATATATATACACATATATATATATATATACATATATTACCGACTCTCCTTGTTCTACAAATACTATTGTTGCGCCATTGCCTTAATTGATAAACATGGTGCTGACTTGCTGTAATGATGGTTGCTTTGCTACATGGACTCTTCGTAAACTTTTAAGACATAAACTTATTACATAATTAATTGAACACTCCTTAATCCGACTCTGGGTTTTCAAACAGCATGTGATGTTGGACAGGTTGGCTCTTACAAGAGGTCAATGGAAGGTAATCACAGCACCCGGGCGTGCACCAGCCTTAATGTGGCCCTGTTTGTGTTTTTTTTAGTGATTCGGAAAGGTTTGGGCCCCACAGTTTTTACTGAACAGGGCCTCCACATTTATTAATCCGACCGGGCCGCCAGGGCTTTTTTTAAGGAGTTTTTAGAACTGCACAACGCCTTCTTTCCTTTCCCATCTTCGATGGTAAATTACTTCCAATCGGAGGGAAATGACTCCTTTTGCTAGTTTTAACTGTACATAAGTGCTTCTACAACTGCACAAATTCTTTTAGAACTGTACATTTTGTGTACAACTGCACGTTAAAAAAGCCCTGTCCGGCCCTGCTTCTACTTCTAGGATGTATTCTCTATAGTCTATATAATTGATTGTGGGATATGTCAGTCCATAGGTTAGACTGCAACTACTACTACTACTACTACTGCAATGATAGTTCAGCACCATAACATGAATTTAATGTGACTTATGAAAAGCAATTAACACCTTGGAGAAAATTACTTAAAGGTGTTTAAATATGTCTTTATATTATATTTGTTTCTAAGAGCGTTTAACGACATCTTACCGCAGACAAGATTTGGCATAATACTTATACACTGTTCACCGATTGTTCGAAGCTGACTTACATATTTATGCGGTGAAAATCTTTTTTGTGGTGTTTTAAGAAGAAAATCGGCGATTTCGCTTAGTTCAGATTTTATTTTTTGGTGTGAAACTTTTACAACGGCGTTCCAGTTGCAATATGTCACCAGGCCATACATTATGAGTCGGAAGTCGCACAACCGTTTGGTAAGCAATTTCAAACTCGTCGAAAGACATTATCGTTGCTATAAATCGTTTAAAAGCTTAGACAGAGATCTGCCGTGTTAATGAATTATACATTTGACATGATCTTATAATAAGCCAATAAAATGCTTTATCCACGAGCCGTAAACTGGTTCAGTGTGAATACAATAAGTAGCTAAGGTTTTCAGTTAGCAGCGTTGACTTTGAACTGCAAAACGATTTCTTAAACCTGATGATGATGATGATTATGATGATGATGATGATGATTATGATGATGGTTATGATGATGATGATGATCATGATGATGATAGTTGTGGTGTTGGTTATGGTTGTGGTGTTGCTGATGGTGATGGTCATGGTGATTTTGATGGTGATGATGATGATGATGATGGTGATGATAATGATGATGATGATGATGATGATGATGATGATGATGATGATGATGATGATGATGATGATGATGATGATGATGATGATGATGATGATGATGATGATGATTAGGTAAACAATGCCGTTCAAATCGACCCAGTATTTAAACATGAATTCGAAATGGAATGTCTTAGATTTATTCTTCGAATAACATGGGTCACATGGAAACTAATTAATGAGTAAATAATAGAAACGGCTGACGTAGAAAGGATCCTTCTCAAGTCGATTAAATTTAGTAACTGCCCATGCAATCATCGCACATAGCACATGAAATAGAGAATCTATCTATATATACTTTTGAAAATATGATTTGAAGGTGTCTAAAGTCCAAAAGAGGACATTACGATAACTCCAGATTTCATCTTTATATCGTTTGTATGAGCACTTATTACAGCGGCCCTTCAAGCTTCCTACTCAGAGGCTCTCCCGACTACAGAGCGGACACTGCATCGGAATTTCACGCCGAAACGCTGAGCAATTGCGAGTGAACGGGGGGTCCATAGCTCAGTGGAGAGAGCGTTGGCCGATAAACCGAGAGTCATTATCGCGACCCGGGTTCAAGCCTCGCTCAGGGCAAAACTTATTTGAATTTTGTGTTAGCTGCCAGTGGCGCTTTCTGTTGTGTTGTTTGACTCGGTTCTGTTGAAAATTAAGTTAGCCCCTACCACTCCTGGCTTGGCCGATCAGGAGCGTTCCAACACTTAGGCCGTTAGTGTTAAGTTACCGAACCTGTTGTAGCCGACCTGCGTGTCGTGCGAAGCTGGCCGTATTTCGTATAACCTTGTACCTGTAATCGTTCTGCGGTGTGTCAGATTGAATTTGAATAAACGAATATTTAAAAAAACATACATACAAGTTGACATCGATATTGAAGCCGGTGTCGATTTTGATTTGTTATGGTACGCTTCATAAAATTAATGACTAGCGGTGGCGACAGCATCGGCAACCGTAGCAGTTGAGTTATAGTGGTGGTTGTAGTAGTATACCCTATCCAATCTCAAGTGACGAAAGTAATAAACTGTGAATTGGAGAAAGTATTGAATACTTTAGACAATGTTATTTTAAGGTGTCGAAATATGTCTTTATATCATTTTTTTTATTTGTTGAGTGTTTAACGACATCTTGCGGCAAGCAAGGCCATTTGTCTGTGTGTGTATGTCTATCTTTCACTCCGTCTATCTGTCTGTCTACTTGTCTGTCTGTTTGTCTTTATGTCTACCTGGGTGTATGTCTCCATATCTGTCTATATGTATGTTTCGTATGTCTATTTGTCTGCATGTCTCTCTGTTTGTTCTAGTATTTGTATGTCCATCTATTTGTCTGTTTATATGTCCGTCCGTATGCGCGCTCGTCCGTCTATCTGTATTTCTATCGCTCTATGTGTGTCCGACTGCCTCTATCCGTCTGCCTGTCTGTCTGAGTGTTTGTTTATTTGTCTATCTGTCTGTCAATTTGTCTACCGTTCTGTATGTCTGTATGCATGTCTGTTCGACTATCTCTCTTCCTGTCTGTCTTCATATATGGCTGTTCGTTCGTGTATCCGACTGTCTATCTGTATGTTTACCTGTCTGGCTGTCTCTGTCTGTCTGTCTTTCTGTCTGTTGGTCAGTTTGTCTGCATTCCTTTACTCAGCTGTATGGTCCTAATGTTGGTCTTGAGTCCGTCCATCAATGTACGCAGTTACTCAAAACCATTGAGTGGAGCTTCGCAATTATACACAGGAGCTTAATAAATGATCAACGCCGGTGGCTGCATGATTTGCAGTAAAGTAATAGTGATGGTTGTATTGAAGTCTATTAGCAATATTTATTAGCCGTGAGTGGACGAAAGAATTTAATAGCTTGTGTAGAATTATATAAAGGTGTTCAAATAATGTTTTTACGTCCGTACTTTTAATCCGTGTTTAACGACCAGGGATGTCATTTTGAAGTTTAAAAGAGGTGTATAATCCGATCGATATAAGGGTTGGAAAAACCAGATTGAGAATTTGTCTTAGAAATGCGTGGGGTGTTTTGTTGGGGGGGAGGTACAAGGCTTGAAAATTTCTAATGGCATTTTTAGTCTTTCGGTAAAAAGTGTACAAAAATTTACTTTTCCGCACAAATTTTCCGATGACCTTTTTTAGGTTTTCACCACAAATTTCTCGACCTTGTTATCGTCTTTCATCTGTTTTTACCTAAGATGCATGAAAAACCTAAATGCCAAAAAACTGGATATAGGGAAATGTCTAGGAGCCTAGACAGGACCGAAAAAACATGGATCAATGTGGAAACAGCTAATAAGTGACACTGTCGCATCAGAGCAATTGGGGAATGTTTGTCATTATAGGGCATTGATTGATTAGCTGTGAGTTGACAGATTGACAGAGGAATTTAATACCTTGACCAAAATTTATTTAAAGGTGTCTAAATGTTTTGGATTTGGATTTTAAAACTTCAGTCTTTAACAGCAAGCAAAAAGAGGATGGCCGCAACGAGAGGGGACGGTTGCTGATCTGTGGTTGGCCCAGTGGTCTGGAATGGCCTTCTTTTTGAGCTACGCCTACACCCTTGGACTCTACTAGAATCCTTCCTATACTAAGCTTAAAACTGTTCTTTTTGGGCGTGATGGCGTCGGGAACGCCTCTGTGTAGATTTTTTGAAGGGGCGCTATACAAATTTCCGAATAAATGTTGATGACGATGATGCGGTCGTTCATATCGAATGCGAGATTTGGACTCGATCGTATTTAACATAAATTCGAGATAAATTATCTGAGATTAATTTTATCCTCCGTATACCATGGACCGCAAATTCAACAAATGAATGGATATTCGCAGTGGCGGAGACCTAGGGGGGGACAGGGGGGACGGTCCCCCCCAATGGAGGCGTTGGGGGGGACGGCCCATGCATTTGTCCCCCCCAATGTTTAGTCGTTAGGGCATGTACACACACACGTCAGTAGAGTTCTAGAGAAAGAAAACTTTAGCAGATGATGTATATATTTCAAATGATAGGAATTCCCGGGCAATCCAGGCTCTAACCAAAAGTTATTAAGTCCCACGATGAATAGTTTGCGAACATTATACTGTGTAGATAAGATACCTCTTTTAACGTATTACCGGCTATTATAAATAAAACTTGCCAACACCCATGGGAACTGATATAATGTTTAATAAGACTTTTAACTTCGTTGGATTTGTTTCTGTAGTGTTTATTGTTTTTTAGTGTGTGGCTGTTTGTTTGTTTTCTAAATAATTCTGTAATAGATTAAGCAGGTTTTGAAAAAAAACAATTTTTGCTATTATTGTTCATCGCTCTAAATGATGGGTGAATACTTAGATTTTTTATTTTAATGTTGAATATCTAATCTGCCATTAATTTCATTGTTGGTCAATGAATGTTCAAAATTGCTTGTAAACATGCGATATATATTTGATGTTAATCCAACTAAGTAAGATATTGTTTAACTTCAGATTATAAATAATAAATAACGTCGCAACGTCATAATCGGGCTTCTGCTACATTCCATTCTGGTTTCCTTCAGGCTCTAATCAACGTCAT
>OX457049.1:2470513-2520513 GCA_949752735.1 Lumbricus terrestris
CTCCATGCCATATAATTATATTAACCGGGTTTGAATTACATTCAGCAAACGCCTCACAATAATTGTGGATTTATTTACATTTTATCTTGCTTTAGAAAGGTGTGCAAGATCGAATCGCCAACTAACCGGTCGCCATGGTCTTCTTCAGACAATGCCCTTGTGTCTGCCGATACCGAGAGATTGCAGTCACCTCCGTAAGTCTATTTCTGCAAGATCTTCTGCCATCTTCAGGCTAACAAGCTTTTTTGTAACACTGACTACCAAGGAGGATGGTTGGTTACCCCCTGGCTTTTGCAAGTTATGATATCTCAAACCAAACCCAAAATCCAGGGTGTGGTAACCACCCCCACTTGGTAGTCCATGTTACAAGGGTTAAGATGATTTTGCTTGTCCGTCTGTTTGTCAGTCGCGCTCTATCTAGTTGCATGTTGGTATTTTTGTCGCAAAGTCAGTATATTTGTTTGCACGTATGTCTATCTGTCTGTCTGTTTGGCATTAGAGCAAATTAAACCTAGACATGAACCTCCAAAAGAAGGTCAAGGTCGTCGACTGTTCCGCTGACTCTTCCATCATTTACCGAGGATCACATCCCAAGGTCATCGTCTTCATACTCTGGTTTCTAATAAACTTCTGCAAAAGCATCGCTAACCTTTATATATATACGTTTAAACTTACTTTAGAAAGGTGTGCTAAATATTATCACCAACCTACCGCTCGCCACAGTCTCCGTCAGACAGAGGGCGTCAATGCCCTTGTGTCTGCCGAGACCGAGAAACTGTAGTCGCCGATGATCAGAAACCGATGTCATGTCACTTGTTTTGTTTCTGAATCCAAACAACATAATTGCATGAGCATGTTCGATGATAAGGTAAATTATCATTACGGTTCCAGAGACTGATTTTGTATTCTGCATAAAACAATTAGAAGAGGTGTTTAAATATTTTTTGCCTTATTGTTATACAAAATTTAACATAGTACCAGAGTATTTATTGACAGAATGATAACTTTACAAGAGGTGTCTAATTACTAAAAGTAAGAAAGTAGGACTATTTCTATAATTTTTAGACCACCAGCAAACGCACAGTAGTTAACAGAGGAAATAAATAATAGAAGACATTAATTTTATGCAAAGTTATGCAACATTCGCATAATGAAGCTTCTTATGGCCAAAGAATCAATTATAGGGAGGGCTAGATTATGTGGCCTTGATTAAGTATTGTATGTAGTGACCTTATCGGAAGGGAGGAGGTCGTAAAGAATGTGACAAGGATTTAAGAGGATAGAGCGGAAAAGAGCAGAGTTAGCTACAGAACAGTGCGAGAACAGTGCGTCAAAACTTGGAAAATCACTGGGAAGGAAGGTTGAACGGGCAAATTTTCTTAAAAGACCGTTAAGACGTTTTCGCTCCATTGCGTTGGCAAATCCCCACCAAACAGGGGAAGCACAAAATAATCTGGCAATGGTGGTAGCTCTAAGAACGTCAAACAGACTTTGACCATGGAGACCGTGGGGACCAAAACACGTAAAGCAAACATGGATTACAGGGCAAAGCATCATATTCTGTTAATGTTAGCCTCAAGCTAAACTGCGTATATAGGCATATTTCTAAGTCAGGTAACAGAAGTTTTAGCAGGGCCTTTTCTAACCGTACAGCTCTAAATGGATTTGCGCAGTTGTAGAAAACTTTTGTGCAGTTAAAACGTCTAAAAAATTTATTGTCAGTAGTTGGCGAAAAATTGCAACATTGGGAAAAGAAGGGAAGAGTTAAGGTTGTTGAGTTCGAAATCTGTGACATCAGAAAGATTGTCGTTAGCGTCAACCTTTGGACTGGCACAGCGTAGCACTTGGGTAGAGTCAGAAAGTGTCAAGTGATTTTATATAGTTTTACAGTGCATGCGTGTATGTTTGTATGTGCATTTGTTATAGCGCCCCTTCAAGCTCTCACTACTCAAAGGCGCTCTCGAATGCAGAGCGGACACTGCATCGGAGTTCACGCCGAAGCGCCGAAGCCCTGAGCAATTGCGAGTGAAGGACTTGCCCAAGGTCCCGACACGGCGAGGTGGTTTCGAACCTCGAACATTCCGGCTTCAAGGCAACGACGCCACCACTACACCACCGCGCCCCACAAGCATTGACCATGTAACTCATATCCAGCGGCAATGTTATAGCAAACCAATTTTTTCGCGGCAACGATCTTTTTTGGTCTTACGCCCTTCATAGATGTATTTGTTATAGCGCCCCTTCAACTCGCTACTCAGACTATAGAGCGGGCAATGGATAGCAGCTTACCGAAGAAGTGATGAGCAATTGCGAGTGAAGGACTTGCCATGATAGGTCTCTACGCGGCGATTCGAGGTGGATTCGAACCTGGAAATCTCCGGTTGCAAGGCAACGAACATACCCACTACAACACCCTGGCCGAACAAGCAGTCTAATAATTTGGATTACGACTCGTCAGAATTTGAAAAAACGCATAAGGATAATTGACCATCTGCAGTAGGCCCAGTTGCAATTTGGAGTTTAAAGTCCCAGGCCATGAAACGGGAGAAAAGCGATTTACATAGCCATTAATTGAAATCTTTTCAACACCTTTTTAACTGTTGAATTCCCAAAATAAATATCCAGCTTCCTCCGTGCTAATAATTATCGTTAGCACATTATGGTGACATTGCATGCATGGATCGGGATGCCGCAAGCAATTTCTAAATGCAAAACAAAAAGTAAAGTGAGAAGTCAAAGTTCGGAAGTAACGGGAAAGTCGCTTCAAAAGTTGGTTCAAAAGGTGAATTTATAAGATCACTTCAATAGGTAAATTGAAAAGTGAATGTTTAATTATTGTTTATGTCTATAAAATAAGGTGGGTCCTGTAGCGCATTGGTTAACACGTGGCATAGAGATCAAGAGGTAGGTACCGAGTTAGAGCAGAAGTGTGTTCTGCTTGCTGCTGTTCACTCCGCGTATTGCAGGCTGTCTGTTCTGTTAGTAATCAAGAGTTATGTCTTCCCGTAATGTGTGTTCCTGTCAATTGTTCTAAATTCTACAACTGTGCACTGTAACCGCTTGTGGTCTGTCAACCGGATTGTTCCAATAAGAAAAATATAATAATGAAGACCGAGATTTGATTATTTTCACGATTAAGTTAGAACCGTGTGAGCAATTCGAAAAGTTTAATCAAAAAGTAAAGTTAACCCTATGAAGCACACCTGGGGTCTATTGGACCCCAGAGGTGCGAAACTTTGAATATCTCGATTGCTCTAAATACTAAAAATCTGAAATAATTCAAATTCCTCAACAATTCATCCCCTACATGTACGAAAAAGTTGGGAGACTGTAGCGTTCTTGGTTCAATGGGGAAAAATTGGGTAAGACACCTATGGCACATTTAGCATGCATGGGGTCCAACGGACCCCAGGCTTAGGCATTGATAAGTCCATGGTCATCAACTATAGCATAATGGGAACAGGACATACCGCTCGGTCCATAACCCCTACCATTGCCCCCACAACTGCCCCCAACCCTTACCCCATTGAGACATTACACCCTGCCCCGCAATTACCCCATCCGTCGGTTTACATGTATATTATGTATATATGCAAGGTATTTATATGAAATGTAGGTATATATGTATGTATGCATGTATATATCTATGTATGCGTGTATGTACACGTCTCAAAGCCCTACCTGCACCTCACCGTGGTGAGATGGTGAACAGCCAAGTAGGGGATAGCCTGGTGGGGCTATGCCATCAGTGGTGAAGACCTCGGTCGAAGACCTTGGTCGAAGTACCACCTATGGCGTCTCGCGAGGTGGAAAGGCTCACCAGGAACCCCGAAACGGCTGGCCAACGCAGGAGGCAGGTGTTGGAAGGACACCTCAGACCGGAAGAGGCCAAAATGGCCCAACGATCTCCTTACCCTACCAGGAGAGGACTGGTCACCGCCTGGCAAGAGACCAAGAAACTCTAACAAAATGAACACGAAATTAAAGATTACAGATAACGACGTTAACGGGGCTCCTCTGAAAATACAGAGGAGCACCGCGTCCGGTGTACTGCGAGATACTATCCGGCAACAAAAACTATCCGGAAACTTCTGTCATTGGTTCACGTGACATATGACGTCAGAGATCAACGCTAGATGGCTCAGCCTCGTTTTCGCTGACAAAAACGATCCGGGCTGATTGCTATAAAATATTATACGAAAAACAAATGCGGTTTGTTTATAATAGTAGGTTATAGTAATAAATAGTGTTAAATATTTACAAGAGTTTAGGGTTTGAGGGACAAGAACCGAGATATTAAGTTGTTTTTAGGATGGATGATAAAAGTGGTTAGTTGCAGCTGTTTCGATTCGCAGCACCTACCGAGGCAGATGTAGAGTAATATTTGTAATTTAACGTCACTGTGTGATAACAAAGCTAACTAGCGACGCCTCGTTCTTGTTACATGCATAGGACTACAATATTAAATTTTGTAGAGTGAAACCAGCGGTGGAGTTAGACAGATGTATTAGAAATGCATTTAAAAATTGAAAAATTATATATACATTCGTTAGACACCCTGTTTTCTTGTACAAAGTTCCTTAATAATCGATCTTGTAAAACGTTAATGTTTGGGTAATGCTTGTTAATCTCTGACTAAGAAGATCTAATAATTGATCATGCTAAGGCAATAGGTCGTAATGAGGACTTTAGGCTACAATGGGAGTCCTAAGAAGAAGGGGCTTGAACTCCCATGACCCCGGAAATTCCCAAAATGGTGATACTTTAATTTTGCGTGGAATGCCCAGAAGTGAGGAATAGTGGGTAGATTGTTCAAGAGATGGTACGGTGTTGGACATGGCTTAATTTAAGAACTGGAAGACTTGAGATCAGTGTGGGAATTGTGGAAAAATAACTGGGGGTTGGCCTATGATAAACTTGGAATTGGGGTGTGAAAAACAGAGTTTACTATGGGGCACTAAGAAAGACTGGGGGTTGAAATCCCCCAAACCCCCGGCAATTCTCACCCTGCTTGAGATGCGCGTGGACTGTTGCAGTCGGAGAATTATAGAAAAGTAAAATGGTCTGGGGTCTGACGCTGACTTATAGGGCTTGGGTGTACAATGAAGATTCTCCGGGGTTCCAAGAAAGACAAAGGACTTGTACCTTCACAACCTCTTACAATTCTCACCAGGTTCCAGAAAGTGAGAATAGAGTATGATCGTGTAGTGTTGCATTAGTTAAGCGCCTTCGTGAGGTTATTGTGAGGCGCTATATAACTGTTCATATACACACATACATAGTTATGCATTAGTTGCAAGGTTTTGACATCATAACTGCAGTTTATAGTTATATACGCGTGCGAAATAGTGGTTAAAAGGTGTTTAAGTTGAATGCAGAGATAGGACACCGCTTCGTCTCTTAGATTCACGTTTTCTTCTAAATATAATTGCATAGGCATACTCGTAATGTTACTATGCCACAATCTCACTTACAGGCGTGAATTACAATAGTTTTTGTACACCGAGTTACTATGCTGAATAAACAGAACATTATTATTGTTAACAAGCCACCCGGATATTATTTGTCAACGGATACAATATTTCGCACGTAAGTCATGCGAGATTGTATCCGAGCAGCGAAGTGGGCGTGGCCGGATAGTTTCTGTTGCCCGGATAGTATCTCGCATGACACCGGCAGGAACGGAGGAGGGAACCGGGCCGTTCAGGTCGTCATCCCGAGAAATCCTGGAACCCAAAAAGGAGATTCAAGAGATCAGATATTAAATAGTAAGGAAACCATGTTCGTGGGACGGTGGGAACATGGAACGTGAGAACATTGTATGCAACGGGACAACTAGACATACTACTGCACCAGATTAGAGAGCTGAGATGGAGCGTCATGGGAATAGCAGAGACGAGATGGACGGGGACAGGAGAGATGAACAAGGGTGACTATAAGATCATTTACACAGGAAGAGAGGATGGGAGGCACCAAGAAGGAGTAGCGCTGATCATGGATAAGAAAGCAACTAGAGCCCTGATAAGATACGCAACGAGGGGAGATCCTGATCATAATGGGTGACTTCAACGCGAAGGTGGGGAGGGACTGGGAAACGTGGAAGGGAGCACTGGGAAAATTTGGACATGGGGAGGAAAACGAGAGAGGTGAAAAACTGCTGAATTTCTGCACGAATAACAACTTAAGAGTCATGAACTCAGCCTTCCACCAAAAGAAGGACAGTAGGAAATGGACGTGGGAGTCGCCGGACGGTAAAACCAAGAACATAATCGACTACATCATCGTTAACAACAGATGGAGGAGCAGTGTAACAACCTGCAGAGCATACTCAGGACCGGATGTAGCGTCAGACCACGAACTTGTAATGGCAGGTATACGAATAAAGCTAAAAACAGCAAGAAGACAGGAAAATATAAGAAGATATGACGTGGAAAAACTGGAGGAGACAGAAACGAAACAAAGGTACAAGGAGGGACTAAGGAGGAAATGGAAGCAGGCCATGGAAGAAGAGAAGGGAGTTGAAAACTCTGTGGAGGGAACATGGAAAGAGATCAGAGATATCTACAACGAGACGGCAAGACAAGTGCTGGGTTACAGAGAAACAAGAAAAAGGAAGCCGTGGATAACGCAAGAAGTGATTATAACAACTTTATAGACTTCAGACAGGCTTTCGACAGCGTCTGGCAGCAGGGGCTATGGAGAGTGATGAGGAACTAGGAATACCAGTAAGACGATAAGTGCAGTGAGAGTAGACGGGGTACTAATGGAATGGTTCAGAGTACATGTCGGAGTAAGACAAGGCTGCGGTCTATCCCCATACCTATTCAACCTGATACTGGAGGCAATGATGGTCCTCATGTATGGAGCAGAGTCTTGGTGTGTGAAAAAGGAGGACGTGAGAAGACTGCTGGTGGCGGAGATGGGATGGCTACGAGGTCTACTGAATAGATCATGGAGAGAAAAGATACGGAATGAGGTGACACGAGAAGAACTAGGACAGAAGGAAACAGTCGTGGAAAGAATAAAGAAAAGAAGACTAACATGGTATGGACATGTGATCAGGAAGGAGATCGGAAGAATGCCGGCAAAGGCGCTGCACGGAGAAGTGGAAGGAACGAGGAGCAGAGGACGGCCAAAGAAGAAATGGACAGATAACGTACTGGAGGACATAGAAGACAGAGAAAAAAACGGCTTCTGTTGTCACAGATCGTGGTCAAATCCGATCCATCCATCTAATGATTAAAATAATATTCAGTGCCTCACAAACCCAGTTGTCTGTGTCACATACTTAAATTTTTTAAATAATAAACTCAAAACTGTGCCTTTTAGAATGGGAAAAAACTGGAGTGCTTTCGAAGTTCTGAGTAGCCTCCTTGAAGAAGCTCCAAATATAAATTTTGGAATGAATTAATGAATTAATTCAGATGCTCTGCCTCAGCCATATACAGGTTACATTGAAAAAACTTTGGATTATAAATTTCAACGTTGCTCAAAATCTCGGAGTGCCGATCCCATGCCTGGAAATTGGTAGGAGCGATTTTTAGATATCGATGCTAATTGAAGTCTCATTGACACCGTTTTTTACGTGTATAAGCCAACAATAAACAACCATGCTCATTCTTCTAAATTACTCTTGCTCTAACGTGCTGTAATATGCCGAGCAAATTTCTGTCCAGGGTAACGGCCTTTGTTGTCATAGACCCTGGTCAAATCGGATCCATCCATCATCTAAATTACTACCTTGAAAACTATCTGTTGACGTTACATGGTACAAGATGCTGTAGGCAATTTGAAAAGTTTAATCTAAAAGTAAAGTGAAAAAGTAAAAATTAAAACTAAATGTAATAGTCAATTCAAAAGTTGGATCGTGAGGTAAAATTCATCAAGAAATTGGTGAAAAACGTAGAATGGTACGTTTCATGGCCCACCCTGTACATGCAAATTCAGTTTAATGACAGTGTGATAACAAAGATCATCAGCGACGCCCTCTTCCTTTATCCAGGCTTAGGATTTTGAATGGCACTGGCACGGCCTTCATCTCTATAGGCTATAGCTGCATACAAAAGTGGAATCCTCTGTGGCTGGCTCAATGGTCTGGAATCAGTGGCATGACCTTACTTTTGAACTACGCCAACACCAAGTGACTCTACCGGGATCCTACCTTAATTGACTTTAAACTGTTCTTTTTGACTGGAGTCTGGAGCGCCTCTGATTAGTTTTTGATGAGGCGTTATATTATATTATGTAATTACAAAGTTGTCTGTTCAGCTAGTAGTTAAGTTTAATTAACCCGTTAATGACCACTTTTGATTGAGCGGTCAGATTTTGATATTCTTTTGCATTTTGAGTCCTTGCAGTAAGAGTATGTTAGGAGAAAAAATGTGAACACATAACTTTATTAGTTATTGAGATATTATGGTGTCCTTTTAAAAGGACGCTGAGCACATACGAGACAAAAAAAAACTACGTGCAATCAACTGTGTTGTTATGTTGCATGAGCACAATATAACAATAATAAGAACAGCTCTGCGATGCAAAACCAAACATAATACTAACTACAGCAACTCAGAATCATTCTGTCAATGTTATTTGATGTAATGACAGTATCCTACAGCAGTGCCCCCAGCTTTCAATGTGGTGCGATAGTGACATTTCATTTCATTACTGTGGAAGGCAGCAAAGCAGGCAACATGTACAGCAATAATGGTGTTTTCCACACATGTACGTGAGACTCTCTTGCCACAATTCTACATCTCCTCTGCTTAGGAATACTCTCAATGGTGTGATCCATTTGGTCAAATCTCACGTCTGGAAGAACTCCCTCTCTCTGCAGGTTCCATGCTTGCGATCTAAACGGTTGATTGCTTCAGAAGGTATTCATTGACAATGCTCCATGTAATTCCAATAATTATATCGAGTTTCTGAGTCTCATAGAAAGGACCATGTCTGAAGAGTAACCAAGCCAGAGACCACATCTTGTATCCGAAGCGTATGGGTATGCCGTGTAAAGGTTGCTTTGTTCCATGCTTTTAGTAGGGGGGAATAATGGCCATTATATACTGCCTATTGAACTGAGCTAAAAGTGGTCTGACCTTGACAAACTTGTCGTCTGGCATCGCAGTTTTATTATCTACAACATGTAGGTAATGCAATTAACATATCCCCACACTTTTCAAGTCTTGGCTTTTGCAACAGTTGTGTTCAGCACGTATGACTGCTGCTCACAGTAGGCCTACACGCATCTCCTTGGGAGAATGGCATACCCATTACCCACTGGGCAACATAATTGCAAGGGATAATATCACGTTTTCATCAGTCATTCCAAAGGAGTGATCACCTTTCTGCTCTCCTGCATATCTTTCACTGTTTGTGGCCATCAGACTAATGACCTCATCATCAAAGAATAATTCAAACAGCTCAACAGGGCTCCAGTCGTGATTTACACGTAGAAACCTGGGTTTATCTTCAGCTACCAGGTAAACCAGCAGATATTGAATCCTCAGATAGATCTCCACTTCTCCATTTCCAGGTTGACTGTCCAGGTTTTTCACACACTTTTTGGTTTGGAATGGCAGACGGGATTGCGGAAGGAAGTTGAGTCATAGGAGCCTCTCATGGTACAGTTATGAAGACATCAGAGGACACAGCAGCATCCTCAATAATCATCTTTCATTGAGACCACTTCATCCAATGTTACCCATAAACATATTGGAGCTGTTCATCTGTTTCAATTTTCAAAGCTAGAGTAACCAGATGTCTATAGTTCCTGATCTATAAAATTTGAACCCGGCGTTTTCAATAAACTGTGACTTTTGATGCCTTATATAAATAATATTTATATTTATATTATAATGGCGCTATAGAAGTCATTAAACTATATAATATTCACAGTGACCTTGTAATTTGCATAGTGAAACAAGATGCAGAATTTGGTACATGAATACGGATGAGTGATAACAGTGCAAACATTTCAATGACAGTTTTGTACATTCAGACAAAATCCGTCCCATTTATGCCCAGCGTCCTTTTAAAAGGACAGCAAGTTTTCGTCAAAATTTTCCATAATGAAATAGATAATTTTTGCGAAAATGAATTGATACAGGCAAGCAATCATATAATAGCTACTCAAAACTCAGAAGTAAATTTTTTTATAAAATACCAAATTACTTAAATTAAATTAAAATTTATTATTGATTGGCGGCATGACTCGATTACAAAATTCCGCAACTTCCAATGCTAATAACACAACTAAAACTAAAGACCTTGACAAATTTTTGCACAGATGTTTGTTCATCAACATCAGCAGGACGATAGAAAACAAAAACGATGTTATTGACTTGATATCATATTGAAATAGGTAAGCAAATACAACTGTCCTTTTAAAAGGACACGGTCCTTAACGGGTTAAGATTACTGCATGACTTGTAAATGTAAAGCGCAGTGCGTCTTGCAGGCGTTTAATTAAAGAAAAAATATTATTATTATTATTATTTATTTATTATTATTATTATTATTATTATTATTATAAATATCCGAATGAACGAATGGATGAATAAAAATAGCTTTTGTCTACCATTTTTGGATAACGATAATTACATGTACCACCATTCGTTATATTGAACACTTTGGTCTGACACCGTTTCAATTCCGTAAGTGCTTGATCACGTGTTCGTTCTAATCAGCTATCTGATTACTGGTAATTAGGTTTTACCGAGTATGCAAGTTTGTACATCGATGTATCAACAATAATTGGCTCACGCCCAAAGTCACGGCTTTAATAACATTATAATTAACTTTAAAAAGGTGTATAATTGTGGTTGAAAGAGAAAAACTAACATAATATTTCTACAGCAGATTACACCTAATTAGTTTCACTTCTATTTGATAAACGATTTGTTCTTATATTTTTGGCCGGGCAATACAACTTTGGATACTTGGAAAGAGTAAACGGGACGGGAATATCGGTGCAAGGACAAACAATTAACAATCTAAGATTTGCGGATGACGTAGATCTCCTAGAGGAGAATTTTGACATACTGCCAGAGAAGGTGAAACTGTTGGATAGAGCGGGCGAAAAGGCAAACTTGAAAATCAACATCGGAAAGACAAAGACAAGGGCACTTTGGAAAGAAGAAAGAAGAAATAGAAAAGAACATCAAAGTTAGAGAAGAAAACATGGAAGATGTCAAATAGTTCGTATGCATAGGGAGCCTACTAGCGTCAGATAACAACTGCACGAAGGAGATTAGAAGAAGAATAAACAAAGCAAAAGGAATAATGGCGGGATTCAACAACATATGGAGGAGTAAAACAATGTCACATGGCATAAAGAAAAGAATACTGATTGATTGATTGATTGATTGATTGATTGATTGATTGATTGATTTATATAGGCAACAATGTTGGACGAATGTATACGCCGCTACCTACCCTCACATCAACGATGGCTGAGAACAACGGCTACGGATTCGAATGCAATCCATCGATTGTTCGAAGTTGTACGAAAACACGATCCACTATTGTTGGAAGCTTACTTATATAGGACTTTAAAGATTTAATTTAAAGGTGCTTTAAGTCAAAAAGAGGCTATTATGCCGGTCAGTTAAGATTTTTATTTTTGGGTGTGAAATCTTTACAATGGCGTTTCAATGGCAATTTGTTTTTAGCAGGGTGCGGGGTTGGGGTGTCGAAAGGGCATAAGCAAAATGGGGTAACGATCCCGGAGATATAGGTCTTTCACTCGAATCTGAAAGCACATTGTTTATTTTTATAGAACCTATTCTGATTCTTCCACACACCCACCTCCCATGCACGCCGTTTCAACTCTAAGCATCAAGCACCATTAGCCGTCTGTCTAACTCTTGCTTGTCTGTCTGGATTCCTTGACCTGCGCTTATCCACTTTTCTATTGAGTGCCTGTGAATAAGCTGGTTCCTGCATGTTAGCTTTTGTGGACTTTGCAAAGTTCCGAGTTTACGAACTCGCATTTAAGTACATCCAGTCTAGTAAGAATATTATTTTGTTCACGGTGGTCACAATATAAAATATCGCGACTTAGAGCAAACAGCGTATGGATATTTTCGCATTCATTGAACTTCTAAAACACCATTTTATGGCAAGAATATTAAATATAAATATTGTTTTGATACCAATAAACTTGAATAACGTGCTGACTGCGCCATTTAGTCGCTGAATAAATTTCTGAATGACAATACACTCATCATTATGAGTGACGTGTGCTTCCCTTATGACGTAACTAATTTTGAAGTGAATTTATAAAATTGAAAGTTGATTGTTTTATAAAATTGGTGATTAGAGCTTCAGTGTTGTCTCCCTACACTGACTCCACCTCGTCTTCTTCCGCCTACTTGGGGGGGGGGCGGGCGGTAGCGCAATGGATAACACGCTGGCGCAGAGTGCGAGAAGTAAGTGAGTTCGAGTCCCCGTTGGGCGGATATGCTTTGTAGGCTGCTATTAGCGCGTGTAATTACAAAGCTGTCTGTTCAGTTAGTAGTTAAGTTTAATTAAGATTACTGCAAAACTTGTAAATGTAAAGCGCAGCGTGTCTTGCAAGCGTTTAATTAAAGAAATAATTATAGTATTATTACTCCAATTCTCATTTCCACCAGACCTACAACCAATTCCACGCTTTGTACAGCTGACTCTGACGACATGAACTTTGTCAGCCGACCCCTGGGTCAACTCCATTAGCCCCAGTATCTCAACCGTCACGGGCTTTACCACGGCTGGAGAGAAGCTGTTTCCGAATTCCATGAGTAGGTCTACTGCAAGGTCATCATAGTCATTATCATCATTGTCAACATCGTCGTCGTCGTTGTTTATGTTTATCATCGTCATCTTCGTCGTCGTCGTCATCATCGATAAACTGATACTATATTCGCACACTTCAATTCTGGTCGTCGGGTATGGAATGCGCTGGTCCTCAGTATCTAAAGAGATGTGTGCCTTCTAAGGTGTTGCCTCTATTGATGTTGGGATATGGTTGTACAGTGGTTATGCCATTTGCCTTGTAAACATGGAGATTTGGGTTCGATTATCTGATATGGTTGCTGTGTATTGAGACCAAGAGACTCAAGTCCTTCACTTAGTTACTCAGCGTCATCAAGGGATGCTTCGTGATTATAATAAAGTGGGGCTTAATAAATGATTAGTGGTGGTGATTGTGGTGGCAGCTTCAGTAGTAGATTAAGGGGTCTATGACAACAGAGGCCGTTACCCTGGGCAGAAATTTGCTCGGCGTATTACAGCACTTAGGAGCAAGGTACCGAACCAGTTTTTTTTGACGGAAGCATTTAAACTATATAATATTCACCAAGAATTTAAAGGCTTGGTGAATATTATATAAAGATGTCTAATTTGGTCTTTTCGTTTGTTCTTTTATTGTGTCTTTAGCGAATCTTGCGACAAACAAGACCATTCATATCGACTGCGGGATTTCACCTAGAAACTTGAGCATAATCCACCAGTAGTTCGAAGCAGACTCATTTATATATATTGATGAAAATTTTATTTTGAGGTGTTAAAGACCAAAAGTGGCTATTGTGCTTAGTTCAGTTATATACGAGGGTGCAATCCTTACAATTATGGCGATCCAGTGGCAATAGCTCATCGGGAATTTGCGAGCCAGGGCGTCGAAGGGACCTTTGCAGAATGGAGTAGCGATCAGGGAGGACTGGATTAGCCCGTTCCCAGGAAATCTGTGCAAAATTAAATCGTTAATGAAGCACTTTTAGCATTTATGTAGTAACAACGTTGAGTAAAACTGTTGGGCGAAGCCCAGAGAATCACGACAATTATGCCCATAAAACGGGCTTTTAAAGATTAAATGAAATCGTCCGTTATAAAAATTATAACATTTGTAAGTAGATTTACAAATGTTATAATTTTTATAATAATTCGTTTATTCAAAAATCCAGTTGACATACCGCAACCGTTTAAATTGCAGTTGAAACAATTCACAAGAACACAGCTGGCAGAAGACATGAATCTTAATTACTGGCAGAAGAGACAACGGCGCTATTAGCAGCCTACGGAAGTGGTGGTATTTGCAGTTTAACGTCACTGTGTGGTAACAAATAGCATTAGCCATAATCTAGGGCTTTAGGCCAATAACCTAATTTTTATCGATAATTATTAGTTCCAGGTAAATCTGTGGGAACCAAACCAGACAAACCCAACGAAAACACATAAAATGTGTTGTTACAGGTCTATAATTGAACGAATTCGTCATTTATAAATTCATGTCTTTCTGTACGCCAAAATGCGGATAATAATTTTATTCCTATAGTTAGGCCTAAACAATCCGGTTGACAGTGTACAATTATGCAATTGAAACAATTCACAAGAACACAAATCACAAATCTTTGCTACTAACAGAGCCTTATTATAGTGTTGAGATAGACGGGCTCGATCCTTTGTGTTGGTTGCAGTGTGTTGGAATTTTGAGATTCAAGTCCTTCACTCAGCTACTCAACGACATCAAAAGATGCTTCGTAATTATATAGCGGAGCTTCGTAAATGATTAATGGTGGTGACTGTGGTGGCAGCATTAGCCAGTTACTGTAGTGTAGAGCAAGTAATAGCACAGTTATGTTTCTAGTAGAACTCAAAAGAGTGAAACTTGATGGTGTGAGTTAACGGAAGTATTTATTAGCCTGGAGAACAATATTTAAAGGTGTCCAAATCTAACTTTTCGTGTGTTCTTTTTATTAATAATGATGATCAATCAATCAATCAATCAATTTTCGTTTAATCAACACTTCAGGCTGGCTGATGATGACATTCGTTTAATTCAAAGTAATGACAAATTCAGGTGACAAACCGCACCAGGTTACAGGTCAGACATATGAAAACAATACACTGAAGTGGTAATAAAGTTAAGTAATAATATTGTAATAAAGTAATAATACTAATAACTGAGAGAGTTGCACTAGTGTTTAAACACCCACCGATTGTTGTAATAAAGGTTTCCGTTAAACGACATTGTATGATAACAAAGATCATTAGAGTCACCCTCCCTCTTCGTCGAGTCTTTGTACTGGCACTGTCAGTGTGCAAACAGAATCGGAGTTATCATTAAATTCTTTTTTACGCTACTACGGTACCGGACGGTAGTCAACAGCGAACAAACCGATTTTACGAGGCTGACTTCATTATATATAACATTTACAAAGTTACTTTAAGGTGTTTAATTCCAAATGCGGCTATTGGATTTTATTTTACGGATTGCGGGCCGGGGTGTCGAAAAGATCTCGTTAAATGCCAAAAATATGGGTAGCGATCGAAGAGGTCTGGTATAGTACTATAGACCGTCGCCAGAAAATCTGTGAAAATGATATCTTTAATGGTGTTCTTTTATCATACAAACAGTCGAATTCAGGCCCGACCTAACAAACGTGGTAACAATGTTCAGTAAAACTGGGGTCAAGCCCAAGATAATCCCAACAATAATGCCTATAATACGGAACTTTTTAACATTGAACGAATTCGACCGTTACAAATTCGCACGTTCTTATAATTATATTTCCTTCCTAATTTGCGTTTATTCAACAATCTGGTTGACAGACCACAGCTCGTAATATTGCAGTTGAAGCAATTAACAAGAACGCAGATCTCGAGATAATTATATATAAAAAAATCTGATCTACACCTACTAACAGAACATGCAGCCTGCAATACAACGGCTTTAGTAGCAACCTTCAATGGACGTCGGAATCCTACGGGTACTCAAGTGCAAAATTTTTTTTGGTCTTGGTACAGGGGAAACCTTCGTCTTGGTCACCGAAAAATCTGATGACCCTTTGTTCAGTCATTCGTCCAATTTCCAAGAAAAAGACACCATTTTATCCGCCAAAAGAGCTGTGGGTTTGTTTCGACTAGCACAGATTTAAAATATCTTGTTTAATATTTGTCAATTTCTTAGGACATTTTCGTAGTATACATGTACCAAATTTCATGCTTGTATCACAAAGTCAACAATTCCTTCACATTTTGATTTCAGGTCGCTCCACTAAGAGTTTGTTTATTTATTGATTTATTTATTTCATAAATTTATATAGTGCCTCCTCAAGGTAGGCTACTCAGAAGCGCTCCCGGACCACCCACGGCTAAATAAAAGAGTTTTTAGGTTCTTAAGGAACAGAGCGGAGTGACCCCTGGGAATTAAGCGCCGTGTAACAGGGAGACCATTCCAAGTTGTAGGACCAGCAATAGAGAATGAACGACGCAGTGCGTTCCCCAATCCGCTACCGCCCCCTTCCGACATCTGAATTGGACGGAGCTCTCAATGAAAGAATTGTCGAAGGTAGTGGCGAATGTGTAACAGTGGAGGAGGATTGTACAAAACGAGGTCGACCATCGCATCAAGGATGGTTGTTGAGAGCAACAGAAACGAATTTATTTAATATAGTGAAAAATGGCCGCCACTGAAGCAATGGACACATTTGCAATGAATCTCATCACCCCTAACTGTGTATGTTTTGACGATGAAGATGACGATTCTAGATGTACTGGAAGCTAAGATATTTTAAAATGTGTAAAGCAGTCGGCCATTTTTGAAAAATGGCTGCCTTGGGCATGACATTTTCGTAAAATGTAAAAAAATACATGTTTGTATCACACAGTCAACAATTCCTTCAATTTTTGTTCGAGGCCGCTCTAGCCTACTAAAATAGATTTACGATTTACCAATTTGTACGTTTCGAAGCTAACTTACTTATATATACTGTTCAAAATTTTATTCAAAGGTGTTTCATGTCCGAAAGCGGATATCATGCATTCTTCAGGTTTTATTTTTTGGTGTGAAATCATAACAATGGCGTTTCAGTGTCAATATTTTTTCAGCACGTTGCGGGTCTGGTTGCCGAAGAGCCCAACGCGCAATGGGGCAACGATCGGGGTGGGGGAGCTGAAAGTTTTTGCGAAATTAAGTTTTTATGGTGCACTTTTAGCATACAAACAAATTCAGAACCGGACAAAAGTGGTATCCGTGTTCAGCAAACCTGTGTGGCACCTCGACAGCCAGGACAGTCAAAAAATGGCGCAATAAACGTGATGTTACATTGATCGAATTAGTCCTTTATAAACGGACGGCTCCACCTCAAGTCGCCGCGTAGGAACCTTGAGCAAGTCCTTCACTCGCAATTGCTCAACGCTTCGGGTCAAACTCCGATGCAGTGTCCGCGTTGTAGTCGGGAGCGCCTCTGAAAATAAATCTTATGTGGCGCTATAACAAGTGCTTGTACAAACTCCACTTATCACATCATCCCCATCTACAGGTGTTTCACTCGAATCAGAAAGCATTGTTGTTTTCATAGAACCTTTTCTGATTCTTCCACATCCTCCCATGCACGTCGTTTCAACTCTAAACATCAAGCACCATGGCCGTCTGTCTAAATCCTCGCCTGACTGTCTGGATTCGTTGACCTGCGCTTATCCAATTTTCTATTGAGTGCCTGTAAATAAGCTGGTTAATGCATGTTGACCATTGTGGGCGCTGCAAAGTTCGGGGTTTACGAACACACACTTAAGTCCATGCAGTCTAGTAAGAATATTATTTTGTCCACTGCTTTGCAATATCCAATTACGTGACTTAGAGTAAAAAGAATTCTGCAATTCATGCCCTGCCCCTATAGCGAATGCGTAGGGATGTTCTCGAATTTATTGAACTTCTAAAACACCATTTTTTTGGTATGAATATTAAGTATAAATATGGTTTTGAAACTTACAAACTTGAATAATGTGATGGTTGTGCTATTTATTCGCTGAAGAAATTTCGGAATGACAATACACTCATCATAATGCGTGACGAGTACTTCCCTTATGACGTAACTAATTTTGAAGTGAATTTATAAAATTGAAAGTTGATTGTTTTATAAAATTTGTGATTAGAGTTGTTAACTCCATACACCGACTCCACTTCGTCTTATTCCGCCTTCTCCAATTCTCATTTCCACCAGACCTACTTTTGTACATCTGACGCTGACGACTTGAACTTTGGCCTACTGCAAGGTCATCATCACCATCAAATGTGTCTTTACATTCGTTCCTACATGTATGAGCGTTTAGCGACATCTTGCTGCGGACAAGATCGTCCATAATTATCCTCTACGAGAATGAGTAGGCCAAATAAGGCCTACCTTGCAAAAGCCCTGGATACAACCACAGCCATAATCCCAGTCAATGACCTAATTTTCGTTGGCCTCGTAACTCTTCGATATTAGTGCAGGTAAAACTGTTGGGGGTCCAGTCCAGACAATCCAAACGATGACACATATGACGTGGTGTTATAGGCCTATTGAACAAATTCCTCCTTTACGAATTCGCTCCTCTCGGTATACCAAAATGCGGATAATTATTTTTTTCCCTTTAATTTAATTAATCAGGTTCACAAACCACGATAAGTCACAGTGTAGAGTTATGCAATCCGAAAGAATACACAAGAACACAAATCACAAATCTTTCTTCTTTCTTTATGTTCACTTTGGCCTTTCCAGCTAAGTGTTATAACATACATGTAAAAGCTCAACAATATCAATTAGTGTGATTTTTGGTTAATAAACGAATGCTGTAACTCAGGCCCTACCACTATTATAAGCGAATGTGTAGGGAGATTCTCGCATTCATTCAACTTCTAAAACACCATTTTTATACGAAGTATATTAAATATAAACGTTGTTATAAACTTTCAAACTTTGCTACAGCCAGCTTAATAAGTTTTCACCATCCAGCCAATTTGTTGCAAAAACACTATTATTACGTCACAAATTTTATTGGGCGTGATGATAGGCCTATTATCAACTTGTTCTGTGGAATTTACTTTTTTCGTCACTAACGTCGCTGCTGCTACGACATTGGCTCTGTTCTATTATGACAACATTTTCTTTATCTACAGCACTTTGTTACGCCATTTGCTACGTTTGCCTATAGTGTCACGTTGTTAGAATAATGGTAGATAGGCCTACCATAATTATGCATTATGACCACCCATCTTTGTTATACCAGCACTTCGTTACGTCATTAGTTATGTATAGCGTTACGTTGCTAGAATAATGAAAAATAGGCCTACAGTAGGCGTATATATAATATTATGACCGACCTCTTTGTTGTACGAACATCATTGTTACGTCAATAGCCTAATATATGAGCATGCTGCTGACGTGCTGAAAGGACGTTTGCTTTGTTACATAGACTCTTCGCTAATTTTTAAGACAAATTTATTTCACTAATAAATTAACCTTGAATTTATGAAAGCATTTAACACCTTAGAGATATTTTATTTAAAGGTGTTTAAATATGTCTTTATATTTGTTTCTATGAGCGTTTAACGACAGGGTCGACTCAAATCGACTGCAAGATTTTGGCCTATTATACATTGCATATAAAAACTAGCCACCGATTGTTCGAAGCTGACTTACTTACATGTATATATGCCGTTGTATATTTGTTTATGGTGTTTTAAGTCGAAAAGCGGCGATTTCGCTTAGATGAGATTTTATTTTTGGGTGCGAAATTTTTACAACGGCGTTCCAGTGGCAATATGTGACCAGTCCTTACATTATGGGTTGGAAGTCGCATAACCGTTTGGTAAGCAATTTCAAACTCAAGACTACTAACGACGGAATAAAGAAGAGATGACCTATTCATATATACCTTTTAAAATTTGACTCAAGGTGTTTTAAGTCTGAAAACGGATATTATTATCATGGGGAAAATGAGATCATACATAACCAGGTGCACGAGGAAGACCAAGAACGGACAACATCATGTACGGAATTATAAATGAAAGAATAAACGGAATCGATATTTGATGTGCGCAATACTGCGCATGCGCAGTGGGTCGCGTCGATTCTGTCCATATGCATATTGCATTTACTGAAGTTATGACAGAGCACGATTGGCTTAAGTTTACGGAGTTTTAAGATAAAAAATTAATAGACATGCTACATCAACAATTCAACGTTTTCAACCACCCAGAAGATCAATTATACTCTCCGTACTCGAACCAGCAAGACCACTTCCGAACAGAAGTGACCTGACCTATATTATATTATGTTGAAATGTCGAAACGGTTAAATGACGAAAAAAGTGGAGAAATTCGGGAAACACTAGCATCGACAATGGCTAAGACCAGCAGAGAGGGATTTAAACATGCAGGATTCGCCGTTTGTGGTAGTGAAGTATTAGCCGACTAAATGAGACTTATATACCTTAAGAGTTTGATTTAAAGGTATTTAAGTCCCAAAAGTCTAAAAAAAGGGAAGCAAAGATGAGAGACAATGAGAGGTACAGGACTCTGAAAAGGGAGGTACAGGGGAAAATAAGAGAAGATAAACAAAAGCAAGTAGAGGACATGTGCGAGGACTTGGAGGAATCAAACATAAGAGGAGATATCAGGAAGGTTTATCAAGTAGTAAAGACACTGACGGGGAAGTTCAGACCACAGCTGATCTGTGTAAAATCAAAAACAGATGAAGAGATTACAAAGAGAGAAGAAGTAGCGGAGAGATGGAAGGAGTACTGTGAGGAGTTGTATGTAGGCGAAGACACATGTAAAATAGGGGGAGTACACGCAAGGGAACCTGCGCCATTGAGATCAGAGATAGAACGCGCGATAAATGAAACAGCAAAAAGGAAAAGTGCCGGGCCAGATGAGGTACCAGCGGAGTTGTTCAAGTTTGCGGAGATACGGCAACGGACAAAATGCATAGAATATGTGTGGAGGTGTGGGAGACGGGGGAATGGCCGATGGATTGGACACAGTCAATATTCATTCCAATACCAAAAAGTGGGGATTTGAAACAATGTAAGAACTACAGGACCATTGCACTAGTCTCGCACGCGAGCAAAATCATGTTAAAGATCATACTGGAAAGAATAAGAAGACGTACAGAATCGGAGTTAGAGGACGCACAGACGGGGTTTAGGCGTGGCAAAGGGACAAGAGACCAGGTGACGAATCTTAGAATTATAATGGAAAAGATGAGAGAACACCAACAACCGCTGCACATGTGCTTTGTCGATTTCAAGAAGGCATTCGATTGTGTGTCACATGAACAACTATGGTTATCAATGATTGAAATGGGCTTTCCACCACATATTATCAACCTGGTAGCCGAATTGTATAGCAAGCTGACAGCAAAGGTAAAAATTGGCGGTGTAATGTCGAGTGAGTTCAGGATAAGAAGGGGTGTTAGGCAGGGGTGTGTGATTTCGCCATCTTTGTTTAATATACTATCAGAAATGGTCACGAGGGAGGCACTGAAAGGATACACAGGAAGCATTCAAAAAGGAGGAAGAAGGGTAACAAACTTGCGGTACGCGGACGACATAGTGCTAATGGCAAGCACAGAAGCAGAACTGCAGGATCTGGTGTCTCGCTTGGACAGGGAAGGTCGAAAGAAAGGACTGGAGATCAATATGGGGAAGACAAAGTGTATGGCGATGTCAGGGGAACAATGTAACATCAAAGTGCAGGACATCATGATAGAGCAAGTGGACACATTCGTGTACCTAGGCTCACTCATAACAAAAGATGCTGAATGTAGCAAGGAGATAAGAGTAAGAATCGCGAGAGGACATGGAGTAGGTGCAGATCTGAAGAAACTGTGGAAAAGCCATAACATCAAACTATCTACAAAGCTAAAGTTAATGAGGACGCTTATATGGCCAGTGATGATGTATGGTTGTGAGAGTTGGACAATTAATAAGAGTGATGAAGATAGAATAAAGGCATTTGAAATGAAAGGTATAAGAAAAATCCTTGGAATATCATGGACTAAGAAAAAAGCAAATGAATGGGTTCTGGAGACGGCTGGCGTAGAAAGGAGTCTACTGGAGTCAATTAAAGGAAGGAAGTTGTCATACTTCGGGCACATCATGAGGAAACATGGAGACTGCTTGGAGAAGGAGATTATGCAAGGCACGGTTCCAGGAGCAAGATCAAGAGGAAGTCCTAGGAAGAGGTGGTGGGACAACATGTGTGAATGGACGGGATTATCAACAGAGCAATTGTTGAGAGCAACCGAAGACAGGAGAGGATGGAGAAGAACTGTCCAAAATGCGACCAACCCTCGTGTCGAGGATGGTTGAAGGCAAGGCAAGGCAAAGTCCCAAAAGCGGTTATTATTATTATGATGTGAAATATATACAAAAAGGCGTTTCAGTGGCAATATTTTCAACAACCTGGCTGCATCATCATCGTCATCATCATCATCGTCATCGTCATCGTCATCATCATCATCGTCATCGTCATCATCATCATCATCAACATCGTCATCGTCATCATCATCATCGTCATCGTCATCGTCATCGTCATCGTCACCGTCACCGTCACCGTCACCGTCATCGTCTCTTCATCGTCGTCGTCATCGTCATCGTCATCATCATCGCCGTCGTTGTCGTCGTCAATGTCGTCGTCGTCGTCTTCGTTTTATATATCATTGTCTGTATTTATCATCGTCGTCTTCGTCGTCATCGCTACAACTACTAGCGAAATATCTTCGCACGCTTCATTAAACAGCACGTCGTAATACGCTGGTTGTCAGTTTCTATAAATGCGTGTGCCTTCCAAGGTGTTGCCTCTATTGACGGTGCACGGGATATTGTGGTTGGTTAGAGCGGTGGCCTTGTATTGTGGATTCGATCCTCTGTGTGATGACCTTGAGACTCAAGTCCTTCACAGTTACTCAGCGCCATAGAGTGGAGCTTCACATTCAGATACCGGAGCATAAGAAATTTTTATTTTCTGCAGCATTGAGTTGATGTCGTTTTTCATCATGTAATCGTTGATCTGTGAGGCGACGAAAGCATTTAAAAGCCTGTGTACAATTATTTAAAGGTGTCTTAATAATTTTTTACTCGTGATGATACAGTGGAGCTTAATAAACGATTAGTGGTGACAGCATTGACAATGGTAATAGTGATGGTTTCAATAATAGTTTGCCAGTGTCAGCATTGATGAATTATGGATGAAGCTTGGATAATACCATTTCTTTTCTTTTCTCCTCCGTCCAATCGCCCCCGATGAGACATTTACATGACGTTAGTCATCATGTAGCAGTTTCTTGATCCTTTTGACAGGCGGTCACCATTCCTCTCCTGGTATACGGTAAGGAGGTCGTTGGGCCCTTTTGTACCTCTTCCGCCTTTAGGTGTCCTTCCAGCACCTGCCTCCTGCGTTGGCCAGCTGTTTCATGGTTCTTGGTGAGCCTGTCCACCTCGCGTGACGCCCTAGGAGGTCCTTCGGCCGAGGCCTTCTGCCATGATGGCATAGCCTCACCAAGCACTCCACTACTTGGCTGTTCACCGAAACCCTCCGCGTTGAGGCGCAGGTCGGACTTTTTTGGGGGGTAATGCTATTTAGAGGTGTCTAAATATGTCTTTATATGTTTTTTTTTATTTAAGTGTTTAACGACATCTTGCGGCAAGCAAGGCCGTTCATATAGACTGCGAGAGTGCCGTATTAAAAAATAACATAATCCACTGGTTGGAGTACGGATGGATGGATCCGATTTGGCCAGCACTTAACAGCTTCATGGAATTATGAGATGTGAGTTGACGGAAGCATTTAATAGCCTGGAGAATAATATTTGAAGGTGTCCAAATTTATCTTTTCGTGTGTTCTTTTAATAATAATAATAATAATAATAATAATAATAAAAATAATAATAATATTATCTGAGAGTCTGGGACTCTGTGATATTTTGCATGCATCTGTGGGAATACAATTAGCACATTTTGCTAGTGTCTAGCCTAGTGCTCACCGTTAATCAGTTCCAGCCAGTTGATGTTGCTCTGTTGGTTTTGAAAATAAATGATGGTTTTTTCATAATAATAATAATAATAATAATAATAATAATAATAACTGTGAGAGTTGCGCGCACTAGTGTTGATACATCCACAGATTGTTATTATAAAGGTTTCAGTTTAACACTCCTTTTTCATCGGGTCATGGGACTGGTTCTGCCAGTATGAAAAAGAGGCGGAGTTATCATTAAATTCTTTTTTCGCTATTACTGTTCTCAGCAAACAACTATCGATTTTAAGAGGCTGACTTACTTATATACAGCGTTTGAAATGTTACTTAAAGGTGTTTAAGTCCAAATGCGGCTATTTGATTTGATTTTATGGGTGTGTCGAAAGCAAAATGGAAAAAAATAGGGGTAGCGATTGAAGAGGGTTGATATAGAAAATATGTGCAAAATTAAATTTTTGCTGGTGTTCTTTTAGCATACAAACAGTATGCAGACCCTGACTAATAAATGTGGTAACAATTTTCAGTAAAACCACTGCCGCCACCATCACCACCACCACCACCAATTTCACACCGATATGACGAGCTAAAAGGAATCACAAATTTTAAAGCACGCCCAGAAATTAATTCTTTGGCCAATTCAGCTCTCAATGTTTGAGTTCTATATAAAATGAGGATTTCTTTAAACCAATTATATAATATTTGTTTCTAAATTATAATAGTAAAAATTACGCCTAATGCTTAATGCACAATAATATAGTACGCGAGTATAATTAGATTATGTTGTGATAGAAATAAATGACGATGCTGTAATTATGTTAGAACGTTAAACATCATTGCTAATCAAAGAAGGATGGACACAAACTCCATAAGCTCATAGAAAGTTTCTATTTCTGGAATCTTCTCGCGTACCCCTTATCGGTGCCTGGAGCACCATATGGGTACGCGTACCAGAGTTTGAGAACCCCTGTGTTATACCATTTGCCTTGTAACACGAAGAGTCTGGGACTCTGTGATCGATTATCTGAGATTGTTGCTTCGGAATTACATAGTGGAGCTTGATAAGTGATTAGTAGTGACGGTGACGGCAACAGTTGTAACAGTAGCTGCAGAGCTATTATAGTTATGGGTGTAGAAGTTAGCTAGTTACAAACTTTTTTTAAAATTATTTAACCAAAGTTTAACGTCGTCGTATGACATCAAAGGCCGTTGACGACAATTTACAGCTTATACAGTGTAGTAACAATGAATTCATGACGCCCAAATTAACCATATAACGTTGTCATAACAATTTCATTGTTCATCAAGTCTTAACATAATATTATTGTTCGTTGTCAAATAGCGTTCATTGTTTAGTAGCAAAATGGTTAACAGTTAATAAGCTTACAATTTATGCCAAATATTTTGCTTGGGTACATTCATTAATATGTTGCAGTAATTGTCACATGCAAGCTATTTCACAAACTTTTCTTGATTACTATTCTTAAAACAAATTTGATTCATAGCTTCTACATTTCAGTAAAAGAAATTCTTAAACAGGTTAATATGAGAAATAATTTTGCTCTAACAAGAGCAAAGACGACAAACAATATCCCAACACAATCATGTTACAATGGCATGACATTCAATATTAACAACAACAGCTAGTTACAAACTACATGAGCCGTACACTTTAATTATTTTATTATTATTCAGCAGTTTAACGTCGTCCTATGACATCAATGGCCGTTGACGACAATACAGAAAATATACAATACAATGAAAACAAATTTCTAGTGTCCTAGAAAACACCATAAAAATGCGTCTAGCTGAAGCTTCACAATTTCAGCAATGTTCAATCTCTAATACCTTTTTTTTAAAGTTCATCTTACATTCTCTATGCTCAGACAATAGGATCTAATGCTAATTAAGCAACATTGTTTTTCATCAATTTTCTCACACATTATATGTAAACTGTGACATTAAAAAGCAATTATGGCTATAAATGTTCAACACATATAACTCTTGTCTCAAATACTAAGTATTTTTTTAAACTATTAATATCCTCTAGCATAATTCACATGTAACAATATGTATGTATATATACATATATATCATAATTATTCAAGGTTAGGTTTCCACATTGTTAGACATCATATATGTTTCAGCATGTTAAAACAATAGCAATGTTTATTCAACTGCAACAGAGTAATGAAACACCTTGTGACACTTATTGTATAGCTCAAACCACATAGAATAAAAAGAAAATTGTATTAAAACAGGTATTCAATATCCAATATGCAACATTTGTGTTTTGCCATAATAAAATCATATTTCTAAAAATATCTCTTATAATACAACATACTCATTGACATTAGAAGAGAAATTTCTTCTTTGTTATAAACAGGTGCTTCAGTAACCACTATAATTATGCAAAACCAAAACCAAATATACATTAGGCTCACAAATCCACATCAATGTGTACATCGCAGTTACACAATACCTCTCACAACAAAACAAATCTGCACCATTACAATCGTAATTGTTATATATTTACAGATATGAATAACATGAGTCTATCCATGACGACACACTTTAATAGCATGCGGACTATTATTTAAAGGTGTCTAAATTATAATAATTATTTTAATTTATTTTATTTTTTAGTCGTTCGTTCATTCAATGATTTTATATAGCGCCCATTCAAGAAATCTACTCAGCGAAAGAAAAACGACTTGATAGATTTATGAAACAAGTTTTAAAAAAAACTTTTGTTGAGTGTTCAAATAAAAGTAACATACCAATAATTCACCCCTGTATTGTGATAATAACCGCTCATACCTTTTTATAGACCACAAATGTTACGCATCGAGAGTGGACGGGCGACATTGCAGATTTTGTTTTATTTATTTATTTCTCCATTTCCATAGCGCCCCTTCAAACTCCTACTCAGAGGCTCTCCCGACTACAGCGCGGACGCTGCATCGGAGTTTTATTTCGAGGTCTCATTATCTCTCGCTCTCCTTGCCAGTGTATTATCCCATGCGCTACCGCCCCCCACCCAGATGAAGAACATCAGAATTGGACGGAACTATCAATGAAAGAATTGACGAAGGTAGTGTAGAATGGGTCACAGTGGAAAATGATTGTGTAGTGTCGGAATATGACGTATGAGAAGGAAACTCTAGTTATAGCAAGATAGTGAAAGAGCGTGTAACAAAAACGAAGGTGGCGAATGTGTAATGTCGGAATAAATGATGTGAAACATTTTGCGACTAAGGCGGTTTAAGTATGTCTTTACATTTGTTCCATTGAGAGTTTATTAGCGACACCTTTCCGAGGACAACTTTTACACCTTTCATAACTATCCAATGCGAGAATTGGCCAGGTACATTGTAAATAAATCAATCGTAACTTATGTAGCGCCACTTAAAGGTACTTACTCAGCTACTCAGTGTCATCAAGGGATGCTTCGTAATTATACAGTGCATAAATTTTGTCATCGTAATTTTATAGTGCAGCCTAATAAATTATTTGCGGTGAAGGTTGTGTTGACCGGGGATGCCACTCGAAGCTTTTCCCACTTAGTTCCAGGTTTTTCCGGTTTAATCCTGATTTCTACGTTTTTTGTCGAGATTTCGGTTTTGTTTCGACGGCTGATTTTCTGACATTTTCCGAAATCAAGACACTTTTCGGGGAAAATGCACGAAACAGTAGTAAAAAGGTGGACGATCTAAGAAAAAATTTCTGATTTTAGAGCGAATCATTAAAAAACATCATCAGTGTATTTGAAAGCAGAAATAGAAAATTTTCGGACCTTGAAAGATTAAAAAAGAGAAAAAATGTCGTCCGACGTTTCAAACCAGTAAATTCAATGTATTTTTCCCAAATTTTCCGATCTACCGTTTTCTTGAGTTTTTCGGCCGGATCTGACCTTTTTTAAAATCAGAGGATTCCACCAACAACATTGATGAAATGAGAGATGACGGAAACTTATAAAGGCTGGGAGAAATTTATTTAAAGGTGTCTAATATTTTTTTTCGTTTTTTCTTTTATTGAGTGTTTAACGACATCTTTTGAAAAACAAGGCCGCGAAATTTGGACTAGTGATAATTACTTGAAAACGATCCACCAATTGTTCGCAGCTGACTCAATTTTATATACCGATGAAAATTTTATTTTGAGGTGGTTTAAGACAAAAGTGTTCTTAGTTCAGTTATAATCACATGGGGGTGAATTCTTTGCAATGGCGTTCCAGTGGCCATGGTTTTTCGGTAGTTTGCGGGCCAGGGCGCCAAAGACGCCTTTGCAGAATGGGGTAGCGACCAGGAAGGGTTGGATTAGCCCATTCCTAGAAAATCCTTGCAAAATTAAATTGTTAATTATGTCATCAAATGGCTTATTATAGATACAGCAGTCTGAAGTGTTAAATCTTTCAAGTCATTTTCTCAAAAATTGCTGTATCTAAGTCATTTGATGGCATAATATCTGAAAGCTGTTTCAAGCAATATGTAACCTAAAATTGTCTGTAACGAAATTGGTACATTATACAATGCGAAAGATGAAACTATCATTATTTTCCCGCATTTTGCTTCAAGTCAGGTTATTGTAACACGAACACTCGGCCATTAGTATCATTTCGGGTGCAATAACAGTGTTTTTCTAGCAGCTGCAATGCCAGACATGTTATATGGTATAAGTCAACTCTATTCTTGCACCAAACTACCACACTGTGCGAGAATCGTGCAAGAAAATGGTATTTAACCATACCTGCAGTGCTGTCAAGATAGAAAAAATGACTTACACTGTTCTTGATAGCAAGGACGTAGCTAAATTCCAATGCAAATTGGGTCAATAATAGGTTACTGATGCAAACAAGGCCGTTCAAATCAAATGCGAGATTTTGCATAGTATTTAAACTTGAATTCGAAACGATTTGGGGGGGGGGGGGGGTGTGGGGGGGGCGTAGAGTAACGGACAACACGCTGGCATAGAGTGCGAGAGGTAGCGAGTTCGAGCCCCCGTTGGGCGAATATGCTTTGTTGGCTGCTATTAGCGCCATGTATTGCAGGCTGTCTGTTCAGTTAGCATAGTTAAGATTTGTGTTTAGTGTCTTTTGTGATCTGCGTTCTTGTGAATTGTTTCAACTGCATAATTGTACAATTTTGACCGGTTGCGGTGTGTCAACCGGATTGTTTCAATAAAGAGAATATAAAAAAATGCCTGAGATCAATTTTATCCTACGATGTTGGGTTAATGAGGTTCCTGATCTAGGTAGAAATAGATCAAAAAAAGAAAGGATCCTTCCCAAGTAGGTTAAATAAAGTAGCTGCCCAATTATCGAACATAGCACAAGGAAGAGGATCTTTTTATAGATACCTTTGAAAATATGATTTGAAGGTGTCTAAAGTCCAAAAAGCGGACATTACGATTACTTCAGATTTCATCTTTATATCGTTTGTATGAGCACTTGTTATAGCGCCCCTTCAAGCTCCCTACTCAGAGGCGCTCCCGACTACAGAGCGGACACTGCATCGGAATTTCACGCCGAAACGCTGAGCAATTGGGAGTGAAGGACTTGCCCATGGTTCCTACGCGGCGACTTGAGGTGGATTCGAACCTGCAACCCTTCGGCTGCAAGGCGACGAACATACGGTGCATGGGAGATTGTGATTTTTTGGTTGGAGCGGTGGCCTTGTTTTGTGTAAAACCTAGATTCGATCCTCCGTGTAATGACCTCAAGACGACTCAAGTCATTTACTCACAGTTACTCCGCGCCATTGAATGGATCTCCGCATTCATATAGCGGAGCATAAAAATGTTTATTGGTAACCGTTGCAACATTATCAGTTGAGTCGGCTTTATTGTGATGGTTGTTTTCACGACCATAAAGATAGTTATTGGCTATGAGACGACGGGAGCGTTTAAAAGCCTGTGTACAATTATATAAAGGTGTCTTAATAATGTTTTACATTAGTTCGTTTGGTGAGTGTTTAATTAACGACATCTTGCGGCAAGCAGAAGAGGAAGTCCGCATCTGCGGCATGCGGCTCAAGACAGACTCGAAAGGAGAGACATTGTATCGAACATAATACGGCCATTGAACGAAGTATTTAATTTTTTGGAAAATACTGTTTAAAGGTGTCTAAATATGTCTTTACATTAAATTTTGTTCATTTATTGAGTGTTTTAAGACATCTAGCGGCAAAGAAAGCCGTTCATACCCACTGTGAGATTATAGAATTGTACATAATTATTGAATTGATCCAACGTTTTTAAGACGCCGCCTTACTTATATATGTCATTCAAATTTTTACTTGAAGGTGTTTGAAGTAAAAAAGCTGCCATGAGGCTTAGTTCAGATTTTATTTGTGGGTGTCAAATTTTTACAATGGTGTAGTTCCTGTAGCAATATTTTCAACAAGTGGTGGGCCAGGGTGTCGAAATGGCCTCAGGAGAATGTATGGTGGCGATATGGGTGCGACTGGATTAGCCGAATCCGAAAAAATCTTTGTAGAAATTAATTGATAATATTATTGTGTTCTTTTAGCATACAAACATTCAGATTTAGGAACGGGTTAAGTAAAAACATTTCGGTTCGCGCTTTGACGGCGCGCTTTTGTCTGCGCGCTAATGACGGGGTATCGTGATTAACAAATTTGGTAGCCTTAATCAGTAAAGCCTGGGATTAATATCGAAGGGTTATGAAGCCGAGACTTCGCAGCTATCACAGATCGAGTTTTTCTAATACGTCACGGGCGATGTATGTGACGTCCATCCGGGTAATCAGCAGAGTAATATCGAACAGAGTCGCATCGTTTCGACGGATTGTTTTTGGTCGTCATCCGTCTTATCGGAAAAAAATTCATCTCAATTTATATAACTCCAGTCGCAAAATTCTTCTTATGAACACACTTTAGTTAATTTGCAAGTTCTCTTTATCGCTGAATTATTTGGTTTTTAGCTAAAACAGTACTGTTGTTAACATAACAAAACGTAGAGGCTAAATTGCCGATTGAGATCTACCCTGCAAATGTTCCGGATACAGCCACAACCATTATCTAGGGCTCTGCGTCAATAACCTAATTTCTATCGGCTTCATATTCCTTCGATATTAGTTCCAGGTAAGTCTGTGGGAAACAAAGCAGACAATCCCAACGAAGACACATAAAGCGTGTTTTTTTTATTTCTATTGAACGAATTCGTCATTTACAAATTCAAGTCTTTCTGTACGCCAAAATGCGGATAATTTTTGCCTTCATTGAAACAATCCGGTTGACAGACAGCAACCGGTTACAGAGTACAATTATGCAATTGAAACAATTCACAAGTACACAAATCACAAATCTTAATTACTGACAGAACCTTATAGTGTTGAGATAGACGGGTTCGATCTTTTGTGTTCATTGCTGTGTGTCGGAATCTTGAGATTCAAGTCCTTCACTCAACGACATCAAAAGACGCTTCGTAATTATATAGCGGAGCTTCATAAATGATTGGAGGTGGTGACTGTGGTGGCAGCATTAGCAGTACAATAAGTGGCAGCATTAGCAGTACAATAAGTAATAACTGTTATGGATATGGTAAACACCAACAAGTAGCACTGATGAAACGTGATTTGAGGGAAGCATTTAATAGCTGGGAGGACAATATTTAAAGGTGTCCATATTTATCTTTTCGTGTGTTCTTTTATTAATAACTAGCTGATCTACCCGGCGTTGCCCGGGAAATTTCGATTTTTAGTTCCCAGCCACGCCTGACCCCCGCTCCCACGCCGCCCTTCTCACCTCGTCTTACATCGGCCCCAACCCGGTCCCACTCTGGTCGCCATTCCCACCTCGCCTTCTTCCATCGGCCCCAACCCGGTCCAACCACTTTGAGTGCCCAGCGTTGCCCGTGACATTTAGGTTTTCGATCCAACCCAGCTCACACCCATCCATGTTTGCGCTATAGTCAGCATTTTTGCGAAACCGCGTGTCAAAAGATCTGCCCTCGTCGAAAAATTAGGTTAAAAATCTATTGGTTCGTTAAAAACCGATCGGCGAAAACTATTGCGTCTTAAATAGGCTAGTGATACATATACGGTATAGATATTAATTAACGGCACAAAGCGCTATAATTTTAAAATCGGCCGTGACGTCATTAATGTACTGGTTTCAATCATCAATATATCATCGATGGTTTCAATGTCTGTTGAAAATATGGTTGAAACTGAAAACAAATGGCGTCTTAAACACAGCGTTAGGATTGAATGGAAAAGGAAATGTTTCAATCTCGGGAAACGGTAAGATTTTTGGATCGCGAAGCCCGATAGTGCTCCCCGGTGATGCTAAAAAGTATTTTTGTAAATATTGAGAAAAATCGGTCGGGTGGATAAGAAGAAAATTGGTTCATTGAAATGTTACGACTTATATTTTATAGGTATAGATAATAACAGCTGTGAGAGTTGCACTAGTGTTGATTCATCCACCGATTGTTATTATAAAGACTTGAGTTTAACGACACTGTGTGATAACAAAGATCATCAGAGTCACCCTCCTTCTTCGTCGAGTACTGGGACTGGCACTGTCAGTATGAAAAAAGAGACGATGTTATCATTAAATTCTTTTTACGCTACTGCGTTGGTCAAAGAACTCATCGATCTTACGAGGCTGACTTACTTATATAAGTCGCTTGGAAAGTTACTTAAAGGTGTTTAAGTCCAAACGCGACTATTGGGCTGAGTTCAGATTTCATTTTACGGGTTGCGTGACGAGGTGTTGAAAGGGTCTTGGTAAAATAGAAAAAATAAGAGTAGCGATCGAAGAGGGCTGGTATAGACCGTCGCCTACGGTTGCTTCGAAAATCGAAGTCAGCGGAGCTGATCACCATGCCAGTGTGTTAAAGTCTTTTTAAATTTTAGAATATATGTAGACTGTAGAGTTTTAATCATGCTATCTTATCTATCTTTCCACCTGCATAGGCCACCGCGCACTGCGCTCTGCTGTCCATGGTGACTTAATGGTTCCTCTCACTCGCTCTGCAAGAATGCAGAGGTGTTCGTTCTCTGCGGTTGGCCCAACAACCTGGTATGGACTTCCCTTGACTATGCCACACATCCCAAGCTGTTCTCAATTTCACAAACTGCTGAAGACTGGCTTTTTTCGCTTGATCTCGGCCGGGAGCGCCTCTGGGTAGCAGTGGCGGCGCCAGGGGGGGCTGGAGGGGGCTAAGCCCCCCCTAGACGCGGCTCAGCCCCCCCAAAGCAAAATGCGGAAAATGTCTATAACGGCTAATTTCGTAATAAGAAAACTAGACAATCATCAACGGCATCGAAATCTATTTGAGAAGGAAGTTAGCGACTTAATTTCTTGGCCTCAGTCTATGAAAACCGGTGACAAGTTTGCACCCTTACCTTTTGACCATACGACCGGACAGGGTTGTCGAAATTGTCGAAGAAACATCATGGCTCTTAGACACCTCGTTTCAGATTGAAACCGTTTTATAAGTATTAGACGTATAGAAATATCGAAATTGCCTAGTCCTTCAAAAAGTGGTGCGAAGCTGTATTTTCTCCTGATTTTTATTTCACATAATTCATCATGGTCGCAAAAGAATGTTCAGGATTTTCTCCCTCCTGCAATCAACTATATAATCACAGCGTAGATGCTTGCGCCAGTGGCGTCGTCAGAGGGCAAGGAGTTATAAACCTCTAAAAGCAAAAAGCAGAAAATATCCCTAATGGCTTATTTCGTAATAAGAAAGCTAGACAATGGTCAATGGCATCGAAATCAACTATATAATTTATTATATCTAAAATATACTTATTCTATATAAATATAAATATATATATATATATATTAAGTTTTGTAGGTCATTTCATTCATTGTGTTGCAAATGCTACACATTTAATGAACCAGTTTTGTTGCATTTAGTAGCTACCTACTGTAAACCGTTTCTTCTTTATTGAATGGAAGCTGTCAGCCCTACCAAAAGTGAGCTGGACTCTCTAAAGTGCACTTACAGCTCTGCAATATGTGAAATTTTTAAAGTCTTCCATTGTGTTGTTGCATCTGTACTGCACTTCATGCATGAAAATAATATTACAGACTGCTGGTTATCCAGAATATTGCGTTTTATCCATAAACGCCTTTGACACAACAATGTAGTTGTCAGATTTGCGTCATGTTTCTCTTACACACCTCAAATGTGTGCGCTTTTGTAATTTTCTGTATATTAATTATTATATTCTTGTTGTGTATACCACCACTGTCCGGGAATGTAGGCCTACGTTTGATATAATGGTCAACTAAAAAGTCCTAGTGCTATCAGCATATACATGTAAAACATTTGTGTTCAATTATATATATATATATATATATATATATATATATATATATATACATATAAAATAATTGTGTGCGTATATCTAAGCATGCATATTTTTGTATTACGGAATCTTAAACTGTTTTCTGTCATTAGTAATATGCAGGTAGATAATTCTAATAGTGTTCTGTGAATGCTGTTGGACACCTTTATTGTGATTTATTTTTATTTGTGATTATTTTAATTGAATGTCCAGGGTAACGGCCACTGTTGTCATAGACCCTGGTCAGATCGGATCCATCCATTATTGTGATTACTTTTTTATTGTAAAATTTCTGAGTAATAATACTGTGTTGAACACCTTTATTGTGATAACTTGGAAATCGAGTCCGTGTCCATGGCCGACTTTTTATACGATAACTAGCTGGGGTACCCGGCGTTGCACGGGAAATTTAGGATTCAACCCGCTCCCGGCCACGACCCCACCACCTACAACCACCCGACTGCACCCCACAACACTCCGACGTCCATTTGTACGCCACCCGTGAAATTAGAGTTTTCGGCAAAATTTCCTCTCCCCACCACCCTCCCCCCACGCATTCCACACACCTCGGCCCTGCGGGCCGAGGTGTGTGGAGGCGAGGTGGCTTGGTATAAACATCTGTCTAGTTGTGGCGTTTCAGATATAAGTGTTAAAATATGCATTGCAACGTGCAGTCACGCTGGTTCTTTATAAATAATCATACCAAGCATATATAAAATATACCAAGCATTTATAATAATATATTCGAGCCTATATACTCATTGGGCGAAGGCATGTATCTTTTCCCAGGGTTGGACGACAGCGTATGCTTTTCAGGCTAAGCGAAAAAATGACGTCAAAATATGACGTCATCGGCCGTTAATGAAAAAGATCGAAATACGGCGACGCTACAGGCTTGCCGCTAGCGCGTACATTAACACAGCGAAGTTTAAAATGTCTATTTTTTCGAAATCTAAAGTGAATAAAAAGCTGAAAATAGCGTACTTGGATTTCTGTGGTGAACTTTTATCTAAATGCAATGTTTCATGTGAGTAGCTGCTAAACTGCGAGCGTGCATCGGTCCCAAATAAATAAATATACGTACAACCTTTCTTATAGATATAGATACTGAATTACACACCATTTTATTGTAAAATGAATGAATATTAATTCTGTGTTGGACACCTTTATTGTGACAACTTGGAACTGGAGTCCGTGTCCATGGCCAACTTTTTATACGATAATACTGAATTGCACACCATTTTATTGTAAAATGTATGAATATTAATACTATGTTGGACACCTTTATTGTGAAAATTTGAACTCGAGTCCGGGTCCAGGGTCGACTTTTTATACGATAATACTTAATTGCACACCATTTTATTGTAATATTTCTGATTATTAATGCTGTGTTGGACACCTTTTATTGTGACAACTTGGTTCTCGAGTCTGTGTCCATGGTTGACTTTTTATACGATTATACTGAATTGCACACCATTGTATTGTGGAATTTCTGAATATTAATTCGGTGTTGGACACCTCTTATTGTGATAACTTAGAACTCTAGTCAACGTGGTTTTTGAGTGCTTGCAAAGACAATAGGGACTTTACATTACCTCACCGTCTGCACCACATAGCTACTCGGGCTGCTGTGTGCACACGCACTGTATATACTGTATCGCCCTTGCTCAGCTCGGTCACCAATTCAGCTCAGATGAATGAAATTTCGGAGTATGGTGCAGTGCGGGCACGGCATAGACTTTACGCGGACGCTTTTGAGGACCTCCCATTCTCTTTTGCCACCTTAGTTGGACACCTTTGTTTATGATAGTTCGGATTTTAATCTAGGATTGCGGCCGGATACACCAAAAATCAAAAACCTCAACAATTATTGCTGACTTCGTTTAAATAACCCACTCAATCTCTAACTACATCTTGCAATGTGGAGCGCGTTTGTGCCAATGCACAATTTCTTGTAAAACCCTTGGTCGGTATGTGCTTCGTTCATGCATTCGGCACTCGCAGCTTCGCGCGATTGCAATATGACCGCCCTGGGAAGAAAATGTTCTAGTTGCGTCTCTGGGAGGGAGGAAGGCTTGGGGCTTCAGCCCCCCCAAACCTGAAATCCTGGCGCCGCCACTGCTGGGTAGAAACCTTGAAGTAGCGCTATATAAATTACGATTGATTGATTGATTGACTGATCAACAGAAAGTGAAAATTGGTCTATAACCCCTATAAGAAAGAGTTGACCTATTATCGTTATGGTGCCGTGTGTTTGTTTTGACTAGCACAGATTTAAAATGTCTTGTTTAATATTTGCAAATTTCCGACGCAAATTTCAGACGCGAATTTAGATCATGTTTGTTTTTTGATAGCAAGAATGGTTTAAAAACCAATTTCACAATGATATGACGTGCTGAAAGGAATCACAACTTTCAAAGCACGACCAGAAATTAATTCTTCGGCCAATAATAATTCAATATCTGAGCTGTACATAAACAGACGATTTCTGGTTTTGTTTCTTTAAACCATTTGCATACTAATTGTTTCGAAATTATAATAGTAGGCTAATATGCCTAAGCATGCTTAATGCACTATAATATAATAGTAATCATTACATGTAGATAATTCTGTGATAGAAATAAAAGACGAGGCTGTTATATGATAGAATGTTAATCATCATTGCTAAGCGTAGAAAGATGGATACAAAGTCCATAGCGACATATAAAGTTTATATTTCTGAAATCTTTCACCCTACGGGTACGCGTACTAGAGTTTGAGAACCCCATGCTGGGTTAGACCATCCGTCTTGTAACAAGAAGAGTCTGGGACTCTGGGTTCGATTCTATGAGATTGTTGCTGTGTATTGGGACGATGAGACTCAAGTCCTTCAATCACAATAACTTAGCACCATCAAGAAATGCTTCCTAATTACTCTTAAGTGGAGCTTCATAAATGATTAGTAGTGACGGTGACGGCAGCAGTTAGAGTAGCGGCACAGTATTGTTATGGTTATACATTTGACAAAACGTGATGATCCTGGATGGATCCGTTTTGACCAGGGTCTATGTCAAAAAATGCCGTTACCCTGGACAGAAATTTGCTCGGCATATTACAGCACTTAGGAGCTTTCTTAATGGGAGATAACCAGAAAGTACACATTTTACGTGATGATCCGTTCACGACGGAAGCATTTAATAGAATGTGGACTATTATTTAAAGGTGTCTAAATTGATAATATTTTACATTTGTTCTTTTTCATTCATCTATTCATTCAATGAATTTATATAGCGCCCATTCAAGAAATCTACTCAGCGAAAGAAAAACAACTTGATAGATTTATGAAACAAGTTTAAATAAAGCTTTTTTTAGAGTGTGCAACGACATCTTGCGGCAAATAAAAGCGCTCCCAACTACAGAGCGGACATTGCATCGGAGTTTTTCGAGGTCTCGTTACCTCTCGCTCTCAACGCCAGTACGCTATTCAGTGCGCTACCGCATCGAAGATGGCTGAGAGCAACAGAAAGGAATTTATAATATTAAATACAGCGAACATTTTGATCCACAAAATTGTGCGATGCAGACTTACCGTACTTATATACACCGGTGAAAATTGTATTCAAAGGTGTTTAAAGTCCGAAAGCGTCTATTATGCAGATCTTATTTTTGGGACTGAAAGCCTAACAGTGGCGTTTCAGTGGCAATATTGTTTCAGCAAGTGGCGGGCCAAGGTCCCAAAGAACTCCAAGCAAAATGGGGTAACGATCGGAAGGCGGGCTGAAAATCTTTGCGAAATTAAGTTTTTATTGTGCACTTTTAGCATACAAACAGTCAAAATCAGTACCAGATTAGCCAAAAAATGTGGCAGCCCTGTTCGGTAAACCTGTGTGGTCCCCTGCGTGTAAAAGGGCAAAGTAAACATGGTGTTACATTCGTCTTTTATAAACTGGCGGTTGAAGGTTCGAATCAACCTCGAACCGCGGTGTATTAGGCAAACCTTGAGCAAGTCCTTCATTCGCAATTGCTCATGTTCTTTGGCGTGCAACTTCAATTCAGTGTCCGCGTTGTTGTCGGGAGCACCACTGAGAAGTAATCTTAAGTGGCATTACAGCAGCTGCTCATACAAACTCCACCTGTCCCTATATCTTCACAGGTCTTTCACTCGAATCTGAAATCATTAATCTTTTACAGATCGTATCCTGATTCTACTTGCAATGCCCTCCATTCCACGTCTTTTCAGCTCTGTACATCATCCACCATGATAGCCGTCTGTCTAACTCCTCGTCCGATTCTCCGACCATTGACCTGCGCTTATCCACCTGATCTACTGTGCGCCTGCGAATAAGCTAGTTCCCGCAGGTTAAAGGCATAGCTATAGTATTGGGGACCGACATGTCGGTTAGGGTGAGGTTAGCCGTCATGAAGGTCGATTAGGGGGAGGTTTAGGATTAGAGTATATGTCGTCGTTCGGTCCCCGATACTATTGTTTCGCAAGGTAAACTTCTGTGGGAGCTGTAAAAGTACCGAGTTTACGAATACACATTTGGGCGCGGTGGTGTAGTGGGTATGTTCGTTCCCTTGCAACGGGGGGGGGGGGGGAGGTTCAGGTTCGAATCCACCCTCAAGCCGCCGCGTTGGGACCCTGAGCAAGTCCTTTCACTTGCAATTGCTCGTGCGCTACGCCGTGAAACGTCGATGCGGCGTCCGCGCTATAGTCGGGAGCGCCTCTGAGTAGTGAGCTTGAAGGGCGCTATAGAAATGGAGAAATAAATAAATTAATAATACATGCTGCGGTTTTACAATATCCAATGATGTGGTTTAGTGTAAAAAGAAACATGAAATTCAAACGCTACCACTAGTCAGAGAGAAGCCTGTTATTAAAGCCCCACCACTATAGAACGAATATTATTCTCGCTTTCATTCGTTTTAAAACACCATTTTTATTGGAAGAATCCTAATTATAAAAGTGGTTCTATAACGTTCAACTCTGGATCCACCTTCTTCTCAAAGTTGACTAACGCCAGATCACAATAATTATTATGCACTCAATTATACTCATCATTATGCGTGACGCGCGCTTCTCTTATGACGTAACCAATGCTGAAGTATCTATGAATAATTACAAATTCCAGAGTGGACTGTTTAATAAAATTGGCGATTAGAGTTTCAGTGTTACTAACTTAATGGACAGACCTTGTAAATCTGAAGATGTCGGCGCCTAGAACGTTGATGTTGCGGAAAAGGAAGAAGGGGGCGGACCCATGGAGGCGTTTTGATCCGTTCCTATCGATATTGAGGTAAGATCTGCGGCATGATTGCAGTATCGGGGACCGTGATTGTCGGCTATGATCAGGTTAGGCGTCGTGAGGGTCGGTTATGGTTAGGTTAGGCGCTGTGAGGGTCGGTAAGGGTCAGATTAGGCGTCGTGCGGTCGTTTAGGATAAGGTTAGGCATCGTGAGGGTCGGTATGGATAAGACTAGGTGTCGCGATTGTCGGTTAGGATAAGGTTGGTGTCGTGATGGTTGGTTAAAATGGTTAGGGTTAGTTTTAGGGTGAGTGTCGTCCTTCTATCAAAAGATACTGCACACTATCTTCGGTCCCCGATACTTCAATAACACCCCCATCAATTCGCTCAAGTTCATATAACTTCATTTAATTAAGATTGTCGGTGGCAGTGGTGTAGTGGGTAGGTTCGTTGCCTTGAAACCGGAAGGTTCGAGGTTCGAATCCACCTCAAGTCGCCGCGTAGGGACCTTGGGCAAGTCCTTCACTCGCAATTGCTCAGCGCTTTGGCGTGAAACTCCGATGCAGTGTCCGCTCTGTAGTCGGGAGCGTCTCTGAGTAGTACTCGTGAAGGAACGCAATAATAAGTTCTCAGTCATAATGATAAAACCATAAATTCGTTCAAGTTGGTAAACATTCATTTGGCAAGACAATAGTTTTGGGACCTGCATACACAATATCTTTAGACATTGTCGATTGACGACTCGAAACCAAACTGACCCTCACGATGCTTAGCCGGAACCTTTCCAGTCCTTATGACGCCTAGCCTGACCCTGAACGACATTTTGGTCATCTATACCAAAGCAAAACTACCATTTGATGTTAATTTCATTTAATTAAGATCTACAAGGTAACTAAAGGGATGGAAATGCTGATCATGAGGCATAATGGACCATCAGTTTTTTATCTATGCTGCTACAAAATCTATTTGAAGGTGTTTGAGTACAAACGCGGTTATTGTGTTTATTAATGGCTCAGATTTTTTGTGGTGTGATATCTTTACCATGGCGTTCCAGTGGCAAAATTTTCAGCCTGTTGCGGCCCGGGGTGACGACAGGGCCTTAGCAATATTCGGTAGCGATAGGGATGGGCTGGATTTACCCGTCCCCAGAAAACCCTAAAATCTTTGCCCTGTTGACGAGAGATAGATAGAGAGAAACAGACAGACAGATAGATAGACAGACAGACAGACAGACGGACAGACATACCGAGGCAGACAGACGAGGCTTTCGTGTTCGCTGAGAAATTCTCGATGAATTACTTTAGGACTACAAATCAAGAGGGCCTACATCTGATCGTTACTGATGTCCATCCTATATCAATTACAATCAATTATTGGTAATTGTCTGGGGATATTACGTAAAATGGACCACCAGTAAGTTTCCTTTGAATATATCTGGAAAAGTATTTGAAGGTGTGTAAGTATAAAACTTAAAAACCTCTATAATTGTGCCTCGTTGATAGTTAGGATTTTATTCTTGGGTGTGAAATCTCCACAATGGCGTTTCAGGGGCAATATTTTTTCAGCAGATTGCGAGCCGGTGTGACGACGTGGCCCTATCAAAATGGGGCAGCGATCGGGGGAGGGGCTGGATTAGCCCGTTCCCATAATTTTGATGATGTAGGCGAAAAGGCGGAAGAGGAAGATCGAGAGGAACAGAGGGAGAGTCAGAAAGATGGACAGGCAGAGAGAGAGAGGGACAGACAACCACCACAAAGTTAGCTTTTTTCACAATTCTCACACATTGGGGAGGGGTGAGTCCGTAGCTCAGTTGAGAGAGCGCTTGTCGTTAAACTGAGTGTCATCCACGCAACCCGGGTTCAAGCCTCGCTCAAGGCACTAATTTATTAAAGTTTCTGTTAGCTGCCATTGTCGCTTTTCTGTTGTGTTGTTTGACTCGGGTCATGCTGCTTGGCCGAACCAAGAGTGACACAGCACTTAGGCTATTAGTATAAGCTACCGAACCCACTGCTGTAAAGCCGACCTGCGTGTCGTGCTATAATAGGCCGTATTTCGTATAACTTGTACCTGTAATCATTCTGCGGTTGGGTTGTAAGATTGAATGCCAATAAACGAAGATCATTATTATTATTATTATTATTATTATTATTATTATTATTATTATTATTATTATTATTATTATTATTATTATTATTATTATTATTATTATTATTATTATTTATTATTATTATTATTACATTGTGAATACGACGATGTCATTGTGTTGACGTTGAAGGAAGGGAGGAGTTGTTGAGCAGCAGAGGATGAACGATCGACTGTTGGATTTGCTGCGAGACAGACTGAGACACAACCGGAAGCGAATGGACGAAGACCGGATGTGCGAGAAATCAGAACGAGAAGTGGTCGCAGAACTTCCCGGATTCAGCGAAACGGCGCCGATACAGGTCAGCGTGACGAGTACTTGATGCGTCCAGTATGCGGAGTACTTGATGCATCCAGTATGTTGAGTACTTGATGGATCCAGTATGCGGAGTACTTGATGCGTCCAGGATACTGAGTACCTGAAGCATCCAGCATTCGCGGTACTTGATGTATTCAGTATGCGAAATACTTGATGCATCCAAGTTACTGAGTACCTGAAGCATCCAGCATTCGTATTGATGTATTCAGTATGCGAAATACTTGATGCATCCAGTATGTATGTTGAGTACTTGATGTAACCAATTTGCGGAGTACATAACGCATCCAGTATAGACCAATATTTGTAAGAACAACAATATTTATTATGCTCTTGCAAATACGGTCTTCGTCTTCATCATCGCAATTGTCGTCATTATCGTCATAGTAGTCGTCACAGTAGTAGTCATTATCATCATCATCATCATCATCATCATCATCATCATCATCATCATCATCATCATCATCATCCGTTCAAGTTGATTTTAAGTTTACTTAGGTGAATGGGTGCAATAAAATTATGTGATTCAGGCGTGATTGTTGACTACCAATATCTTATAAAATTATATGCTAATTTAAAACCTATTCGAAGGTGTCTAAGCACAGATGCGGTTAAGGAGTTTAGCTAATGGCCCAGATATTTGCGGTGTGAAATCTTACCATGGCGTTCAAGTGGCAATATCTTTCAGGGCATTTTTAGCAGCTGCACACAAAAGTTCTAAATTGATTTGTGCAGTTGTAGAAGCAGTTATGTGCAGTTAAAAAAGTTGAAAAACCGTTCTAATCGATGCCAACAGCTAAAAATGCGTTGGTTTCTGGGGCTCTGCCCCAAGCCCCGCTGGGGGAGCTTTGATACGTCGCTCCCCCAGACTCCCTAGTCGCTATGGGCTTCGTGCCTTCGGCACTCGCAGCTGCAGCTTCGCGCCTTTGGCGCTTGCAATATAGGCAAAAAGTTTCTGTTAGGGGGGGATTGCTTCCACCTTCCAGGGGGGGATAGTAGGCCCTGAGTTCAAGTTTATTTTAAGTTCATTTAATTAAGATCTACTGTGACAACGTGGTTGAATGGATGCAACCGATAGATTCAGGCATTATGGACCACCAATCCTTTATAATGATTTATATGCTAATTTAAAAGCTATTTGAAGGTGTTTTAAGTACAAAGCGGTTATTGAGCTTGGTAAATGGCCCAGATTTTTGGGATGTGAAATCTTTACCATGGCGTTCAAGTGGCAATATCTTTCAGCAGGCTGCGGGCGGGGGTGACGACAGGCCTCGGCATAACGGGTGGCGATAGAGAGGGCCTGGATTTACCCGTCCCCATCTTTTCTCTGTTCCGAAGTATTATTCTGTAAGACGTCATCATCATCAACATCGTCGTCATCATCGTCATCATCATCGTCGTCGTCGTCATCATCGTCGTCGACCGTCACCGTCTTCGTCATCATCATCATTACTATCAGCTTGATACATGTGCAACTATTGTGGGGTGCAGTCATAGGCGTACGGGAGATTTCAGCAGTGGTGGGGGAGCAAAGATTTGAACTTCTGCCTGGAAAATTTTCCAAGAAAAAAGTTGGTGACCTTTTTTTTAGTCATTTCCCAGTCTGCTTGCCCGAAAAACAGTTTTGCCCGAATTTTTTTTGGGGGGGGCATTGCCCCCTCTGGATCCCCGCCTCGTACGCCTATGGGTGCGGTGGCATAATGGTACGTTCGATGCCCTGGAGCCGTTGATATAAATACCATGCTGTTGCAGGTTCGAATCCACCTCAAGTCGCCGCGTAGGTAACCCGAGCAAGTCATTCACTAGCTATTGCTCATGCGGTTCGAACCTGTGTCCGCGCTGCAGTTGGGAGCGTCTCTGAGTAGTGAAGGGACGCTTTGGCAAAGGCAAGAAATAATCCATTCTCTTGTTGTTGTTATCTATTACAGGAGATGCGAAGGAGATCTGGTCTTGATGAGGCTTTCAAGGTATGTACATTAACCATGATCACATTAATTACTTAAAATATCAAAGTTTTATAATAATTGCCAAAATGTTGGTTACACTACTCGTTGTTTCTTACTTGCAATTATTTGTAGTGGTCGTGAAAAGTATTTAAAGGTGTTTAATGCGAGTCATTTTGGCGTTGCTTATACAATGCCCTGTGACATCAGAGGTTTTTTGTATTTTTTTTATCTGACCACCAAAATTTTTCACTTCATTTTTTGGTATAAATTGTTGGTAATACTACGGCAATATGTTACGTCACTCGGAAATACATCATAACGCGCAAAATACATTCAAGAAAATCTTGTTTATTGTTTTAGAAGAGTGAAAACAAGTGAAAATTAACCGTTTAAAAACAATGAGTTATCATCAGTTATACGTTGTGTACACTAGATCAGAGTGTACCCTGCGTGAAGGTCGATTAGGATCAGATTAGGTGTCGTGAGGGTTGGCTATGGTTAGTTTTAGAGTTGGAGTCGTCATTCAGTCGCCTATAATATCCAGGGTGTTTTTCTGCATATTTTTCGCATAACTAAATTTTGGCGGTCATATAAAACACAAGTACCTTTCTAAAACTAATAATATTATTCTTTCTCTATTGAAACAACCCGGTTGACCGACTGCAACCGGTTACAGAGTACGCTTATGCTGTTGAAAAATTCACAGGAACGCAAATTACAGAAGATAATAATATTATAAATCTTAATTAGGTCTACTAACAGAACAGACATCCTGCAATATACACGTCGCTATAATAGCAGTCTACAAAGCATGTCCGCCCTATTATAAAGGGCTCGATCTAGGATAGTCTCACTCTCTAAGTCAGTGTGTTAAACATAACTAGGACTAAACTAATTGACGTCCAAATTTTTAGACCTTTAGGCCTAATATAGAAATTCTGTAACTTTTATTACATGTAGCCTATTATAGGCGTAAATTCTTGATTGTTTGGCCTACAGACATGTGATCCATTATAGGGATATATCTTATCTGCGTCTGTCTATACCTCTGTCACTGTGTGTCTATCTGTCTGTCTTCCTGTCTGTCTGTCTGTCTGTCTGTCTGTCTGTCTGTCTGTATCTCCCTGTCTCACTGTCTCTGTCTCAGTCTATGTTTCTGTTTATGTCCCTCTTCTTTGTCTGTCTGTCTGTCTTTAATAACTAGGACTAGTTTCTCAGCCACTGTCTGTCTGTCTGTCTGTCTGTCTGTCTGTCTGTCTGTATGTCTGTCTCTCTCTCTCTCTCTCTCTCTCTTCCATCCTCTCTCCGTCTGTCTCTATCTCTCTGTCTCTTCTCTCCTTTATCTGTCTGTCTGTTTGTCTGTCTAACCGTCCGTTCATCTACAATCAATCCATCCTTCCATCCTCATGAATAATCATTAATTTTTCTATTCGTCTGCGATTCATGAATAAGTAATGACCGCTTCTGCTTTCCTATTGGTCGCAGCCGTATCAGCTTTGGGTGCGCACCGTACGTAAGGTCCGCCTGATGACCGTCTCTTATATAGCGCTACGCATCAGCGCAACCGAGATCGGTCTCGCGATGGCGGAGCAGACGACGTCCGCAGACGGAAATGACGTCACGTCTGAATCCGTGAAGAAGACCCGGATGGTGACGAAGGCGGCGACTGGGGTCAACCTCGCCTTCAAGCCAAGAGACTTCAAAGCAGTCAAAGAGGTATATTCGTGCGACTGGTTGTCTGGTTGACTCACTAGACTGTATATCTGGTTGACAGGCTTGTTGTCTGTGCGGCTGTTGACTGTGTGGGTGGTTGGCTGGCTCGGTGGCTGGCTAATTGACAGGCTATTTGGCTGTCTAGGTTGCTGGCTGTGTGGTAGGCTAAGTGGTAGGCTATTTCAGCCTATTTGCCTGGCTAAGTGGCTGGCTAATTGACAGGATATTTGGCTGGCTAGGTGTCTGTCTGGCTAGCTATGTGGTAGGCTAGGTGGTAGGCTATTTGACTGGCTAGGTGGCTGGTTTTGTTGCATGCTAAGTGGTAGGCTACTTCAGCCTATTTGCCTGGCTAAGTGGCTAGTTAATTGACAGGATATTTGGCTGGCTAGGTGGCTGCCTCGCTGGCTATGTGCAGGCTGAGTATCGCTGTTTACCTGTTTTACTGCTTGTATTCCAAACGCCGTTTGTCTTAACCTTTGAAACTTGACCTGACTCTATGGGTATTAGAATGATCCTTTGTATCTTGACCTGCCCTTGGTTTGGCGCCGTCGCGTGGGTGTGACCAGTGGCCGCGACAGGGGGGGCTGGAGGGGGCTAAGCCCCCCCTAAATGCGGCTCAGCCCCCCCAAAACGAAAAGAGGAAAATCTGTACAACTGCTTAATTCGTAACAAGAAAGCTAAACAGTGACCAACGGCAACGAAATCAAACATATTACCATAGCGTATATATAGAGTGCTTGACCTCATAATATTATTAGGTGTATATGTATTATATTATAATACACCTCAGATTATAATTATGTCAAACATGCCGCCGACCCTTGATGAGGTCATGTAGGCTACACCATGTTCGACTCGCCGGTCGGTTGAAGGGGTACGCCGGTAGTCATATACAATTATAATGATAGATGGTGTTTCAATCAGCAGCATGCAGCACTCATGGGAGGAAACATAGGGGCCAGGCCAAAGGGACGGTCCCCAAGTTTGTGGTCAAGCCCAGCCCTAGGGTGTGCGGGGTCTGAGGCAGCAAGGGATTCTCTAATAAGAGTTCTCAAGCATCACAATTGCGAAGTTGATTTACTGCCAATAATTTAAGGTATTTGCAAAACCATAATGCAGTCCTAATATTTTTAAAATAACTCTAGATCGCTTTAAGATATAAGATTGATTTAATTTAGTCAACATGAAGTAAAAATTAACCTTTTGACACCATGGCATATAGTTACTATGAAAGCAGCGTCACGTTTCACTTAATTAGGCATATTTGAATATCTGACAACTAAAGAAATATGCTAATAACTAGTTTTACTGAGGAGCAAGGACCCCTGAACTCCACATAAATCAACTTCTAACCCTCCCCTCTGTAACAGTTGTTTCCAACAATTCTCAGATTGGCCAATGATTAATCTATTTTTGCATCGTTCAAAATGAAGGTGTGTTAGAAACATGGGCGGAGACCTAGGGGGGGGACAAAAGGGATGGTTCCCCCAAAGGAGTTGGTGGGGGGACGGCCCTTGCATTTGCCCTCCCTCCAACAGTTGAGCGTTACGATTACAAAAAGGTCATCCACTATTTTTGTCGGCGAAAATATAATTTGTTTTCGAGATTTGGCTGGAAGACTAAAAAACGAAAAAAGTCATCAACTTTTTGGCGATGTCTGTGTAGTTGCAGTTTAACGTCACTGTGTGGTAACAAAGACCATTAGCGACGCCCTCCTTTTTTATCCAAAACAATGATGACTTTTTGGTCATCGCCCAAAATTTTAGAAAAATTTGACAAATTAGTTAATTATTTTTTACTATTTTTCATTTTGGTGGGTGTTTTCATTGTTTTATTTCATGCATTTACATTGTGCTCGTAAATGCATTAATTTATTTTCGCATTTTTCATTTCGGGGGTGTTCGAACACCAAAAACACCCCTTAGCTACCGCGTTGGTCTAAACTTCTAACTGGTGTGATCACGGTAAAGACAAAATCCATATCTTTTAAAATAAAACCTCGACTTTTTTTGTTATCCTGATATATTGCGACTCTGAAAAACGACTTATTATTGAAGTTTTTATGACTTGATAGCAGGGCTTTTTAAAGGAATTTTTAGAACTGCGCAACTTCCACGGGCGAAGTTTGGTTGCCGAACTGAGGAGGGGAGGGCTAAAAAAAATTCACGGCCAAAGCAGTTGATGACCTTTTTTGGTCATCGAGTTGAAAATCTCATAAAAACATACCATTTTTCCGGACAGTGATAGTTCTTTTTAAAAGTCCATTGTTTTGAAATGTCCATATTGCAATTATAATAAAAAAAGGTGTGCAATTGAAAATGTGTGCCAAAATAAAATATTTCAGTTTTCTCAAAAACCTGACGTACTACGAGAAAAACAAAAACACCACTGCATTTAGCATTAATTGCACTTATAGTGAAAAAAGGTGTGCAATTGCAAATGTGTGTTAAAATTAAATATTTCAGTTTTCTCAAAAACTTGACGTGCTACAAGAAAAACAAAAAACACCACTGCATTCAGCATTAATTGCAATTATAGTAAAAAAAAGGGTATGCAATTGCAAATGAGTGCCAAAATTAAATATTTCAGTTTTTTCGAAAACCAGACGTGCAACAAAATAAACCAAAGCACCACCACATTCAGCATTAATTGCACTTATAGTAAAAAAGGTGTGCAATTGCAAATGTGTGCAAAAATTAAATATTTCATTTTTCTCAAAACTTGACGTGCTACAAGAAAAACAAAAACACCATTGCATTCAGCGTTAATTGCAATTATAGTAAAAAAAAGGTGTGCAATTGCAAATGAGTGCCAAAATTAAATTTTTCAGTTTTTTCGAAAACCAGACGTGCAACAAAATAAACCAAAGCACCACCACATTCAGCATTAATTGCACTTATAGTAAAAAAAGGTGTGCAATTGCAAATGTGTGCAAAAATTAAATATTTCATTTTTCTCAAAACTTGACGTGCTACAAGAAAAACAAAAACACCACTGCATTCAGCATTAATTGCAATTATAGTAAAAAAGGTGTGCAATTGCAAATGTGTGCCAAAATTAAATATTTCAGTTTTTTCGAAAACCAGACGTGCAACAAAATAAACCAAAGCACCACTACATTCAGCTTTAATTGCACTTATAGTAAAAAAAAGGTGTGCAATTGCAAATGTGTGCAAAAATTTAAATATTTCAGTTTTCTCCAAAACCAGACGTGCAACAAAAACACAACAATTATACTGAGGCAGCTGAGATCTTTGTCTACACGTAGCTGTCTCACAAGACGTGACACGCCATCTGGTGCAAAGTTTGATCTTGAGCCGAATTGATATCTGCAATGTCGTCTTTGCTAGCTTGCAACAGCGCAATATCATTTGGCTTCAGGCGGTCATCAGTGCTACTGCCCGCCTGGTCCTGCGATTAAATAAAATTACTTACAAAATTACACACAATCAGTGCAAACCAGTGTCATTAAATATCAAATACTGTCAAGTTTTTTAAAAACTGAAAAGAAGACAAATTAATTGAAATTATTCCAGAATCTTGCAGCGTTCGTACACATGTCGAGTGATTTTAGCGAGATAACGCTACGCCAACTTGCGAAAGAAACTAAGAAGGACTCATCACACGTACACTGGGTTACAGCCTCGAGTGGGCGATCAATTTTCCTTCCACTCAGTTCTTCTGCTGTAAGAAGAGTCCCAAAATGAATTAATGATTTCGTTAGGCTGGTTTCAAAGTGTAGCTACAAACTTCAATCACAAAACTTGCATTAAAACTACTATAGGCTTCTCTAAATGTTTTTTTTTACACTGGCGTGTTATTCTAAATCGGATGACAATGAAATCTAAAATTATTTTTTAGCTGCACAAAAATTATTTTACAACTGCACAAATCCATTTGCACATTTTGTGTTGAACTGCACGATAAAAAAGCCCTGCTTTATAGTTCATAAATAACTGGCAAACAACAGCCGAAAAAGGGCTCCAGTTGAGGTCGACACAGCTAAAAATGCGTTGGTCGCAGGGGCTTCGCCCCAGACCCCGCTGGGGAGCTTGCGACGCTCCCCCAGACCCCTGGTCGGCTTGGGCTCTGTGCTTTCGGCACGAGCAGCTTCGCGCCTAAGGCCCTTGCAATATCAGCACCCTTAAAGAAAACATTTTTATGCACCTCTACGAGGGAGGAAGGGCATAGGGCTTCAGCCCCCCCAAACCTGAAATCCTGGCGCCGCCACTGGGTGTGACCCCTGCATGTCTATTTGCAGGAACTCTGCTGGTCCACCCTGCGCGTCTAACGCCGTGGCTCTCTCCGCTTATCTAAGAAGGCTGAGTATCTTGTAGACCCCCAGGTCGCACCTTCTATTGGATGTATCCAGATTTGAAGATGGTCTATGACAACAGAACCCGTTGCCCTCGAAAAAATTTTGTTTGAGCATATTACAGCTCTTTTAAATGCGGAGCCGTCCGTTTTCTATCGCTGGCCCTGTAGACTGGAATTGGTTTTCTGTTAAAACGCATGTAAAGCCTAAAGCCTTTTGAGACTACGTTCTACGCTTCTCTGA
>OX457049.1:2525513-2528013 GCA_949752735.1 Lumbricus terrestris
TGCTGATGATGATGACGCTATCTTACATATTCTGATTGATGGCAACGCAGGACTTGGTCTCCCATCGTTCGTTGGTCGGATTCTGCGATTCGTGATCTGAGTCTGAACAGTTTCACGGAGGAGTTCGACTACAATCGACTTATCGTCAAGGACAGCTCGAAGGGAGACATGCTCTGGTTTGTCCTTGAGGTCAGCTCATCAATGTCATCATTCTGTACATACGGATGGATGGAGGTGTTGATTGTTGTTGTATAGAGCGAATCTCAGAGAGAGAAGGAGGGGAATAAAAGAGAAAGAGAGAGATAGATGCAATACATCCAATGCAATGCAATACAATGCAATACAGTGCGATACAATGCGATACAATGCAATACAGTGCAATACAATGTAATGCAATGCAATACAATGCGATACAATGCGATACAATGCAATACAGTGCAATACAATGTAATGCAATGCAATACAATGCGATACAATGCAATACAATGCAATACAGTGCGATACAATGCGATACAATGCAATACAGTGCAATACAATGTAATGCAATGCAATACAATGCGATACAATGCGATACAATGCGGTACAATGCAATGCAATGCAATACAATGCAATACAATGCAATGCAATGCAATACAGTGTGATACAATGCGATACAATGCAATGCAGTGCGATACAATGCAATACAGTGCGATACAATGTAATACAATGCGACACAATGCGATACAATGCGATACAGTGCAATACAATGCGATACAATGCAATGCAATGCAATGCAATTGCATTGTTCTGTATTAAATTGCATTGCGTTGTATTAAATTGCATTGCGTTGTATTAAATTGCATTGCGTTGCATTAAATTGCATTGTGTTGTATCAAATTGCATTGTGTTGTATTAAATTGCATTGCGTTGTATTAAATTGCTTTGCGTTGTATTAAATTGCATTGTGTTGTATTAAATTGCATTGTGTTGTACTAAATTGCATTGTGTTGTATTAAGTTGCATTGTGTTGTATTAAATTGCATTGCGTTGCATTAAATTGCATTGCGTTGTATTAAATTGCACTGCGTTACATCCAGTTGCATTGCCATACATTCGAATGCATTGTGCTACACCAAATTGCCTTGCCTTACAGTCAATTGCATTGCGCAGTGTTCAATTCTATTGCATTGCATTCGATTGCATTGTTGTCAATTAAATTCACTTCGATTCGTATTCGTAATCGTAAACGGAACTTCTACAGTGCCCAGTAAAGCCAAGTCTTGGGAAGCATTTCTTTACATGCAATAATTGCGTTACATTCACATACAATAACAATGCGTGTTGTGTTCGATGTTACGCAGGGCGTGGCCGATGTGATGCGTATCGTGGACGAGCACATTTGGCGAGAGGCGATGCTGACGACAGAGGAAGGACACATCTGGTCGAAGCACTACTCGAGGGCCAATGAGATGCCGAGAGGTATCTCTTCCTCTATTCCACACATCCTCGAGGACCGGAAGAAATCCTCCTGCCAGTTCCAGATCGAGAGGTACACGGAGAAACTGGTTCAGGTCGGTGGGAAATTATTTGTGGGTTCGCGGTGGTGTAGTGTCGGTATAATATTTGTTGCATTGCAGCCGGAGGGTTCCAGGTTTGAATCGACCTCAAGTCGCCGCGTAGGGACCTTGGGCAGGCCCTTCACTCGCAATTACTCAGCCTGAAACTCCGATGCAGTGTCCGCGCTGTAGTCGGGAACGCTTCTGAGTGGTAAAGAGCTTGAAGGGGCGCTATAAGAAGTGCACATACAAGCAAAGCAAATAAACTTATTAAATGAATTAGCATCATGAAGCAAGATGTTTAAAAAATTGTTTAGCGTTGCAAAGACACCTTTAATTTAGAATATCCAGAGGATATAAATATCCAATTTATTTTACGAAGAGTTAGTGAAAGAAGGTTAATGCATTCTTACATCAGATTCTATCACCTAACTAGATAATAATATATTCTGGAAGGGGCGCTATAACAAGTGCACATACATACTGTACATATTGTGATTGCTATTACAAGTTTATACATGTAGACTGTGGATACGCATCACATGTAGAGTCACATAATTATTGAAGGATAATGTTTTGGTTGGCAGTGGCTGTCGATGGTATATTTTCGTTGTCAGTAATTATTATTATTATTCTGGTTGGCAATGTCTGTCAATGATGTTGTCTTTGTCAATGGCAGTCAGTTGAATTGTGACCGTCAATAGTATTTTAGTCAATGGTTGTCAGTTATAGTAGGCCCTATTTTTGTCAACGAATTGTCAATTGAATTTTTGATCAATGATTGCTAACTGTTTTTTGTCAACCATTCATGATGGTATTTTTTCGACAATTGTAAATGGTATTTTCTTTACCAATTGTTATCAGTGCTATTTTGATTGTCAAACAAAACATTGGTGGTATTTACAGCGTATTTTATTGTTACCTTCACTTTAACCGTTAACTTTACTTCGATTTTAATCTAACTC